>KZ613947.1:1773740-2140165 GCA_002865655.1 Hyaloscypha variabilis F | reverse complement strand
CAGTCGGGCCCCTTTCGGCCTAGTTACGTGGCCAGTGCGGGAACCCCTTATAAGGGCTCGCAGCTTTAGGAGTAGAGGGGCAGAGTTTAGCTTATGTACGATTTTGAGAGGACACTTGTGAAGCGTATATAATACTAGCATTAAGCCCTAATTACCACCTTTCGGCACTCTCTTTGTGATTCCCTGCTTTGGGGGCGCTTGACAGCTATATTATACACGTTCTTAATCCTCTTCGTCCCTAGGACTTATACTTAATATAAACTCTATAAGGCTATTATATTATTCGTCTATAAGATTATAAATTAGTAATAAGATAATTACTAGATAGGGTTAATACTCTTATTCGAGAACTAGTATAATATAGTATTTATAGAAAGGATTATAATATAGGGTAAATGGCGGATATAGAGCTAGACGTTAGTAGTTCTATAGAGGCTAATACTAATATAGTGGGGGGTAATACTAAGGCATCTATTAATATTATTATAGAACTTAGAAAAACTAAGATTATTATAGGAGTTAGAGTTATTATTAAGTAGGTTAAGAGGCTTATAGGCTAACTAGTAGTGGAATAGAACTCTCTTTACTCTTATTTTCCTTATTTATCTTTTATATCTAATAACTCTTCCTTTTATTCTTATAAAGCTTCTCCCCCGCGTAATAACCTATTATCTAATATATTAGTAGAAGCTTTAAGATAATATTATTAACTCTAATCTAACTAGCCTATTATATTAGCTTATTAGAAGTAAGCTTGTAGTATATATCCTTACTTATTAAATAGAAGTAGTTACTAGTACCTTTACTAAAATCGTTTATATAACCGTCTCTCCTATATCTTATTAAGGTAAAGAGTTATTTATAATAGTATTCCTATAGAGGGTTACTTTAATTATATAGTCGTTTTTATATTAGCTATTTAGTTATTATAGAAGCGCGCTTACTAACTAGTCCTTTATAAACTAGTAATAGATTAAGATCGTTATCTTCTTTATTATCTTCTAAGTTAATAAAATTAGTAGATTCTAAAGTAGCTTTAAGATTAGTAGCTCTTATAGACTATAGATATGCCTTATCTATATCTTTTACTAGTATAGGAGGGGGCGTTTTTATTTATCTATTAGTCTTATATACTATATTAATATTAATCTTATATATATATTTTTAGTTAGTTCTACTATCCCTCTTAAGTTATTAAAGTAACGTCTTAATAAATACCTAGGACTTATTATCTTCTATATAAAGTATATACTCTAATATCTTTAGATTCCCTACTATTATAAGCTAGTAAGATAGAACTAGTCTCTCTCTAATCTTTAACTTATAGACGGTTACCTACTTCTATATATACTTCTTTTAGATAAACTTATATAAGATCGAGAGAGAATTATAGGGGCTAAGGTTAATATTATAGTTCTAGTAGATAATAAAGTCTATCTTATATTTACTATTAATTACTAGCGTAATTATAAGAGTCACGTAATGAGTACTCTCTCCTTTAATTATTAGGTTAAATAGAGTAATAGATAGGGTTATATTTAACTTCTTACGTGCTTAACTTAGGGTAACGTGTGCTAATAGGGATATTACTTTAGTAAGAGGATTTATAAAAGGTAAAGGAGCTACTAGAATCTTTATTAAGGCCTTTATAAGCTTAGTAAGGGCTCTAATTCGCTTAGAAGTCTTAACTTTCTTCCTAATTCTACTACCCCTAGCTACGAGTAGTAATTAGGATTTAGTAAACTTAGTAAGTATATTCTTATTCGGCCTCCGTGCCTAACCTGTAATTAGCTTACCTCTAGGGGGGTCCCTCTTTAAGCGCGACGAGTAACGAGTAGTTAGTATATGTCCTAGTATATATCTCGAGTTTTAGGGTAATTAGTCGAGTGGTTATAGAGGAATTTAGGTTATAAGTAGAATAGATTAGGCTGTGCTCACGCAAAAACGCGTTTTAATATTACTCGGCTAAAAATCGCGTTTTCACTCTTATTTCGCATATGGCTTGTAAAATGGAAGGTGGAAAGACGTAAATACACGATGGAATCGATGGATTTGGTATCAGCCTAATTAATTAGGATGGATGGTTTATTCAGATGCGCTTAGTGCACATATGCCTAATCGGGCTTACGTAAGCCCCTGAAGCACGCTAAATCTGACAGCCACAACTCGGAGCCTTGCACGCTGACACTTCAGCTTGTTCCAACTTCCAAAACCATTCCTGTAGCCATTCGAGCAACGTGGACGTAAGAACGGTTCACGAAAATGTCTACCATGGAAGACGACTTCAAGCAAGTCCTGGCTGACTTCAAAATGCGCCTGAAGCCAGATGAGCGTGCCAAATTTGCTTTTACATCGCTTAACGACGTTGAATTAGCGATGAAGGAAGTGCAAGAGAAGCAGAAAAAGAGCAAGACAGTTCAGAACCTCACCCGGATTCAACCTTTCCTCCAAGGAATGATACAGTATAAAGAGACCATCGAAGTCTTTCTAAACACTTCTTCTATGCTGTGCTTCGTCTGGGGGCCGATGAAATTCATGCTTCTGGTAAGCTTTCACCAATCACATTTCGAACTGAGTCTTGGTGTATAATAGAGGCACCTAGTGCTTAATCTAATATTTTACAGTCTGCAAGTAATTGGGCAAAATCTTTCGACGTACTCCTGGATGCGTATAGGCAGTTGGCAGAGAACTTCCCCTTGCTGAAGCAATACCGCTCGATGTTTCATGAGAATGACCACATGAAGAAAATCTTGGTTTGGATGTATGAAGATATTCTGAAGTTTCACCTTCGAGCTTTGAGAGTATTTACTCAGCCAGGTGCTCCATCCGACCTCTTCATCAATTCGTCTCTAATGATAGACAGCTTGGCGGCAATTCTTCAACGCAACCTGGAAAGACTTTCAAGAAAGTTCCAAGCCAATTTTGAACGATATCACACGCCACCGCGAGCTGATTGAGAGGAAGACAAACTTGTTGGGGATTCAAGAATCGCGTGATGCCCGTCTTCAGTCTCAGGCGTCGTTTGCGGCCCTTGAAAGGGAACAGAACCTAGCCAAAATGCTTGCGGTTGTCAATTGGCTTTCGGCAGCTGATGTAACTTTGGACCAAGAAGATTTCGTAGGCAAAAGACAATATATCCCCGGCAGTGGTCGCTGGGTACTAGATGTACCCAAGATCAAGGACTGGTTTAACCCGGCCGATTGTTCTGTTCCTATCTTCTGGTTAAGTGGGATTCCAGGAGCTGGTAGATATGACCTGCCCTTTTTACCAAGTTGCAAGCTGATTCGAAGTTAGGCAAGACCATCATTGCTTCACTTATAATCGATGAGTGCTTGAAATTGAGAGATTCAAAAACAGATGAGATCTCCTTAGCTTACTTCTACTGCAAAGATCAAGATGGCCAGAGAAACAAATTTTCAAGCGTTGCAAAGGCGATCCTATCTCAACTACTTCAACAAAATCCCGGAATACTGCCATATCTCTACGACGAATGTTTGAAAAGCGCCAAGGTGACGCTAGTATCTCCGCAGGACTGCGCCAAACTCCTCAGCACTGTTTTGCAGGCTGTTCCCAAAATCTTTATTGTTATTGATGGAATTGATGAATGCGAACAGAAAGAACGGAGGGCCATTCTCAATTTTTTGGTTCCTGCAATCAATGACTGCGAGCCAGGAAAGATTCGAGGTTTCTTCATCAGCCAAGAACTCAACGACATCAAGACAGTTTTGCATAATTCAGAAACGTTGCGCTTAAATGAGGAGAACAGCAAGCAAGATATTGAAAATTATGCTACAAGGCGGGCTGCAGAAATTCAAGAAAGATTCAAACTAATGCCGAACGAGGCGAGGGATCACATTGTTCAATTGGTGTGTGATGGACATGACGGGATGTTCCTATTTGCAAAGCTTGTCCTGGAAAATCTCTATGACCAGCAAAACTTGGAAGATGTCTACAAAGAGATGCGACCAGACATCTTTCCTCATGGATTTGAGGAAGCGTGCGTTCACCAAGATTGTTTCTAACCGCCTGCTAATTCATATAGATATGCACGTATCGTCAGCAGGATATTTGAGAGTCCTAATCCTGGCCAACGAAGAACCGGGCAGCAACTGCTTGGCTGGATTACCTGCGCAAAGCGGCCACTGAAATGGCAGGAAATTCAAGGTGCCATCTCGATCGATGTGGAGCATGGCATTGTCAACTTTTCCGGTCGTCAGCTGCCCGACCACATACGGGAGATATGTGGCTCTCTGGTGGAGGTGCTGCCAGGGAATAGAATTAATCTGGTTCACAAAACCGCTCGCCAGTGAGCAAGCCCCTACCCTCCAAGATTTAACACTGACTTCAATGAAGGTATCTCATCCACAACAAGTTGATCGATGAGCACAAAGAAGAGCTCTTCCTAGCTATCCTTTGCATGAAATACCTCACGTTCGAGTGTTTTGATGCCACAATTTCCAACGATGAGTTACGGGAATTTCTGATTGGAGGTTACTATGCATTTCTAGATTATGCTAGCTTGCATTGGAACCACCATCTCGAGACCGCCATTCCCTTCCTAAAGCCAGATGACGAGGACCTTGCAGCTGATCTTGGAATCGTAATAAATGATTTCTTCGAAAGTTACAATCCGGGACCGACGGAATTAAGTAACGAGCAGAAAGAGGGTTTCCAACGTTGTGAAGCGATTGAGAAGGCAGATTATTATGAGCACCTTAAAATTCTCCTCTGCCATGCCAAGACGAATCGTGCTACCGAGGAAGAGCTAGATGCGCTTGGCTCATTCGGCCTCACTGTGGCTAGAGTTCGTGCCATGCTAGTAGAGTTACATGCTTCTACAGCTGGTCAAAGTATCCAGGCTCCAGACTCGTCTACGAAACAAGATCTGAAAGATTTCTACGGCGACAACTGGTACAAATGTTCACGACATGCCTGCTATTACTTTCACGAAGGCTTCGCAAATGAACGAGGCTTGCTGCAACACACTAATCGCCACGAGAAACCGTTTTGCTGCACCGAAATTGGTTGTACTAGAATGTATATTGGTTGGAGCACGCAGAAGGAATTGAAGAAACACAAGAGCCAGTTCCATCCGGATCCAGAGTCATTTGCTTGGAAGTTCCCATACGTCAAGAAACCGTCAACGATATTCCAGTGCAACCTTTGCCCGAAACAATTCACCAGATCCAATAACCTGAAGACCCACCAGCTCAGAGAGCACGGCAAGAAACGACCATTCATTTGCGCAACATGCAGCAAAGGTTTTGTGAGGAAGTACGAATGTGACCGGCATGCAACCACGCATGCACCGAAGGATAGTGAAAGCCTCCAAGGGCTTAAAGGCAATAAGATACAGGAGTCTTCGGAACAAGACAGATAGAGTGTCTGTTGCAAAATTCAGGTTCGATTGAGGTTCTAAGAAGGGCTATGGAGCTGTATATATAGGCTGTGGTACCCTGGTCTGACTAGGGCGCAGATCCACGTGATTCCCAACTGACATAGAGGACCATGGAAATTTTTGGGGGGGGGTTTAAATTATCTGTCAGTATCAGAGCTGAACAATCAATCCATGATGGGTTCTGCTGGCCGAACATGTCTACTTCGGGTTCCTACGGATGCACGCTGAGTATGGCCCGCTTGAAGATGACTGCAATGCACTTGAGGACCAGCTGGGAAGCCGCGAGTACGAGCTTATTAGGCTGGAGGAGAATTTTGTCACGTTGTGCAATATACTCTATCCGCACGAAAGCCGATCCCTGAGTTGTGAGGAAAATGTCGATGTAAAAGAAAAGTTGACGAGATAACAAGACAGACGCTGAGACCTGGGAGTTCTTAAGCGAGTTCCCCCTCTAGGGAATAGAGAGTTCTAGGGAGCATGGAGTAGAGCTCTAGTTTTCCTCGTTTCAGTTGGCCGCCGCTACGCCGCGGCGGCCGACGGTGTTATCGCGGCTTGAGGGAGAGAGTGCTTCGGTGCTGAGAGTACTAGGCGTAGAGAGTGCTAAGAGAGTGCTTGCCCTTCACGTAACGCTAGGAATTAAGATATATTTTTTTTGTGAGAAAAGGAGAGTCGTATTTAGACCGCGCATACGCGTGGGCGTAGGCTGGGGGCGCGGGGGGCTAAAATCTACCCGAGAAAGAAGGGCTAACTTCGCGATAAAAAGCTAAAATCGGGCTCCCTAGGCTTGGGGGTTAAGGAGGGGAGGATAACCGTCTCGTAATTAGCCATCTTGCGATCTTTATCGATAGTAGTACTAAAAGATAGTTGACCAAAACCTACCCCTTCACGCGTCCGTTTTGCGCGAAAGTTTTGGGATAGCGTAGTGTCCAACAGACAATGAAATACGCGTCTGAGCACGCGAGCACATGACCACCAGCAGAAATGCGGTGCAGTAAAAGAAGAATCAGTGCTGAGGACGGGGTCGCGTAATAGTCCAGTCGGTAGTAACTCAGCCCCGAAGCTAGGGAAAGCATGCACGAACTCGGGGCCGAACACGGGGCAAGCTTCACCGAATTCAGCGCTTCTGAATGGTGGAATTCTCATCGAGATCATCAGCTGCTTGTATTCATTCCGTCATCTAAGTGGGGCAGACAGTTTCCCCCATGCTGGGATCTCTCAGGGATTGTCATATGTGACATTTTTGGCCGCATGGATTAGGGGTCTATCCCAGAGTCTACGTCGGTATACACATGGAGCCAAGTCCGAGTGGTCGAGCTCTTGCGCGGCCAACGAATCGCTTTCACTAGACATCCGGCGCCGTAGCACAAGTGATCTAGCTCGACCAATACTCTTGTTAAAACTGCGCCACGGCGTACACAGCCGGCCTGGAAGGAAGCACGTGAACAATGCGGTGCAAAAAACGGCCAATTTTGAGCTCAAGGGGCTCGCTTGTACACTGCAATTTTAGCGTCCAGGAACGACCTCGAGAGCGAGTCTTCATTGATGCAGAGCACCCCACGTGACGGAGAGCGGCGAGCAGAATCGGGTTTAGACAGACTCAGATGTCACCACAGACTAGTGAGAGCATTGGAGAGACCGAGGCACGAGACTGAGTCACGAGACTTGGTCTCACGTGGGAGGTTCGATTCAGCTCCAACCTGGAAAGCTGGAGATCCATTCGCCTTCGTTCCTGCTATCGATTTATTTTTCCCCTTCTGCGTGAGTAGGTTGAGTTTGGCTAAGGGTTCAAAGAGGTATTACACTGGCTTCTGCGAAGTATTAAAATTTTGTTAGTTCTTGAGATAGCACTCTGTAGCCCTAATAGAGGATTAATCATCGGTTGGTAATTCACGCGGAGCCCCTTGTTTGAGGTTGAACAACGTTGCATTAGATTCCAATAGCCGGGGATCGCATGGAATCTCACGCAGTGGGGTGTTGCTAAGCGCTGTGGCGATTGTGATCCATCGAGAAAAAAAATTAAGATCCCCTGAATCAAAAGTCTTGCAATTATCAGTCTGGTTGGACACTTCCTGCTGGGTCTGGCGCTCCATAGTATCTTGAATGTCTGCTGATTGATCTTCCTCGACTCCGTCTTCCTAGGGCTGTTAATCCTCGGGTTCCACTTCCTCAAGTTGATTCTTCAACGTGAAAGAAGTCGACCTCGTGTGGAATTTCGGGGCCGACGTGCTAGCCTCCTCTACAATATCACTCCATCATACTTTCGGTTCGTCCGTTCCCATATTTGCTGGCAACTAGACCGAAGAACAGTTAACCAAGAGTTATGGGACTCAATGCTGAAGCGCACTATAGCCCTACCATCAAGCTTTTATCATTCCTATATGTCCTGGTGAAGTCGGCTCTATTTTCGCCACGCGAGTGTGTTTGCGAAGTTGGTACCGCATAGTGGAATGGTTTGAGTGCGTCCGAGATTGAAATAATGTGGCGGTGATGTGAAGGTCGAGTTTGGCTGGCGATACCTGGAGGGAAGGCTCATACTTATAGTGAGTGGGAGAACATAGACTTATGACCCCAGGCTCGTAAGGCTTGGTCACCCTTAGCTCTATCATGTAGCCTTGCCCTCACATTAAAGTCATAAGCATGCGATCTTGGAAAGCGTATGTACAAGCTTAGAATACTATATTATATCTGAGCAAAATATATAAGGTATAAAGAGCTAGTTAGTCCTCAAAAATACCCGCCGCTTTCCCTTAAGCAACTCTAAGGAGACAATTACTAAACATGGGGGGCCTTGGACAATTGCTAGCAAGAAGTCGGTAAGGCCTTGGAGCTTAGACGATGTGGATGCTAAAGGGATTCCCTTAGAAATTTGCAAACCTTAATAGCTAAGCCTTAAGATCTTTTGATTTACATCTAAACCATATATTATAGAGATTAAAGATAGATAGCTAGCTGAGAACGCAATAGTAGGAACCTTTGCTTTGGAATACTAGCAGCGCGCCGACCTGTAGAAGGTAGACAGATTGAGTCTAGAGATTTTTGTCCGGAGAGGTTTCCCTTGAGTGTAACTAGTTGATAACCCGCGTGGCCCTTTGGCCGGATCAGTGTAAGGACAGTCAATCAATTAATAAATATCCACTTCTAGTGAGCAAATATTGAAGAAATATTCTTGATGAACCCAGCCAAAAATGCATATTACGAAATTCCAACTGGCTATTTCGACAGCATATGCTTACAGTCCGGAAACCTCATAAATCGGTCGCGATACCGGCTCGTAAATCTTCGGGAGTTCCTGCTGCTGTGTTGGCAATTCGTGTGCAGAGATTTTGTTTTTCGAGCGCGACCTCCTCCAGAGAAGAATAGCTCCAATACCAATCAACAATACGCCTACACCGACCCCAACACCAATCCCGGCACTCGCTCCGGAAGTGAGCCCGTTGCTCGCTGCAGCGACGCTATTACTAGAGCCAGATATCTCGCTGGTTGAAGCTACTGGCGAGGACTATATGATTAATTAGCAGCAGTTCTTTGCTCAATTAGAAAGAGACTGTAAGAGCATTGCCCTTGGTATTATGTACTTACACTTGATGTCACAAAATCGGTGGACTGATATCTTACTGCGATGCCATACGCACCAATTCCTCCACCGGATCCATAAGTACTGGCTGCTAGGACATTCGTAACCCCATTGGATACAACGGTTAGGCTAGTAACGATCACCACATTGGTGAACATAGTGGTGCACCCCAGGGTGGTTGCCCAATTCATAGCTGCAGTTGATGGAAGGCAACCCCAGCTGATTCCCAAAGCGCTATAAAGTTATAAGCCTAAGAGCCTCTGTGAATGAGATTCTAATATGTGTGCTATGCTTCGACTATGCATTTTCTGGGCATGCATATAGATGCTGACCTGAGAATCATAAGATCAGACTCACGTGGGGCAACAGGTATGAATAGTCTCAGTCACCGTCCCGATTGAATTGAGGCTCGTGCAGGCAGTCGTATATCCGCTAGGGCAGAGTCCAGGAGAATAATAGTGAAACAGGTCTGGAGAGTAACTAGAAGGGTAGCAACCTTGACTGCCAGTGCTCATTGGGCCTTCAGCCCAATATACCGTGTTGGGTCCTTCATAGAAGGCGGTCAGCCCGGTGTTCGACGCGCATGCTGCGCTAGGGGTGAACGTGGACAATAAAGGCCCGAGATTGGTCGACATTTTTGCAGTGAACCGTTTCGGTTGTTTAATCGCTCTTGAAAGCTGACGGCAGGGGTGATATAAAAGAGGTAGCATTCCCAACAGCGTTCAAACAGATTCTAAAGCGGGGGAAGATTCGAACAGCTGGTTTCAGCCAAAAAAGCAAGTTTTGGAAAAAGGAAAACGACTGATGTTACCATTGGCCTTGTGTTAAGCCACGTAGCCACAGGGAGATCAGGAGATCAAGTGAATATGCTCAGCCACCTCGCGTTATCTCCAATCGAACGCTCTTAATGTAGCCACTAACCAACTTTTAGTCACTCGATACAAGTTGTTTAGGATTCTGTCGGTTCACTAGTAGCGCGAAGCGTAACCACGTAATATTATATAATCGGCTCCTAAGAATATTCGTTACATGATTTTACTTAGTAACTAGAGTATCTTTCCCCCTTAACTATCCCCTCCAGCTCTCAGGGGACTTTTGGGTAAGTGGTGGACCGTGCGTATTCCTAGGCGAGAATACCCCATCAAAACCTTCTTACACAAGCAGTTTAGAGGTATGCTATAGCCGTATAATTTATTACTTAGCGCGTTAAGAAGATGAAAGACGTGTAGAATTACTTAAGGTCTTATATCACACGACTAATTCTATATTATAGTTAGGATTTGGAACTAGCTCTGCGCGAATTTTCGTGTAAAGTGGTTTCTAAGACCCACATCTGTAAGTAATATACCCAAGAGTCCCCTGAGAGCTGGAGGGGATACTTCTCCCTACTTATATCTTCTGATTTTCTTAATTATTTTAGTTGAATAAGCTTTATTATAGGCCTTATATATAAAACGAGTTATCAAGAGCTTACCCTAGAGTAATAATTATATATTTAAGAGAGATATAAGTTCCTAATTCGCGTAACTGAGAGGCTAAGGAACTTGTGCTGAAAGTAGTTAATTGTAGCTCAGGTACTGTCACTGCTGATAACAGATCTTAAGGAGGAAATCATAGAACGATGAATTTGGAAGGTAACTGCGAACAGGATGAGATACTTGAACAAACTCCAAGGGAAACTAGAAAGAACGAAAAACTCCGAGAAAGCGAGAAGTAAAACCTGTACGTATGTTCCATTTGTGAGATCATGAGGGCTGTTGCAAATTTGAAGGCTATATCTTACAATCTACAAGAACTACTCCATGGCTTCTTCACTGAGCACATCTTCCGAACCGTTGCCAACTCTTGCCAGATTTTCCACACAGCCTATACCGGCGTGTTAGCCACTTCACCACCAAACAGCGCCCCCTTAAGCGTAGTCCACCACCCCTCCGGATCCCTATACCACATAAACACCATCCCCAATACACAACTAATCGCCACAAAAACCACCCCAGCCATAATAGCCATCGAGCGTCCTCGTTCCTGCTGAGGTCCCGCGGCAGCCTCCGCATCAGTACCCAGCCTCTGCCCTTTCCCCCACTTCCCCCATCCAACCCCCCAAGCAGACACCCCAACTCCACTCCCAGCCGATCCAGACGCCACATTCGCATTCAAGACCGTCCCGTAAGGTCTCTGTACTTCTGCTTGGGTGCCGAACAACTTGAACATGAAGGCTGGCGTGGGCAGGAGGTTCCTGCTTGGTCCGCCGTGGGCGGAGTATTGCCCAGTTAGGAGGTTGTAGAGGTGGGCGGCACAAACGCCGCTGGCTAGGATTAGAAAGGAGGTGGGCCCGCTCAGAATGAAGGTTAGGAAGAGGAAGAGATAGGGGAGGTATTGTGCTGGGATGGTCACTGTATTGGTGGGTTAGATGAGAGTTCTGAGACGCAATGTGTAAGGAGTAGAAAATAGAAGGTATTTGTGGTTTTGAACTTGCGTAGCGGGTAGGATGAGGGCGGATTAGTTTGGAGTAAGCTTACCGATGCCGAATATGGAAGTTGGTTGATCCCAGGAGTCCATGGTAGCTGTTGTCATGAAAGCGAGGATGAGGGGAAATGTCAATATGGAGCCGCCGATGAAGATATTGAGACCCTAGTGAGCTGTCAGCTATTTCTCCGTGGGTACAAACGTGATTACACTGGATGTAAAGGGGATATGTCACTAGCCAGGTAAACTGGATTATACCATTGTACTTGGGTCTTTTTCTGGGTTTTGTCATGGAAATTCTCAAAGAGATTACGTCTCCTCTGGGTAAAACACCCTATTCATTCCGGATACCATCGAGAAAGAAGTTTAAACAGCAAAGCAACGAGCGGACGATATATAGCTTACCAAAATGACAGCGCACACGAAAGAGATATAAGCAAAGAAATCAGCTCTCTGCAAGAACCTCGGCGAAGCTATCTCATTCTTCGCTGTATACGTATATACTACTTCACATTAGTTACTACTCCACTGATTAGTTCGAAAGAATGATTCTCTCACAGAAGTAAGTTTCAAAGAAGATTGAGAGACCAGGTCCCGTGATGAAGAAGGGTGTGAAGAGCCGCCATAGCTCGGGAGGTAGCTGCAGGAAGGACTTGGGGATAAAGGGAAAGTATTGAGAGGGGAGGGCCCCTGTGTATATGAGGACGGAGAAGGTGAACGTTGCTAGGGCTAGTGTTCTGTGATATCTTGTGTTAGCAGAGATGAGATGGGAAGGGGAGAGGCCTCCGTCCGTACCTTGCGATCGGTGGAGCTGCCCAGAAATGTTGCAACATGATCGCTTCTGAGGCCCAGAAGTCTCTTCAAAGGGACAACCTTCCAAGCGATTGCTTCAGAGCGATGGGCGGTGATGATGTCGTCAATGAGTCTAGATTTGAAGATGTTTGTAGTTGGTGTTTTGGGAGTGAGGTTCACTTTAAGGGGCGGGCTATGGCGCAGCACCTGCAGGGGTTCCATGCAGGCACTGCCCCACTATCAGCCTGTGCGAAAACCAACATATTGTTTCATGGAATGATTTATATCATCATTGGCCTAATTACCGGCGCTTGATGGTTACAAGAAATGCGATTATCCTTAAGATCTTAGTCATCTATCTGTGCGAACAATTTCACTCGAAGCCTGGTCACTCGAATCCCTAAGTACATACCCTCCATCTCACACTGAATTCCACTTTCATCATTCAAAATCCGCTCCTCTGAAAAATCTTTCTGGAAGTACAGTGCCACTTTCTGCAATCTCTGGAGCCCTCCATTTCGTCTTCTTTCAAACAGTACTTCCATAACCAGATAGATGTCGCCGAAACAGGTCCTCAAAGACAGCTCTTCCAAGGCGTCTGGTAAACTGTCTACAAGGCGTAGGTTCTGCTCATGTGTGAGAACATCTCGAGGACGAACAGTCCCATGTGAAATATCATAGCCTGTCTTGTCTGTGCCAACACGTCCTGTAAGCGCGATTACTGATATATCAAGCCGACGCAGCTGCCGGAAGTCGAGTAGAGAGCCAATAGGATGTACTCTGGGCTCAAGCTCGTGCTCTAGCCAACGCCTGGGGACGTACCTCCCCCGGGGGGAATAGTTGGATGTAAAATATCCATCCTCCATTTCATTAACGAGCGTTAGCTCTCGTAACGAGTCCTTCGAATACAGGAGTCCCTCACGTATTTTTGATGGAATCCATGGATGCGAATGGAAATTGTCGAAGCGACTCCAGTGAACGTAGGAAAAGCTCATGAGGCCGGTGAAAGCCTTGAGAAAATTACCAAGGCATCGCGAGTCGATATCAGATGTTGGAAGGAACGAGAGATGAGTGACGTGTGGTATGGGGACTTTCATATCGTCGTCACTTCCTTCGTCGGTGTTTGAGTTGTAGAGGGAAACATGTCGTATTGTTCGCAGCTGCAAGAAAGGTAGGATTTCGTCGAGAGATTTGGAGTCAGAAGATTTGTCTACTGAGAGCCAGATATCGCGAAGGTGCCTCAAGCAGTATGTCGACTGAAGATTTGAATTCTGGAGTCTCAATGCTTGGGCGAAGACGTACGGTATAAACTCAAGCTGGTGGTCTGTTGTCTTTGCTGTGTCGAAATGCAGCTGGAATTCTAAGACGTTTGGCAGAAGAAGTATCAACAATGCTGTGATTGAATCCCAGTTTCCAGGAACGTCGAACCACTTGCCATCTTCATAACATCGATCAAGAGAAAACGTCTGGGACCATCGGCGTCTCATATTGTTGTCATGACATCCATTTTCCAGAGCTTCCTCGAGTCCCTCTGTTTTGGTATCGAAGTGGAATCTTGGCCGCGAGAACACGTCGAGGAATTCTGGGCTCTGGTCAAACTCCTCACGCAGGCCAATCAAGCGCTGGAAATGGCGTCCTAGACCAGGCGCGTTCAGCAACGTTTGGAGCAGCGCGAATGATCTTGCTTTGGTCTCACTATTGAAGGATGAGTACAAAATTGGTATTGCAAGGTTATAGAAGTTGCGACAGCACCGGACGACTTGTGTGAGGTCGTCGTTATTCCGATGGTCGTCATGCAGGTGTCGGAATATGATGACTTTCAACTCAGAGGGCAGGCTATTGAGCCCCATGGTTCCAGTCGGACGGCGAGGATTTCGAAGATGCGAAGAGAAAGAAGGATGAGGACGCGGAAGAACAAAATACTAAATTCGCTTACTAGGCACCACCACGTGACATACGCTCCTGCACAGTTCACTTCCAGACTTCGTACCAGAATGACCCCACTTTGTCAACCAGCCTGAGTCAATTTGTTCATCTACCTGATGCTAAGAACTTTCCCCCCAACATATCCATGATGTTGTTCCTCTAGAGTCGAGCTTCTGGCCCTCTCTCAACTTGATGACCTTTCGGGAATCATGCAATCCCCCAATATGGCACATATGAAGACGACCCCGATCCTGTCTCTCCAGTTTGAAACTGACATTTTAGATTTTGAAATGACCTCAAATGCACCTATTCAAAGAAGAACTCTCCCCTCAGGAGGTCCTTGTTGAACTTTATGCGTGAAGAAATTCCACCAAATGCCTCGTGACTCGGATTCCCAATCCTCTCCCCTTCAACTCGCACTCCTTTCCCTCTTGACTCCCGAAGACCTCTTCATCCGAGAAGTCTTTCTGAAAGAACAAGTCAATGCTCTTCAGTCCCTTCAGCCTGCCTTGCCGCTTTCGCTCAAATAGTGCATCAATCACGGTGTATATGGGAGGAAAACATGCTCTGAGTGTGAGTTCTTCGAGCGACTCCGGCAGGCTATCCACGACTCTCGAAACATGCGCATGACCAAGAGGCTCAAAACCAAGCCTCTTCGTACCAGCGGAAGCACCGTCACGACCCAGGAGCACAATCGCGGTTGCGTCAAAGCGGCGTAGCTGATGGAGTTCGAGTAAAGACCCTATGGGAGAAACGGGTATATTCTCAGGCGCGTGAGAGGATTCTCCATTCCTTCCCTTATACTAATCTGCTTGTTGATGGTCTTCCATATCGTTGACTAGAGTCAGTTCTCTGAGGGTGTCCTTCGAATGCAGAAGTCCGCGTCGGATCTCTGGTGGAATAAACGGGTAAGGATCTTCGTTCTCGCACCCATGAACATATAAAAAACTGGCGAGTCCACGTATTGCTTGGAGAAGGTTGGCCAGCGATCTTGAATCGATGTCACAGCATTCGGTGAGTGAGAGCTGAGTGATGTGTGAAATCGGTTCCTCGATATTGTCGCCATTCTCAACCTGGTCACATCCCTCGTTCGTATCCGCGTAGGAACAATCGACATGCCGAATCGAATTAAGTTGTAGGAAGGGTATGATCAACTTAAAGATGGATAGAAATCTCCTACGGAGATCTCAAAGTTGCGGAGTTTGCTCAGAGACTGCTGGGTGTAGAAGCCAGAATTTTGGAGCTTCACTGCGCTGGAGAAGATATAAGGCATAAATTCAATCACATCGTCACCGACATATTCATGGCTAGATGGCAGTCTGAACGTCGAAAGATTCGGCAGAAGAACGACCAACAGCGCGGTGATTGAATCCCAGTTTCCAGGCATGCTGCGACCCTTCTTGCGTGTTAAGGATCGATACTACCTCTGTCTCAAACTGTGGTCGGTACATGCAGTCCTCAGAGCGGCTTCGAGCCCCTCTAATTTGTCCCCCAAATTATGCATGCGTCCAGGTTTATTATACATGTACCTGAACTGGAGTACATACTCCTCATCACGCACCGATTGCGGGCATAACCCGACTAGTCGTCGGACATGTTTTGCCAGGTCAGGTCGATTCAACACCGCTCGAAGAAAGTCCCATGTCCTGGATTTTTCATCGCCGTTGAAAGATGAATACAGGATGGGAATGGCGAGCTCCTAGAAGTGGCGGCAGGAAAGGACAATGTTTGCGAGGTCGGTTGGGTGTGAGGAGCCGCAATGAATGGGTTGAAGGTGGTGGAACACACGAATTTGGAGTTCATTTGGGAGCTTTGGTGGAACCATGATCTCGGTTAGAATGGGTGAAGATCTCGCAGATGGACATGTGAAGGAAGATGCGGAAAGACGCGATGCACTCGTTTCTCGTAAAGTCCTCTCCTGTGACTAAACGCCGAGAAGCGAGATAAGCTGATGGGACACGGCTTCACGTGACATTATTCGTTTGGCGCCATTATCTAGAATGCCTTTAACCTGTCAATTATCAGCTTGAATTTTCAAATTCATCATTTAATTATCTAGGGCCCGTTTTCCAAAACACAAATAAGTTCTATGAAGGCGAAATAAATGAAAATGATCATAGTCAGGTGATTTATGATTAATTTTCCCACTGGACTCTATCAACCAATCTACCACTTCGTTCAAATGGCTCCCCATTGTAAACAAGCAGTTGCACAAAGATCCCCAAACGCATCTCCTTCTAGTGCATATCGAACCGCCGCATCAACAATTTCGACCTCCTCTGTAGTTTCCACGAAAACCAACGAACAACATCTTCTGTAAAATTGGCAAGCGTTCAAGCTAACCTTCATGTAGAGCAATATGATGAGAATAAGTGACGCATCGTAAAAGGTACCGTACCCGTAGCACACTAGAGCGTGGGTCAGTCGGTGCAGAGGGGCGATGCACGTGACTTTTCTGGACATTTGAATTTGCATAGAGAGAACTCTTCGCCTGTTAATGACTTTGGAGTGATGAAGAAAGGCATTGCTGTTCAGTGCACAACAAAGTAGGGACGATGTGAAGTTGATGCACGTCACATGATCGTCCCCTTTCTCCACCCCCAACCCCACTCCATCAAACAACATCCACGACAATCAAATACCAAACAACGTACTCAATCTTCGTCACCAAATCTCCGAAATGACGGCCATCAAGAACTACTCTGGCAACTCGTTCCGTCGACCACTTGGCCCGACCGTTTTCTGAAGCACGCCCTCGTTTTAGGAGCGCGGTTGTGCAGCCGCTCCTGACCCCAACGATGGGTCAACGATGGGTCGACGACGCAACCGGAACAACTTGTTTATCGGTCGCGTTTGATCGACTTTGAGTAGAGAGATCATGAGAGAGATGACTTGCGTGCCTTGGCATGGGTATGTTCCGTCTTGGCACTACTGAGTGTTCTGGAAATATATTAGCGAGGTGGAGGTGAGAAACGAGATTAGGGGAGGGAAATCGAAACGTGATGGCGATCAAGTGGAAGCAACGCAGCCAGATGGAATGTAGAGAACAGGCTCGATGGTCCGGGGATATTTATGGGTTGTTGAGGCGAAGGAGGTTGGCGGATGGATAAATAGGTGCAGAGGACGAGAATAGTAAAATGTGATGGTTTTGACAAATATCCGCGATGATGACAAAGGAGGAGAAATAGAAGGTTTCGCCAAGCAGATGGATCATAGGCGGGATCTGGAAACAGATGGTCGGGAGATTTGATCTGATCCTGAGAAGGAGGGGAAAACCATCTGAGTCAGGGGATCTTGCGCAATCTCAACACTCACTTTATCGCCCTCAATCGTGTGGTCACGCTTGAGGGCACGACCTCCCACCACAGATGATGGGCTTTTTCGTCAGGCTTCCCTTGTTTTCGGGGAGCAGAGCATGGGCGAGGAGGAGGACCTTGATGCTTGCACACGTGGCGCCTGTCACCACGAGCTATGAAACTTCAAGCAACCTGGCGTCGCTCAATCCACGCACATCGCATCACCACATCAAGAACCACCCAACAGGCCTACATCAAGAAGACAAGTTAGAAAGTCAAAGGAAATACGACTTACATAAGTTCCCAGCTGACCGTTATCGCTCTCCCCGCAAGATCACCACTGGACGATTTCTGCCCGCGGCTAGCAGAGTTTTCATCTGAAAAGTCCCCGCCAGCGCTTCTTGGTTCGCGGGATTTCTTCGCAGCCAAGATGGCGGATCTCAGGTACAAAGACAAGCGTTTCCACTTGAGAGCCCTAGAGCCAGGAACCACGGCCGCTAAGGCAGCCTTGTTGGTGGCCAACCAGTGAGACGGCGCAGGTTTCATCTGACTGCTGGCTGATCCATGTGCCTGCAGCAGCATCCCTGCTACATTTAAGATTAAGGTGACACGGCGTAATCGTTGTGTGGAGGGAGCAAGATGGAGCGGGATGAAGGGCAATTTTGGGCGCAATCTCGGCCTGTTGGGTGGAGGAACAGTGCTGGCGACGCAGCCTGGAGGATTCCAACACTCGCTGGAAAGCTGTGAGGACACTGAGATTGCGCGGCCCGGTCGAGATGAGAGAGGCCCGCTTCACTGGATAGATGCCACGAGTGTAGCTCTTTGTAAATGAGACGGCTCTGAAGATTGGACGAAACGAAGCACAGCACATCTCTCATGGTGAAGTGTGTCTTTGTACAGTTCACGATCTTCATCTTATTGTAGGATTTGCAGTGTCGTCAGCTTCCGCTTCAGTCTTGGGCTCTTGGGCCTGCGAGACCATTATTCTCGTCCTCGTTGGCGCTGGTTGAGTCGTGCCCAGACCACCTCGAAATAATCTCCCCCATCGCACGCCACGCTCCCTCAGGCCCCCCAACAACCGTCTCTCGCTTGCACTTCCACTTCTCCTCGTCGCATCCCATCCTTCTTCACTCCTCCAAACATTCGCTCTCCCCAGACTTCGTTGGCAAAGTCTTTTCTCGTCTTTGAAAGATTGATACCATCAGCATCCGAGTATAACGCAAGCACGCTATACTCACCACGCTCTTTAAGACACACCTCACCGTCGATTCGATTCAGCTCATCGTCGCGCACGCCAGTCCAAGCACACGACAGCTCGAAACAAGACGCACGTACACGACCCCAGAAGCATCTCTTTGATCGCAGAAGGAATATATTGAAACGTTCTATCACTCCAACCAATCTCTGGTTATCAATCTCATCTCATCGCATAGCATTGCTGTTGATATCACCATCGCGGACATACTTTCAACCTTCGTTTCTCCGTACACACTTGACCAAAATGCGCGTCGCATCACTAGCTACGGCGCTGCTCCTTCCTCTGCTGGCCATCGCAGACACGACCTCTTCAACGACAACGATAACCTCGACTGCAACGCTCACGAGAACCATCACTGTGCAGCAAGTGTTAGCTGTTACCTCGACCTACGCGAACAATACGACCGCTGTGGCTACCGCAACAGGAACGACACATCTGACGACCTCCCCCAGCGAGACCACAAAGACGATACCAGCGAACTATATGGGCGCGGCATCGAGTCTGAACGGCATGTACGCCGGCGGCGCAAGCGTACTGGTTATGATCGCAGCAGCGTTGCTGTAAAAATAACGACTTAACATGACGGACTGGCAATGAGGGGTGTTGATGGCGGTATTGATATTCTTCCGTCTCTGGCTACGATCTCCATTCCTCGAAGGACGATTGTCTCAACACAACCACGACAACCCCCGCATTCCAGTCCCCTCGAATTCTCTGATGCGAACATCAACCCTCTGTTTTCCACGAACTCTACGATGCGACATCCCCCTCTGTTTTATACCCCCGCACTCGACGATGCGAACATCACTCTCCTTCATTACGGGTCTATCTTCCCTTTCCCTCCTCTCCCGCCTCCTGGCGGGACTGGACTGCTAGAGCGATAGACATTTACGGCTTGACGACTTTCCCCTTTGCCACCCTGACCCACGATACCTCTTCGCGAAAAGACACAAAACGCAACTGTTCGAACGACTCGAATGACAGATATCCCATCCCGTTTTTCCGTTCTTCGCTTCTTTTGGATACTGGTTTTGCTGCTTCGATTCGCCCATACCCCTTATTTCCGCGCACTTCTTTCACAACACTTACCCTTCGCTTCATTGTGCGCTTGCTTGGTTGGCCTTGTGCTGATCTGTTCTTGGTTTCGATGGTGGATTCAATCTATGATTGGATATTGTTTGATGGTGGTGGAAGAGATCTCCCGTGCTTGGTGCTTTGTAGTTGGATGTATGAATGGGGAGGGAGATCTATGGTGGAGGATGAGTGAGATGTGGTGCATGTTGGATTGGATTGGATTTGAGTGTGGATAGCCCAGTGCTAATTCCCTTCTGTTGTATACTCGCCGCTTTACAGGTCGGTTTGAGATATCGAGGGATGGACCGAGTCTTCGTTTGCCATTTTGCTTTTCGTTCGATCGATACGTTGCGAGGCGAGGTCGGGGATGGATCTATTTGACTTTGATAGTGGGACATGGTGTGAATAGTGTGGAATCCAAAAAGAGATGAGAATAGTTCTACCCTGGATTTTTTTGACTCAATGTGTGATGTGATAAGGCACATAGGATTAGCAAGTGCTGATTGAAACATGTAAGTGAATAACCAATTACCGCCAGCAAAATTGCTACAATGTGAAGCACACTTCCTCAAAGTTATGCATGTTGATTTCAAGTCGTCTTGTGTTCTGTACTATCACCATACTGACTGTCTTGTTCTCCATATCTACTTCAACACTTCCTCCCCACATACGCTAAAATTGCAGTGCGCGCGTCAGTTTACCGGATGTGGAAGCCCTATGCGAGCTAACCTAATGTGTGCTGCGAACCACGCTGATCTCCGGCTCTCCTCTTCACGGACGCTAAAATTGCAGTGCTACGCGGGGCAGACTACAGCCCCTCAACGCTGAAGGTCAGGCTAGCTTTTGCTTCGCGGAGGCTAAAATTGCAGTGCAGTACAAGGCAACTCAGCCACACACGGTTCGCAAAGCTGAAGGCCAAACCAGCTTTTGCTTCGCAGAGGCTAAAATTGCAGTGCCTTTTGCCGTCCATCTAATCCCCAGAAGCAAGTGCGCAGACTCTGTTAAATACTTTGATTAACAGCATCCTAATCGACACTTTAAAAATCTGCAGCATCAAATAATATGGTGGAGGTAGTGGCTCGCTCCATAACCTCTTCTTCGCCTTGAGTTGGGCTTTACGAAATGCTCTTCATTGCTGAAAACCGCTCTTGAGATCCTTCGTTGGCGCTAGAATTGCGGTGCACTGTGGTGACATCTGAGTCAACCTAAACCAGATTTGGTTCGCCGGTCTCTGCTGCCCTAAACCCGATTCTGCTCGCCGCTCTCCACTCGCTCTCGAGATCGTTCCTGGACGCTAAAATTGCAGTGCAGCGGAAACCGCCGAGTAAAATCGGGTTTAGCGCAGAGAGACTGGCGAGCCGAATCTGGTTTAGGCGGACTCAGACCTCGAGGTCAGTACGCCGCGTGGGCTAAGATTTCGGTGTTGCTAGCGCATACTCGAGGAGATAGTCTTGGTATCAAGGAGTTGTCCCTCTCGTTCCATGCTAAACTTGCAATGCTCTCCTAACCTCTACGAGCTTGTTAGAAGCATCGTTCGTTTTGAAGATCGTGGATGGTATGATGCAGTGCAAGGCAACGCACAAGGCTCTAGGTCAGACAGGTCACCTGGTTGTAGACCTTGAGAGGTAAAGGCTGCAGTGTAGTCGTGAACTCGGTCTTGGCTAGCCCACAATGAACGAATTGACCTTTTCCCTCTGCGCTAAAATTGCACCTCGTGACGCATATTGAATCGACACTTGCATCCTCTTCTTCTACACTAAAATTGCAGTGCAAATGACGCATCTTAGTTTCGGGGTGAGAGAGCTTGCAGTGGATGACGCATACTCGGTGAACCTGTTCTGCCGTCGACGTTTTCATCCTCTTCTCGGACGCTAAAATTGCAGTGCTCTCCGGCTGATGACATGCGACTGGCTGGAGCAGCTAGCGCATGCAGTTTCTTGCGAACGTGGCAGCCTTGGGAGGGAGTGAGAGCGCTTTCGTCCTCTTCTTCGAGGCTAGAATTGCGGTGTTTCGTTTTGGCGGTGGCTATTCGCGAGCCATAGGACGGTCGTGGCTTTTTCACCCGCCCTGCAAACAATCTGCTTCTACGCTAAGATTGCAGTACGATGGCAAATTTTGCCATTGAAGATGTAACGCTGAGCATCAAGCCGAATGAAATATACATTCAAATGTCGAGTTTGTTCTAGCTTGTTGCTGTCTTCAGTGCTAAAATTACAGTGCTTCCTAGCAAAGCACCCAACAAGGCGGGCACACTTGTCCATTGTCTAATATCTATTGTGCTTAATATACGAGACGACTTGAGAGTATACTTAATATCAAAATTCGTGGATAAGGCTATATGTAAATTTCGCCTTTTATTAGCTGTCCGACACTTGCCTCTAATCCAAACGCAATATGCGGCGGATTTTGTACTCCAGAAAGTCGATTCTCTTTCCCAGCATGCTCTATCTGCATCTCACTCCTATCAAGCAAGGGTCCGAATTTCAACTTCGCCTTCTTGATATCCTTCTTTAATGGCAATGCTCCCAGTGACGAGCCATGTGTGAGGGAATCCAAGTCCAAATTGCGCGTTGTGGCGAGGATGCTCGAGAATGATATGGAATGCGAGGCTCCATTGAAGTGAAGAGAACATAGTCCTACCACCACGGCGAGGAAAGTATAGAGTAAGCCAATGCCGTATGAGAGCAGGAGGTAGAGAGGGTCGTATTGGTATACGTTGATTGTGTTTGATGTGGTGATTTTTCTGGGGACTTCATCCAGGCTCGCTAGGGATGAAGAACTGAGCATGCTGATGGTAACATTGTTGGCTAGATCTTCGATGGCACGGAGAAGGGTTCCGTTTCGGCACATGCCTGGTTCGGCAGGAAATGTGTTGTTATAGGCCACAGCCCCGCTTATTGAGATGCTGCCGTAAATTTCTGACAGATCTGCCCTTGATTCAAGATTCTTAAAAGGGCTATTGTAGATCTCATCACAAGCTATCAGACCACTTGCCAGAATATTGGTGCTCCCATTACCGAATTCCCAGCGGTAAGGGGATTCTGGGAACGTGCTTTTTGGATTTTCAGAAGCGGCAGTGGTGCTATAAGTGTTATAGTAAGACGCTTCGAGGAGAGTGATATTGCCTTGCAGTATATTGCCCATGGCAAAGAGGTGAGAAAGGTATAGGCTCCAGGGATTGAACATGGGAGCCTCGCCTTTTTCAAGGTTAAATTCCATCTCCAAAGTATCAGTGAAAGAATAGCTTCCGTTTCCGATGGCCTGCACATTTTGCTGGGTAATTTGTTGTGCTCCGCCGACTGACGCTATTGTAACATCAAACGTAGCGTTGACCGAGGTACACACGATGCTAGTGGTGGAAGTTTGCACCCAGATCTGCGTAAGGGGTGAAGTGAATGAAGTGAATGAAGTGAATGAAGTGAATGAAGTGAATGAAGTGAATGAAGTGAATGAAGTGAATGAAGTGAATGAAGTGAATGAAGTGAATGAAGTCTGCTGGAACTTCTCGCAAAAGTTGAGAACTCCATCGCAAGTAGGATTCCAATTGTTTGGCGCGCCGAAAGGCGGTTTAAGGGTATTCCACGCCGAGTATATCAGCCTCGTGGCTCCCGTCCCCTCCTCAGCAGTTTGCCAGTAAGTATCGTTGACTTGACTGTATATGAACGTCGAGTCTTGTGATTCAAAATCGCTGACAATCTGATCAAAATATGGTTGCTCGCTATTGTCAGCGCTACGGCATTGAAGCGTAGGACCGATAAACTGGATGTCGTAAGACCAATCCTGACTGGCAACAACATGTGGTAGTGGGACAACATCAAAACTGAAAGCAGATTGTAATGCAATTCTGTTGGTGATTGATGTTGGCTCCCAAAATCTATAGGAAGTGTCCCACGACGGTAAAGAAAAGTTGAGCATTGGTATGAAAACTTCCGCAGTGACATTCTCAGCCTTTACGGTCAAAGTTGCAGGAGGAGCAACACCAGCAAATCCTAAGCACCTAAGTACAATGTCAGCTTCAGATTTCTAGCCTGTTATAGCAGTCGCATGCAGCAGTACCAGAAGACAACTCCAAATAGAAGGGCAACCCTTGCACGGTCGAATAGTTCTCGACTCAGAAGACCTGCTGGGTTCCCGGTCAGGCCGAATAACTTGTCCAGGCTTGCTGAATTCAAGAGGTCAGTTTTCGTGTAGGAATTTATTGAGAACGCCTGCAGCTGCTGTTGCACCAGACTGCAAAGATGAGGTAGACTAACAAATCTTTAAAGCTTCCTGTCTCACTATCGTCCAAGTATATTGCACAAACGCCGACGCAGTCGCCGCATGTAGGCATGCAACGACAAGAAAAGCAAATGCTGTCCCGAACCTTATGGGCCATGCTTGCTTGGCAGCATCTCCAGCTGTTTGGCCATTCATGGAAACGTAGTAGAAGTGATGTGAGAGGGCGAAGGCAAGCCCGCCGAGGAGCATCGTGGTAATGAAAGCGGGTTCGTGCCAATGAACACCCCACAACGTAGATTCTGGCATGGTTGGTGGCGAAGCCCCAACTCCGTTAGCGGAAAAGGGTGGTTTTGATGGCTCCGTGAGGTCCGTGCTGACATTTCCATTCTTTGGCCCCTCATGAGACTTGGAACTGGTGGATATCGTGGATGCTTGGTTTGTTCCAGGAGTAGTTGCTGAGAGGCGCGAGACTGCTGGTAAAAGTTGTTCATTCTCAGATGCAGCCGGCTGTGAAAAACTCGCAGGGAAAGGATTCAGTTCGATATCGCGGTCGAGGTCCTCAAATAGATTTGTAGAGAACTCGGTATGGTCTCCTAAAGAGATATCCTGATCGCTACTGGGAGGAGTGGACTGAGGGTCGAAATGTTTGCGCCTAATCGTATATGCCATCTTTAAAGAAGGGAAGGAAAGAGAAGGAGAGCAAGACACGAGAGTGTATTTATCACCACTCATCAATGTTACTTATCTAACAGGTGTCGCTAAGGTACTGTACACATAGCAAAGCCGACATGGTGTGGCGGCCAGCTACAGTAAGATTGGGGGCTGCAAAAGGGGACTCGAAAAGAACAGCCAGATGTCTGAAATAGTGAGGGTTCAGTTGATCACTTACAAACCCGGACTCGTTGGTCTGTGCGCACATGGCATTTTCCACGCCTTTTCAGGCTACTAATAATAGCAGAATGAAAAACACAAGCAGATGGAATATGATCTTAGGGGGCTATTCAAGAGTCACCAGGCTTTTAGAAGGGGCTGTAATTTGCGCAGTCACAGTGTGGTTGCAAGTCAGGGCATCAACAGGATCCAGGAGGGCTTAGCAAAGAGTCAGCGATTTCAACCATACACAGCGACGTGCATAATGCGCAGTCGATTTGATTCCGGCCCCCAATGTTCACAAATCTCTTGTTTCCATGCTTGTACATTTGGGTGGATGCACCCCGAAGTCGGACGATCATCCTCCTAGGGCCGCTGACAAACAAATTGTCAGCCAGAATTCAGCTCTATATTCAAATCCCTATTAGGCTCCATTTTACGTGGAAAAGGATCAGCTCAGGCTCATGGAGCGGTCGCTTTCGTCCGACGAGGACCCGCCAAGCGAACGTAGGCACGTGAGCTGTGGGCAGGTTAAGCGAGCGGTCGAGGCTCTCATGGTTTTTCAGACTCCGTCTGGATATTCTTACCTGAAACATATCAATCGCCTTCGATTATATTTCGAATGCAAGCCCAAGCATCACAGAACATTACAAATAAGCTTGGGGCTTCAGCGGAACTTTCTATTTCCAGTGCATTAGATATCGCAAGCCACCTCGAATGCCGTGGCCAATGTGACTGTGCATTTCTTGTACAATCATTTCTCTATTCATAAAAAACCGCTAATGCTGATTCCAACAGACAGTACTATTTGCCATATAAACCAACAACCAATAATTTTTCGTTTCGAGCCCGAACTGCTGCCGGTTCCTCCCGCATCAGCACCCATTTCTCGGCTGGCTCCAGAAGTAGTAGCAGCTCCACCTCTTAAATTCGTCGCGGTCAGCATACTTACATCCACCGTCACACTCACTTCAGTGACAATGCTTTCCTCTCCAGTTCCACTACCAGGCTCCACACTAATCACCGACCCCCCAACCGTTACCACAGCAGGCCCGCCGACACCCTCCGTGACTCTCACCCCAACCACAAGACTTTCTTCTCCATCTCCACTCCCAGGCCCTAAACTCAACACTGTGTTCCCAACTGTAACTGCAGGACCGCCAAGAACAAGTGTCTGTGTTCCAACAGCATACGCCGGCTCCAGATACATGGTGCTAGAGCCGATGATCAATGCATGGCCATCAGTCGCCATCGACAACACATTGTTCTCATTGGTGACCTTTCCGCCAGGAGTAAGTATTTGTGAGTTGATTACAAAATTTCCTGCTGAATTGGCCGTGTATATATCCTTCCCAAGTGTGATGGAAGCGGGAAGCTTCGATATTGCTTGTGATTGTGCTGCTAGCAATGGATCGTCCTCCTGAGAATGTGTAGGCTTTGGATTTGGTGCCGGGGTCTTCGTAGCGGCTGGTTGTTGAATCGTCGGCGCTGCAGAAGCACGATTTGGCCTGGTGGGTGTTGTGGAAGCAGGATCCACCGTCCTCACAAGTGAGAATCCACTTGCGGTATCCAGGACGCTTGGGGGGTCGTGCAAGCCTCTGAAATTCCGGATGCAAGTGTCCCATCGCTGATCAATTGACAGTAGCTGGGTTGGGATGGACAGATATGGAGTGCATGGGTTGTAGGTAACGGTTAAGGGGAGATAGAGGGAAGTATAGGTCACTGTGGTGGTATACCAACCCCCTAACAGGTACCCCCCGTTTGTCCCGGACGTTCCTATACTTCTATCCTTGATTGTGTCAACGTACGTGCGCAGTCTTGAGTAGGTTTCGACTTCATCGAATCCCATGAGTGACCAGAGTGTGGTTACAATGTTCGTGCAAGTGATGCTGGAAGATGAGATAAGTATTCTGCTTTTGCTATTGTACAAGGTTTTACATATCTGGTTTGCCAGTCTACTGGGGTATACGTCCACCAACTTTGACTGGTCAGAATGCCTGTAGGGTCCGGTATTCTGTTAAATCCGCTTTCACTTGTAGTGGATGAGAAGTAAGAGACGGCAGTCGAGAGATCTGTCATGTTAAACGCCATTTTTGTGACGCTATTGATGTCCGAACCCACAATTCCACACTTATCAGTGGCAACGATGGTTTTAAATGCAACATAAACTGATGGATAGGTACTATATTTCTGTTAGCTAATAATTTAAGGTTAAGTTACAAGAAACTTACAAAGTGTACCCCTCGGCATTAACTAACAGTGAAACAGACGGGGTAGTAGTCGCCGCCGGCCAGTGATACACCTGAACATCACCAGCCGTGAAACTGCATTGGCCACAGCATGGCGTGGACGCCGTAAAAGGAAACCGAGACAGCTCTGCCAATACCGTGGATAACAACTCATTTTCCTTCTCATCATCCTCGCATGCATACACAGGATCCTGAAATAGCGACGTTGCCGTCTTGTAGCAGCTAAATCGATCCAGCAATGTACCGTTCTCAATCGCGGTAAACATCCATTGGTAGAAACTTGTGCTCCATCTATCTCCGCAAGTTTCCTGAAGCGCTGATTGTGCACTGTTCAAAGGAGTTCCGGTGAACACTCCAATGAAATCTAAATCGGAGATATACGGGTTGAAGTCTCCTGCAAATGCCAGTCTAGGAAGGGCCTTGTGCCCCACCAGTATGAGGTTACAGTCGGCGAGGACTGGCTAGGTGTACCAATCCCCGGCAAGGTTGATGAAGCTGCAGTTGGAGTGGAATACATTATTGTCATCGGTGGAGTCGTGGATGAGAGTTGAGAGGGGCTAGGCCACGAGGACGTTGATGATATTGTTGTCGATAAAAACATTTTGCCTATCTAGGCTCTTACAAACCTCGATGTGAATAAATGTATGAATGAATACTTATCCCCAATTTTCTGTGACCACAAACGATATCGTTATTAAGAGTAAAATCGAGGAGAAGTCATGTTTCCTCTGAGTATGACTATGAAGATACTTTGGTTATACAAAGCTTCGGGACTATGCGCCGCATTTGGGATCGTGCCTGAAATGCTGCTGCTGGTGTTCTTCGGATGAATAGAGGAAGACCCGGCATTGGCCGCTAGCATTGCGTCTGTAATATAAATACGTGGCGCAGTGCATAATTAGAGATGTTCCATAGTACCAAGAAACCTAAAAGGTCAATCCGTGATTTCATTCAACAGTCACGTTAGGATCCTGGGACTGAGCTGCTACTCATCCCGCGTGGCTGTACAGCGATGTGAAAACTCATATGCAGGTATAATCAATGCGAGTCGCCCCCTTTAGAACTACTAAGCTCTAGAAAAATTCGCCACTCCATCCTGGTATGGCCTATAAACAATAAACAGAGAGCCTGTGATAAGGGTTCGGCGAAAGAGAAATACTCGGGTAATTTATGTATTATATAGCTAATAGATTCGTGGATATACACGCAAGGTTTGAGGTAGGATAGGAGTAGAAGCAGAAACTAAGATTGTATAGCCAGCGTTCCAAAGAATTGGCGTGTAGTGCAGTGTAGGTTGACTTCAAACCAAATTTCATTGAGTGGGGTGCCTCGATTCGATGCCTCAACTAGGGGATGTGCACACTTCCATAGCTTCTCGACTAGGTTGATGCCAAAACTGCAGGGCGATAGCTGAACTGACATTCTTGTTGGCGTAAGATTTATCATATTGGTTCACCCCTTTCATGTCAAAGTTGCAGTGTAAATTTCTATACGAGTTCTATGGGAACAAAATCGTCGCGGCCTCCTGGACAATCAACTGCTTCGCCGAACATGATGCCATGAATATAAGCTTCACCAACAAGAGAGTAGCGTCCATCGAGCCGCGGTCGAAGAACGAAGGGGACTTGGGAGCATTGGAGAAGCCAGACTTGATCGCCAGGTTCTGCGGTTTCTGGTGCCAAACCGAAGTGTCCATGGGACGTTCTAACCAGCCTACGACCCCAACATGCTGCGCTTGCTTCGCGTGAGAAGATGTTGCCTTCCCTCACTGCCTCAAATTCGTAATCGCCTGTTTCTAATCTGTGGTCGCGACCCCTGATATTTTGCGATAGATTGACAATCTCATCGATAGATGGCAGAGCGACTGAGGACTGATCGAAGGTTCTATTTCGGATGTTCCAATTGAGAAGTAGGTTTTGGTGATGTTGGTCAATTGCAGTCCAAATAAAAGCGTTCACGGGCCAAAGGCCCAAACCCCTCAACGGCCCACGCTTACCCCACTAAAGTTTTGACGTTTTTTCAAAGTACTTAGAAAATTCGAAAAACTTGTTAGAATAGGGTATTGAGGTCGCTGATTATAAATCTGGACTCATTTTTATGTTTTTACGTCGTTGTGGTGATATTTGGGTTTGAGCCCGTGAACGCTTTTATGCTGCAATATCTCCCTTGCGTGGACGCTAAAATTGCAGTGAGGTGGCTACTGCAAGTCTGGAAGCTCGAAGCCTTAGAAAAAGCGTACCAATCGCAGAGTTGGGGGGTATTATCACAATACACATTTCAAATGAGTTTTAAATGTGCAAATAACTTCTACTTAGAGGGCAAGATGTTTTTCAGCAAGTCTTTGGGTGGATTTCTCGAATGTCAGGTAGGGCCGGCAGGTCTAAGTGCCTGACACTGCCATTGCTCGCCGATAATGCTCGCCATCATACCGATTTTACTGCTATTGTTCTGCAACTTCAGACAATATTGATAAAACGCATTCGAGCACATCAATCAACACCTACTAGGTAAATGTCCCTCAAAATGTTGTACATTCAACTCTAAGTCTTGAGCTAGAAACGCCGCGATGTACGAACTCTGGTTGGACATTCTCGGGCTAGGTAAGTGTATGCAGAGCAATAGCAGCAGCAGATCCCAAGGAGCAGCTGGGTCTGGATTGTGGGTTCCCTCGAAATATATACAAAGTCTTTCTTGACCTGGCTCTTCTCAGCATTGATGCAAATCTCCTACTCAAAATTAGATTCTCCAATGGTCTTTGTTCTCGGAGATGCGTTGCAGCTCACACAATACTCAGATCATAATCCTCCAGCCGGCAATTCCGCAGGAGGAACCGCCCTCTGAACAGCAGCACCTCCAATTTCCACAGCATGCGATCCCTGAGACACCTTTCCACCCTTAGGGCCATAAAACTCCCGACGATCACCAGCCATTTCAGCCACACCATGATGTTGAGCAGTAAAAGCCGGGGTCACGTCCTGCTCTGAAGATCTACTTTTCCTCCGCCAAACGAAGAAACCTATCCCAAGGGCAAGAACCACTCCGATAATAGCAGCGCCAACAGCGATGCCAGCAATCGCGCCTGTGGAGAGAGAATGTGTGCTTGACGATGAGACAGACTGGACAGCACCACCAGCGGTAGAAGAGGAGGTTGCCGCAGGCTATTGAATGTGAGAAATAATGATATTGATGGGCATTTTAAAACTTACGGATGAAGAGGTGCTTGGAGCTTTGGAAGGTTGGACAATTGAAACGCCCGAGCCGGCGGTAGAACTGGCGGTGGGTGTCACAGCATTGGTCACTGCTGCTGTCGCTGATACCTGCTCAGACAACCCAAATCATTAGAACATTACATTGTATGAAGTCCTCGGGGAAGAGCCTACCCCTGCAACGGTTGAAAACGCAACATCGTTGATATTCCCCACAGAACTGAAGCTCCACATCTGGCCTGAATGACCCGCCGCCTCAAAGAACGGTTGAAGAGTATTACTGTACGTATCAAGCTGTACCCCACTCGCACCCGCACTCTCCACATTCCAGAATTCAACGTCATTTACAACATCAGAGATAAAAGTCCACTGCTGACCTGGGGTTGAACTATCTGCTGATTGCAACGAGGGCATGTAGGCTTGATCTTCCGCTGAGAAAATGACATCGAGCTGGAGAGAGGCACCAGTGGCTTTGTTCCGGATGTAGTATATTTCGTTGTCTGGAAATACCTGCCAGTACGCGGACGGCGAGACGTTGGAGGTCATCTGGAGGAGGCCGCCCGTGGTGCTGATTGCCGAAAGAACCATCCCGGAACCGGTATAGTTGTTGTACATGATGGCCCAGTCATTGGGGGCGGGGAAGTATGATGATGCGACTGGAGGCATTGTGGATATCGAGGGTGCAAGGACACTCTCGGGGAAGAATACCTTGAGGTTACAAGAGACCGCAGAACATTTTAAATCGTCCGAAAGCGGGGGGCGTCGTCCTTGAAATGTATTTGTACAAGCGCAGTCACCTTCTAGGGTGGGTCAAGCGACAAACCAATAATAAGGGGTGCTTGAAGCCATATCAATAGTGCGTTCAGCTGAATGTGGTGGCGTCAACTACAGTGGCTTGACCAGCTGATTCAGCTATCGTGCCCCCCGAGAACCGAAAATGCGATCGAAATGTGTGCATCACATTTTCCCTTCTTGAAAGAGACTTATTCAATCAATCAGCGAGCCTGACTTGTGAGGGAAAATGCAGGCGTCGGCTTGAGACTACAAGGTCTGGAGAAGAAGCCCGTGCAACTGCAACACGAGCGGGAGGAACCAACGCTGAAGCGGTTATGCTAACACGAAAACTTCTGTGTCGGAGTCCGATATCGAGGCGCAAGCTTCGCCATCCATCAAACCTTCGAAATAGCATTCTCCAACGAAGTGGTATTCCTTCGGTGTTGTAATTTCCAGGCTTGTCTCCTCACTCAAAACCTTAGGTCGTAGCAGATAGGGAACCATCCCGCCAAATAGCACGACAATTAGATCGCCGACTCGAGTCCCCGATGGACAAAGACCGATTCCTCCGTCTCTGGCAGTGAACATGCAATTGTCAAAGCATGGGAACCAGCTAGGCTTTCGAGAATTCCCGCCCCAGTGAGACCTGTAATGAGCACCCCACTCATTCGACTTGTTGCTATGGTCGTCCATGTCGATGGATTCTCCGACCTCCCTCCTGATATTGAAGGAGTTCCAGGTACCAATTGAACCGCTAGGGTCGAAGACCCGCATAAAAGCCTCGTGCATAGCTTGAGAAGATGGTCGTCGAAAGAAGGGGTACGGGGAAAGAGAGGTGATGGTGCTCACGCTGACGCCTCGTAAGGCGATTTTCGTGGGGTGTGTGAGAATCATAGAGGTCAGGAGGTCTCGGTCAATACTGCGGTTTCCTGAGGCCCGGTATTTGCACTGGTCGTGCAGTGCAAGTGTGCCATGCATCCATTCGCTGAAGCCTTCATGCCACAACATCCACGACGGCCGTTGGGACAGGTCAACGCCAGATTCCCAGCCGTAAGGATCAATCATATTGACCCAGGACCGGCCGGTCAACGTATGCACGGCCGAAAGGATTCGCAACGAGCTGTGGTGTAGAATCCACCACCGCGTAAAGTCTGCATATACCTGGAGGACATTCTTCTCGTAGTTGGGCCTCACTTCGTCCGGTAGGTCTCCAATTCGATGCGTCTCCTCGCCAAATATCAGCATGGCAAATATCTTGTCCCTTGGATCAGTTGCCTGCATGCTATGTGCTGCAATAAGAACTGTCAGAATGTCTAGTCGTGGAGCTCGACTGCAACTTAGTTCGCTTTCATCCCGTTTGACAGTGAAAAGAGCAGTCCATAGCCAAGAGAGCAAGTTCCTGCTCAATATTCCATACTTCTTCCAACATTTGTTGGCTTGAAGAATTGCCTCCCATTGAACTTCGTCGGAGCCGCAGAAAACCCGGACACTGGCAGCATTCCACACCTCCTGAAGAACCCATACGCGTTGGAACCAGGGTCGTTGGATTATGCGGTTATTGTCCCGCTTGTATGCCCAAGTTTCTGGGCCGACGCGAATGACCTTATGTGTGAGGTGTGGGTCAGGAAGTTCCCTTTCATGACTGGGTTCCTCAATGTGCTTCTCTTCGCCAATAACAGCCTCTGCTTGCCTGTACTGTTCGGATATGGATTGGATGACGTGGCAATCTTGATGTACGTTGGCATCGCTGTCCCCAAGCCAGACACATACGCTGTCAGCCGAAGCAAATATATCTCCCATCAGAGCCACTTGCAGAGTACGTTCCTGCACATCTGTCTGGTTGATGCAAAGAAGATCGACCCACAGCATTCTGGCCGTGGTTAGCGATCTAAAATATCGCAAAGCGGAGAAGAGGTTTGCGTTTAGGAACATCTCTCTTGGCAGCAAGTTGTCTGTATCAGTCAACAGGACTGGTTGCAAATCTTTCGCATCTCCCCAGCAATAAGAGAGGGCTTCATATCTCAGTCGATCATCACCCAGTTTTGTGTACCGAAGCTTCAAGCGGATAGGTTCTTCCAGGCTATCTGGCTGGATCTCAACGAGTCTAATCTCCCTCAGGTCATCTCGTAATGGACGGTGCGCGCTGTAGTCATTCATTTCAATCAGCGAGATCGCGAGCCCAGGCGATTCGACAACCGGCGCCGCCCACAGCTGAATCTTTGCTCCTTGCACAAAGTTTGTCCATGCAGGATAATGGGCCATGGGTATAATCTGAATTGTGTCTCCGACCTGAATAGCGGCGAGCCATTCTCGCAGCTCATCGCCATCTTCCGAGTCCCAGCGATTCACGTGAGTTTTGAAATCGTGACTCGCGTGGACGTTGATCTGAATACGTCGGCGAGGTACACGATCATGGCCTGAGGGCATTATGATGCGTCCATCGAACCAGGTGTTCGACTGATCGTACGTGCCATGACAATGTGGCCAACCGCTGTATCCTTGGTCGTGCGAAATTGTTGTCCAAATGATACGCTTGACACTCAACTTCTGGCTGGAGATGCCTGAAGTGCTGAAATTAAAGGAGATATAGGGACGCTCAGGGCAGTGCTGGGACGTGGTAGTGAACACATCATTTTCGGCCGAGAAATACGTCCAACTTGGGTCGGGAGGGGAATCGGACTCGTCGGCCATTGAATGTAGGCTGTCAATCTGAGAAGCGGATGTTGTTGATGAAGGAACAATGCAGGCAGAAGTGGGCACCTCATGCAGAGATGCGGCCCAGGTTGATCTGTTGTGTAAGCGCTTGCAAAGCTCCGCAACCCCACAACCGACAACGCCAAGAATTGAAGATTGAATATAGCCACTAAAATTGCGACATATGTTGAAGGTAGACAATCGATTAGTCCGAATTTCGGACTGTACAGTATGAGAATTGCTGTTAGCAGTGTCTACTCGCTATCATCCGAGACGGCAGTCCTCCTTTTCTTCCAGGGGATAGTTCTTCGTTAAAATCTCGTGCTGTAGCTCGCTTCTTAGGGGTTCAAGCTACTGGAAAGCTTGTCGTTAATGAAGCAACTGAGGGATTTAAGGTGGCAGTCTTCTCAAATTATCAATACGGGAAAATCACGGCTTGACACTAAGACTCTGGGCTGCATTTGTGAGATATTCTTTCTTTTTACAATATATTTGTCAAAGTTATCAATTATCTGCTTTCACTTGAGTTTCACTATGCACCATCTTTGTTTCATTGTATCAAGTCATTGCTCTCATATTCAGACAGTCCCGAGAGACAATTGCAGGAGAACAGCACGCTATCATCATCATCTCTAAAGCTTAGACCCCAACTTCTGACTCTTCACCGTCTCCTTCAGCTCTCGTCGAAGAATCTTGCCACTTGGGCTCTTGGGGATTGCATCAACAAATATAATGCCTCCCCTCAGTCGTTTGTGGTGGGCCACCTTGGCATTGATGTGCTGGTGAATCCTCTTCGTGAGCTTATGACGGTGGACGTCCTTTGCTTCAGCCGAAATCACCACGAAAGCCACCGGCAGCTCGGTCGCCTGCTCCTCGACCCAGACACCCACCACGCAGGCATCCGCAACCGCCGAGTGCTCCAGCAGCTTTCCTTCGAGCTCGGACGGGACCACTTGCAGGCCTTTGTACTTGATCATCTCTTTAATACGGTCCACGATGGTGAAGAATCCTTCATCATCTACTGTTCCGATGTCCCCAGATCGATACCATCGATTGCCTTGTTCGTCGACCACGAAGGCTTCCCGAGTCGAAGCTTCGTTTGCATAGTACCCTGCCGTGACGTTCGGGCCGCGACACCAGATCTCACCCGGCTTGCTCACCCCGTCACCACTCACCTCGACATCCGCCAGCGTTTCGGGATCGACAATTCGACAGACGACATTTCGGACAACGTTCCCCACAGTATCCTTCTTGTCAGGTCGGTTCTGCGGAACAGCTGTTATCATTGGGCTCGTTTCCGTCGCTCCCCAGGCCTGGTAGATGAACACATCTGTATCGAATAGCTGCTTCAATCGCATCTCGGTTGCACGGCGTAGCTCTGGGCTCAGCGGTGCGGCCGCGCTCATAATCCTCTTGACGCTTGACAAGTCGTATTTGGGAATGTCGGTATCTTTAGCAAGACGTAATGCCACGGGTGGTACGATGATGAGTGACTCAGGTCGATATTTCTGGATATAACCGAGATAGCTGCCAAAATCGAACTTGTTGACAACGATTACTGTCGAGCCTGAAAACATAGCTAGACAACAGTAGTACATTAATCCATAAATGTGACTGAACGGTAGAAAGCCAATCGACACACCCGACCCCGTAAAGTCTTCCGGCAGATGTGTGCTCCATTGCTGCATATTCGATGTGACGTTCTTGTGTGAAGTTCTGACCCCTTTAGCTTTACCCGTGGTTCCTGACGAGAAGCACAAGAAGGCCAAGCGAGTGTCAAGTTCGCTCTCCTGAATTGAATCTAGCTCGCCTGCCACCAACGATCCAGCCAGCGTCTCGGCAGTGTCATCACCATGCTTGTCGCTTTGGCCGTCTGCTTGTATGAGTTTTTCCACTTTGGTGCGCAAGACAGCATTTTCCGCAAGAGCAACCAGAGACGAGTGAGCAATTAGGAATCGTGCTGTGCTGGTCTTGAGCTGTCCTTCGAGCTCGGTGCTTGTGGAGGCAGCATTGACTGGTGAGACGACAGCACCGCAACCAAGGACAGCATAGCACGTGATGGCGTAATCAATACTATTAGGGCTCATGAAGGCGATCACATCGTTAGGCTTGACGCCTAGGCTCTTCAGTCCTTGTGCAAGCGATCTGGTGCGTTTCTGAATTTCCGAATATGTTCGTCCGAGTCCCGTGATGGGGTCAAAGAAGACTACCTTATCAGGTGCTGTATTGCGAGGATTGGAAAATATGTAGCTCAGAGCACAGGATCTGACCAGCTCCAGGTCTGGCTCCTGGGAAGCGTATTCTTTATATCCCATCTCGAAGCGATTTCGTTGCCGTATAGATGAATGCGCTTTGACGGCTTCCACCTCCCCAGAGACAGGCACACTTTCTCGTATGATGCAGTATCCGAGGTATCTACAGTCATTCAATTCTGAAAATACAAAGACTTAAGTAATAAGAATCTTCTTGAGAATTGGATTATCCTGGGGGCCACCGCACGCATAAAACCCGGGGTCCAACTAAGACACTCTAGCTCGCGGCATTGTCACACGGTAAATGCCCCGCATAACATCAGCCCGAAAAACCCGAGGTCGAAATCGAGCCTTGACAGCCAGAACACCGAAACGAGACCGAGTACGAGATTGATCTTGCACCCCTCTCGAGCATGTAAATGATCATCCTCCCACTGATCAAGATCCCAGTGACTCTTGAGCTGAGTATGCATTAACCAAAACTTCTTCATTTTGACTCCCAAGTGGCCAATGGAGATCGAAATCAGGACTAGGATGGCTTGAGCAAGTGTCGGAGTTGATTGGGTTAGCCGTACCTTTGCGTCCGACAGCTTGACTTCTCTGTGACGCGATTGGTGGTATCCGTCGGCTTTCAACCACAAGGCTGAAGGCTGAAGCTTTGCGGTGGAGGCTGGACTTAGCAGAGCCAGAAATGAGCCGTCGAGTCAGAGCACCTGGCCCAGACACCAGAATAGAAACTTTTGCACGCCTCTGATATTGACACTGGTCGTGCAGTTCGAGTGTGACATGCATCCGCTCGCTGAGGGCTTCATGCCACCACATCCACGATGGTCGTTGGGACAGGTAAAAAAGATTACCTGGGTAATTCAAACACAAAATCCTCTCCCGAATTAAATATATACATTTAAGCTAGATATTAGCTGCTGTCAAGCTAAAACCGAATACACCTGCGCATGCCAGATTCTGTTTTAAAAAGTGACAGAATCGTCGCTACCCACGTGACAAGCCTCCCCTCCTAAAATCCCTGCCTCAAACAAATGTCACATCCGTTATTAACTCATTCGCGACGCCTTCTACTGCTTCTCCTTTCATGATACCATGGACGTAGGTATCTCCGAGCAAGATGTATCGTGACTCTCGAGCCTCCGGCCGAATGATGAAGGGAACCTTCCCGCCAAACAAAACGCAGATAAAATCACCGGGCTCAGCATGACCAGGGACCGAGGCAATATATCCCTTATGAGTGAGACCGACAGAGCGTTGGATTGACATCAGTTTCATAGTGGTAGCGAAACGCATTGCTCGTAAGCGGGCCACCTCATCTAAGGCCAATTCATGGCCGAATTCTTTCTTAAACATGTGTTGCTGGAGCTTAGCATAATCGTCATAACAACGCTCGTATTCGCGGTCTGCCTCGCGTCCGAAATCGTCAACGTTGGCGATCAGAGTCCTCCAAAAGGCTTCCTTGACGCCCCCCGAATTAGGATAGGTGTTCGTTTTCATTTCTTCGCTACAGCATTCGAGGACTGTCTGAACAGAAGCGAGTAGCGACATAAAAAGTTCCCGGTTAGCGGATCCTCCCTCAATAGCGTTGGGATACTTGGGATTATGATCGCCACGACAATCGGGATTCGTAATCAGGCAAAGTTGGTCGAAGATAACACCTCGAAGAGTCAGCTCTGTGCCATCAGCGTTGAAGTGGATTCGAGGGAGACGGCCCCCGTCCGCTCGAAATAGTCCTTTCTCAAGGAGCCCCCGATACCAAAGGTAGTTATTTGCTCCCCAGCGCGGAAAGTCAAATGATGACCAGTCAGGAACCCAACTTGGTAGGTTGATTTTCTTATCGTTCTTTTCGGGACGGACGCTCGAGAGTACGTCTAATCTTTGTTCTACTTGTAAGATGCGGGTGGTTGTGTCTATATAGATATCCCGTGTCGATAAGAGGTAATTCGGTTTGATTCCGAGCTCCTCTCTATCTTTCGCCATACTTAGGAAGGCGTAGATCTTATCCTTGGGATTGCTACTCACAAACGAGTGGCATCGGCGGAGTAATTGGCACAACGTCTTGGAGAGGTTTCCGTCTTTGGTCCATGCGTCCTTCTTTAAGTTTGACTGCATAAGAACATAGTCAGGATTCAGATAGCCGTCATCTAGCCATTCCTCTTCGGAACTGATGCATATCGCTGGAAGCAGTCCCCTACGAGTAGATTCGACTATTGTTGCCAGAGATGTCCACTCGAAGAGAGTTGTTCCGATCACAAGGAGATTGCGTTGTGCCATCACCGATTCTTGGACGATCCAGGCTCTTGCTGACCACGGCAGTCGAAGCAACTTCCTGAGGGCACGATAACTCTCGTGTTCCGGGGATGGAAAGTTCGCCTGCTCTAGGGAGCCATTCTGTACTATTCTGAGCATGCTCTCCTGGATGAACTTATTGCAGTCACAGATCAGCTTGAGAGCACAACGTGCTTCAACACCGTGTGGTCCGGCATAGGTGATAGTAAGAAATGCCCCCCGGTAAATCTCGCCCATTAGAGCCACTTGTTCGCTCTTCTCTAAATCGCTCTCCTGGTTGATGCACACTCCATCTATCCATATAGATATTTCTTCTCTACACTGAGAGTCCGAGAGTCTTAACAAGCCTCCTAGAGCTTCAAAAACGTCTTGAACCGCATTGTAAAGCGAGTTGGTAACCTTGAGAGTCTTCCCAGAAATGTTAATTTCGCGCGTCAGCCCGGGCTCGCCCCAGACATAAGATACAGCAACGAACTCGGGGTGGCTGTCCAAATTGACAGGTAGAAGGCGGTAACTCGGCGTATTAGTTCTCAACTGGTCGTCTGACACGCGTTGTAGAACTCGAATATGCCGCGAATCAAGTCTGGTATACTGGAAATCGGCTGTCTCCATTTTCTCAAAGGGAGTGTACCCGACCGGAACCTGATAAACAACTCGGCAATTAGTGAGAAAATGGAGGAACGCAGAACGATAATACTGAATCCAAAATAAAGATAGCAAAGTCTGGGCTTATTCAGGCGTACGAATCCTTGCGGTCATAAAGTTTAGCTGCCGAGTGTATCCGACTTCCTTGCCTCACCTAGCCACCTGCTAAACAGGATCTATAGAGAAAGCTGACTTCCCACGACACAATTTAATAAACGAGATCTTTTGAACTTATGAAAAATGTTGGGGAAAAAGGCCTCATGAGTATAAAGTCCCAGCCTCGTCTGGTCCTCTATCAAAAGAGCATACACCTGACATCATCTTCGCTAACCAATTTGGTCGGGCTGCATAAGCTATAAAATCTTGCCCAATCAATCATTTCGCTGCTTTTATTGATTTACAAAATGAGGTTCACGAAGACAATAACAACCATTTGTTTAGTCTTAATTACTAAGATCTTCTGCCCTTATTACTCTAATTGTCAATCTGATTCCGCTGCTTCGGAAAACAAAACCCCACAGAAAATAGAGGCCAAAACCTCAATTTTAATTGGCCTATCCATTTACACTATGGTAATAAATTTCTTACTTCTTTTCTCCTTCAGCCACAAGTCCACCGTAGATTTCACCCTTATCATCCCGATTCGTTTGAACTTTTCGCATCCTAGATCTGTCAAAATTAAGGCGACAGCCCCATGCCAACCGTGTCCATCAGGCTCATAGCCTAATAGTAAGTACCAAAGTCCTCCAGTACCAACCTCTCCTTCCCTATCCCTATGACTAATGATCCAATATACGGAATTTTGAAGGCGCTGTAGCAATGACTGATAGTTGAATACTGCAGCGAGCAATGTTAATCGACCGTTCGTTACTTCCCCCATTGGAGCAGCTTTGAACTTTGGCTTCACTGTAGCGCCAATGACTAAAGCATCCGGCTCTCCGATGTATCTGTACGTCACTTCCCCTTCTGACGATACCCAAGACCAGCTTGGAGCCCGATAAGGATCACTAAGATTCTTGCCAGGATTCTTCGAGTACCAACCCAATTGATATATCAAGGTTTTTCGCCACATTCCAGCCAAGTACTGGTCGTCCCACACAGACATCAATTCTTGGGCAACGCCAGCCATCGCGGGAAGACGATCCTCATGATTCGTTAGATTCCGTTGACTGTACTCTCTGACAATGAGTGACCATTCCTCGATCTGCTCTTTTGCAATATTCGTACGCCTGAACTGACTAGGACCAGAAATCCGATTCGGAAGTTTTGTCACCAAAAGATCAGTGGATAGTGGTGCACGTGGAGCTGATTTGGTGCGACAACTCCAAAATTGCCCATGGTCATGGTAATCCAGAACACGTGGCGAAAGGATGAATTCCTGAAAAGTCCATCCTCTAGAATTCAGAGGAGAGCGATACATCAAATCTTCGATCGGGTAATGAGTGAAGGTAATCGAGCCTTGAACTTCATCAGATACATAAAATGGAAGTTGACAGGATTCCATAGGACGCGCAGGTCCGAGGAAACCAGTTGAAGCACCAGCCCTCGCAGCCGCAATCGTTATTGTAGCTTTCTTGTATATATTCCCCATTGCTGATATTTGTTCAGCTTTGTCTTCCTTATCGTTTTGGAGAATACACAAAGCATCAATCCACAGATATCGAAGCCCAAGGAACCGAGTAGTAGTGATTGCATCCTTCATAGTTTGCGACAATTTAGAGAGAGGCAAACATTGTGTCCAGAGCGATAGATTTTTACTAGTGAGACTTCTTCTCTTAGCATAGTCATCGCCCCAGCGATGGCTGAGTGCAGCATATAAACCGCGCTCTTTGACTTTTGATATATGCAGCTTTGGCTTTGAAAAATCTCCTTCGGACCCAACATCTATTACTCGCGCTGGCAAGTCAGGAGCAGTGTTTCCTGGGCACTTTTCATGACTTATTTGGCACTCTTCCAACCAATTTTTAGCTTGTTGCACAGCTTTCGGGCTTGAAAAATCTGTTGTGACATCCTCGTACCAGATATAGGGGGTTCCTGTTTTATCTGTAGTTTGAGAGCCTTTTTTTCAGTATAATTCGGCGCTGCAATGAACATAGCTTATTGTTTGGGAGACTCACTGCTAGGAGTAGATGCTTTAAAATGAAAAAATTCAGTTGTTGAGATGATTAGAATCTCAGTGAGCACCTTCCCCATAAAAGGATGCCCCACATGAAAATTGTTTCTGGACGGCAGAGCAGCTCCACATGTTGTTTCTTCAAAGGAGCCAAAAATCTTGAAAGTTTCGTTTCCCCGTATTGTAGTTTGTTGCAGCCGATCATAGATCATTCTGCACAGTGAACATCCATGTTTCGCAGAACATTCGAGTTTGGTCGCATTATAGTGCGTATAGCCTCCTTTCACAATTGCCCACAGCCCTTCTTTCGTTGAAGTCATCGAACGGCATAGCTTGCAGAGATTCGTAGTCCCGATGGTTGCATGGGATGCTGACTTCGAACCCACAAGTGAATGGTCCTCTTCCCATTTCCGTTTCCTTCCCCCCATATTCCTCTATTTTGCCACCACCCTCGTTGTTACTCTCGGGAAGATAATGATCTAGTAGTTTGGGTTGGAAACTCGTGGGACTGTGCGCATTCAAACATACATCTTCATTATTTTCTCGGTGAAAATATCTGCCTTCCAGCCACATAAGCGGTGAGCAAAGGCGCCCCTGCGCCAAGGGTAAGCCTATCCCCTCCGCTGGTGAGACATTGCTAGCGTCGCAGGACAGGTGTGGCACCCAACGAAATTATAGAGAAAACTTCTGACTTCTGTGATTTCATTGGGTGCCACACGTGGCTAAGACGCTAGCAATGTCTCACCAGCGGAGGGGATAATAGTCGGAGTTGGCCTCGCTTCTAAAAGCCTGGTCGGTTTTAGTCGGGGAAAGCGAGTTGTCCCCTAAAATTTTGGTGCGAAAATCGCGATTTTTCACGATTAAAAGTCAAATAACTCTACGCGCTTAAGTAGAATTTATATTATAAGGATTAGTAATTATAACATAAGTATAGATCTTCTATTATTTTTATTTTTATTAAATTAAATAAGGTATGTAGCTTATAATTAATTAAATAAGGCATTTTCACGACTCATTTTCTCGCGAATTTGGCGGGGGAATTTTTGACGAAGGCTGAAGCTTTGCGATGGAGGCTGGACTTAGCAGAGCCAGCAATGAGCCGTCGAGTCAGAGCACCTGGCCCAGACACCAGAATAGAAACTTTTGCGCTGCTCCAGTAAAGCAGTGCCCATTCGTCACTCCATTCCACCCTCACGGCTGTTGACGGACATATCTCGCACAAGTGAGCACAAACTTATCAGCTTTATACCCTCTAGTTGCCCCATGATTTCATGGTGGCATCACATTCAACTTAGAAACTTCCTTTTCACGATGCTCTCCATATTGCTTCTCTCTGTTCTTGCCTTTGCCGCAGTACAAACCAAGGCCTTTCCTTGTAATACATACTGGCCCCCCAATTCACCCTTTCTTTACACTCCATGGCCAATGCTACCTTTTCAGCGGCTACTTCGGCGCCTTTGCTGAGAATCCTCAATCCTTCTACGGCGTCCAAGTCACCCTAGCCGTAACAACCTCATTGCAGACGAACACTGGATTTGCAGACCCTGCAGCGGGTCAAATTCAGCAGGCTCTTACAGACTCGATCCAGACGTACGAACATCTCGATGATGTACTCTCGGACATCGTCATTATCTTGACAGATCGCCGAGCCCAGGAGGATCCAAAATATGTTGCAACGACTATCCGGCCACCGTGGCCCACAGGAGCTTGCCAGATCGTGCTATACTCTCCCTGGAGCACCTTCAACGATACCTTCCGGCGACAAGCACTTGCCCACGAGCTTTATCATTGCGTACAGCAAACTATGACCGAAAATTCAAATGCTGCATACGCTTATGGGAGTAATTGGTGGGGAGAAGGTTCGGCAGCTTACTTCTCTAACGTTGTCTACCCTACATACAACCTCGAATGGCTAAATCTTGACTATTCTCCCGATGAACCAATCTACAATGCAAGAGACCCCTACTCGGCCAACTTATTCTTTCAAGTACTGAGAAACTCTTTTGGTGCATCTTATGTCAATAAATGGGTTATCTCCCAGACGTTCACATCATCGCCGGCGGAAGAACGGACTAGACTCTCGAAACTCGCCGATTTCTCCGACAATTTTCATCTTTTTGCGCAGAAATTCTCCCTTGACGATATCTACGATACTGGTGGAAAACACATGCCAATATTGAAGCCAGTCCAACTAGAATACCCTAACGTGGTCACGACGAGCGATACGGAAGGCCGGGAAGGAACTATACCCTTGGTCGTGGACACTTTCACGGTCAGCGAATTCGAAAGTATATTGGGCCCTGCTCAGACTATCGTAATATCCTATAATGCAGCAAACGCGGCCAACGTCCGTGTCTCATATGCCTTATACGGAACTAATTTTTGGACCCCTATGCCTAAAGGCCCAATTGGCGGCCCCGTTGGTACCGTCACTATACGATGCAATTACGGCAGTCCGACGCCGATCTTCATTCTAGTCACATCTACTAATGATACGGATAAAGTAGCTGTCACCGTTTCTCTGACTCAATTTTATGCCAACACTTGCCTAGAATGCGTCCCTGGCACTCAAACCCTTACAGGCTGCACACAGGCAAATCCCATTGCCATAACCGTTCCTTTTTCGTTTCCCACTGCCACACCTTCGTCTTCACCATCTACGTCCTCATCATCGTCCTCGCCTTCATCGTCCTCGCCATCATCATCGCCATCAAGTCGGGCAACTAACACAACTGGATCTTGCACCGCTGTCTTCTCTCTAAACCAAGACCCCTGCCTCATCGGACCAACCTGGAATCTCAACTTAGCCAACACCAAAAGCCTGATACTTCAACGTCTTGCGTCCTCAGATCCCGACGCAACCATCAACTCCCTCGCTCTCTCCGGATCAGGCACGGTCGAAATCCAGAACACGAATGCAACATTCCAATACACGGATCTCACGATCGACTTAGACATGACTGTGGAGGGCATCGACGTTCCAACAAACACTGTCGTCGACGGCGCAATGGAAGCGAATCTCTATGTCCAAAGTGGAGGTGATGGATCTGGAGCTTTCTGTTTGGATGTGTATGAAGGGGATGGCACGGTTGTAGAGACGGATCCGATTACTGGGGGATTTACGCTTGACCTTGGGGCGGATTGGGTTCCAGCGACAGAGAATATACAGTATACGTGTACTTCAGGTTCATTGACTATGCAGGGGAGTTCTTCTGTGGCTGGGGATTTGGGTTGGGGTCCGTACGTTTATACAAGCTAGATTTCGGGATGCGGAATTATTCTTGATATTTTAAATTAGAAAAGACCGAGCCAATGTTCAGCAGACGGCATGTTTGAAATATTATACAAAGACTTAATCAATTATGTGTATCAGACACGATAAGGAGGCGAGTTGACTACGGATCTGGTTTTCTATTAATATCTTTCAGGTACACACACGTTGCTCTGCTTTCCAAAAGAAGTCAAGAAAGTCTCATAATCTCCTTAAACAGATTCCTTTTTCTCTGTTGCGACTTCCTTAGCTTTGCTGACTTCAGCCTCCTGCTCTTTAGCACGAGCTTTCAAGCTGCGCCATTCCACAAACACGCTGCCGAACATGGTGACAGCGGAAGTTGCAGCCACCATGTAGAATACATGTACGATAGCTGTGTTGTAATCCGATAGAAGAGTGTCCAGATCAGATCCAGAAGCCAGATTCCTGAGTTCCGTGGCACCTCCATCAGTGATGGCACTTGGGCTGATGCCTGGAAGGTTGATGAGCTTGGTGACCAGGCCGTTGATGAAGATGTTTTGGGCGACAGGTAGGAAGATAGCAGAGCCCAGGAAGCGCGTGAACATGACGAGTGCAGATCCAGTCGAAATATCGGACCTGGACAGAACAGTCTGAACGACAGTCAATGGCTGCTGGGCTCCAAGACCCAGCCCAACACCGTAGATAATTTGGTAGCCAATCCATTTGCCAGGGCCTGTGTTTGGAGTGAAGGTTGCAAGAAGACCAGCTCCGACAGGCGTGATAGCTGAGCTGAGTATGAAGAACGGGGTGTAATAGCCGATTTTAGAGACGATGAATCCAGAGCCGAGTGAGAATATAACTGTTGAGAGGATCATTGGAAGAAGCATGATTCCAGACCTGACCGCACTAACACCTTTGATTGCTTGAAACCAAACAGGTAGATAATACATCATGGCCATCATCCCAGCTCCATTGAAGAAACCGCACCATACGCACGCAGCAACACTACGTTGCTTCACGACACGCGGTGGAAGTGTTCCTTTGTCTTGTTTCCGAATTTGAACTCCAATGAAGGCGAGACAGAGAACAATGCAAAGCACAAGGAGGACGATGATGCGAGCGGACTTCCAAGAGTATTGTGACCCACCCCATTGGAGGGCCAATACCAGACATATGATACCAGGGAAGAACACGAGGTTGCCAATTGGATCAAGTTGCTTCATTTTGGCCTTCCAGTCAGTACCACGAGCATCCAGCTTCTGGTTGGGGAGATGAAGGATCAAAGACGTAACGATGAGTGATACTGCGCCGACAGGAAGATTGATGTAGAAACACCATCTCCATGTCACCTTATCCGTGAAAGTGCCTCCAACCAAGGGTCCGACCACAGATGCCACGGCAAAGACGGCACCAAATGCTCCTTGGTAGATAGGTCGGAGTTGTAGCGGAATCGTGTGGAACATGATCACCATCACGCCTGAAAACATGCCCGAAGCTCCCAATCCTGCAATTGCACGGCCAACGATAAATGCTTTTGAGCTTGGAGCAGAACCACAAATGGCAGATCCGACTTCGAAGAGGGTGGTCCCGATGAGGAAGACGGGCTTGGCAGGGTAGAATTTGTAGACTGTGCCCATGAGCAGCTGGAAGCTGCACATCGTGAGCAGATAGGCAGTACCGTACCATCCAATATCATTCAATGAGTGAAACTCGTCCGTAATTCGTGGGATGGCTGTTGATATGATGTTTTGGTCCTGGAGGCTTGATTAGTAAGTGGAGTTGGTGCTTGAAAGGGGGGCATTGTACCAGAGTCACCAGGAAAAGAGCCAAGTAAAGAGCTGCCATGATCAGAATTTGCTTCTGTTGGCTGGGGTATGTAGCAGAAGGGGATTTAGCCCCTTTCCCCTCCTTCTTCGTCTCCTCCTTTCCCATCTCCGTCTTGTCAATACTTGAGGTCTTTGGGGACTGTTTGCCGTCACGTGATGGACTAGACATTTTGTCAGTTGAGTGGCTTTGATTGACGACAACACAGATCAAAGAAGATGATTTGAGTTATTTCGTTGTGCAGGATTTGTCGGTCATTTAAGTATTTCGGGACGGTGTTGGCAAGTCACTCTGGGTGGAGTCGTTGCTCGGGTCTCAAAGAATAAAAATTAAAATCCGAGCCCCGCAGCGGGATCTAAGAACGCTTTCCATCATCGATGGAGCGTCTCCTTAACACAATTTCCAAGGTCCGACGACAAGTCCTTCGGCGATGCCTCAAACTTCCATGGCGGAGGAACTTGGTGCAGAGGCTGGGCCCAAATTGCACTCATGTTTGCCATGCAGGCAGCGCAAGGTCAAATGCGATCGGCACACCCCATGCTCCAACTGCTTGAGGGCGGGAAAGGACTGCAGCTTTGTTCCGCCTGTGCGTGGAAAACGAAAGAAAACGAAAATTCCGAAAGAAGGGCTCCATGCCAAGTTGCGACGATATGAAGAGCTGTTGAGATCATATGGTGCCGACATTGAACCCTCGGAAGCTGGCGCGGACGACTCGGATTTGGACGCAGGCTCACAGCTTGACGTGGAGATGGCTGAGGACACCAAATCTGAGAGAAGAGTCAAAATTGATTCTGTTGCACCCGAAGAGAAATTCGTCACTAAAGATGGGTCGTCGAGATACTTCGATAGGTATGTCAGATGTCCCTGGCGACCTGGTAGATCCGGGTTGATAGATGACTAACGAAGCCCGGTAGCGCTCCTTGGTCCAACTTAGGAGACGAGGTATGTTTCCTTTCTCATTTCTAAAGGCTTTCTTACTTACTAGTACCAGCCAAATCATCCAGAAGAGGGCGGCATTGCGGATTCCGCAGACGAGTCATGGGTTTCGGAGTCTGACCTGTTTATCGGCACTCCTGAGCTAACTAGTTTGATGCTGAGCGTTCCCGATCTTGCAAGCCTTCATCCCCCGATCCAGACCTTGACTAAACTGTGGAAAATCTATATCGATCGAGCGGACCCTCTAATGAAACTCTTGCATGTTCCGACATTCTGGACCTCCCTGACGAATGCACGTCAACATCCCCATCAGGTCTCGAAAAGTCTCCAGGCGCTGATTTTTGCTTTCTATCTTATCACAATCAGCTCCTTGGAAGATGAAGAATGTCAGAGTCTACTCGGAGGACCGAAAACAAGCATCTTTGCGAAATACAAACGTGCAGCTCGCAAGGCATTGATGAATGCTGGGTTTTTACACACTTCTAGCCCGACCACTCTTCGAGCATATGCATTATTTATTGTGAGTTACAAATCTCTGTGTCGTTGCTTTGGTTTTTGCTAAATAAATGCAGATGGCTCTAAGGAGCAGTCACCGAAGTGACGCTATATTCGCCTTGTCAGGGGTCGCAGTCCGACTTGCGCGCAAGATGGGCCTTCACCGAGATGGAAGTGCGCTTGGACTCTCTCCCTTTGAAACTGAAATGCGAAGGCGACTTTGGTGGCACATTTTCCTCGTGGACCTCCGCTTAGCTGATGTTTTGGGCACAAAGCCGTCCTCAGACCTCTTTTCTAGCGATATCAAAAGGCCCCTAAATGTTAGCGACGAAGACCTCGACCCCGACATGGTTGAATTCCCGCCAGAGCGCAACGGAATCACTTCCATTATTATATGCCTAATGCGATGCGATATCATTGAGTCCGTACGCAAACTGGCAATGCCATTCACGGACGACGTTCGTCTGGAGATCCTCACCAGCTCGGATATCACTCTTGCCCAGAAGGACAGAATGATAAACGAGCTCGAGGATCTTTTGGAGAGGAAGTACCTGCGATATTGTGACCCGACAAATTCTCTTCATCACTTCGCATCGATCATAGCCAGGTCATCAATATGCCAGATGAAGCTATTTGCTCACAACCCACGACGGTTCGCCAATCATGGCATCAAGATACCCGAGAGCGAACGAGATCTGATCTTTGCAAATGCTACAAAGATGTTAGAGTACGTAAGTTTGGTCAAAGGGAATCCAATTTTCGACAAATTCAAGTGGCAGATTGGCACGAGCAAACTCTGGAATTCAATCCTCTACGTTCTTATCGAAGCTCGAAAACGCAGAACAGGTCTGGAGGTCGATCGACTGTGGCATCTGATTGGGGAGGTATTGTCGAAGTTCCCTCAAATGTTTGCAGAGAGAACCGCACCTGTGTACGCCACAATTGGCAAATGGACGTTGGAAGTATGGGATGAATATCTTGCCGCTACGAAGGCCGAGGGTATTCCGGAACCGCCAACGCCTGAATTTATCAACGCAATCCGTTGGTGTCGAAGACCGGCAGGGCATTTATCTAAGGTGGAAGGTCCTGCAGAATCTGGTCCCACTCTACCAGATTCGAATAATTACAACAATATTCAATTTATGGAACAGGATGAAGATCATCTTCCTGGATTCGACGCTCTTGCCTCTTATGACTTCTCTGATTTGCTGTCTTTTGAGACGAACTCAAATGAATGGGAACGATGGGATGCAGCCCAGTTGTTGCTTTGAAACCAGGCATGTCCTGTATTTCGAGTCAAGATGGCAAAGGCTAATCTTATCCAGCAATCTTTTGGTATATAATGGAAAATGTCATTCACAAAACACACGCTAGCGGCACAACATGGACACTTCATGTACTGTTCCTTTACTGGTCCAACTAAACGAGAGAATGAGATCTCGCATAACACCACTGCGTCCTAGTTGGCGGCGCAAAAGTACCACACAGCAGGGTTAACGAGACAAGGGAGAGAAGACTTGAAAAGTCCGCGGCTGCAGCGACGATCTCCAAATCTTCCGGTAAAGTTGGAAGGCCTTGGACTTCGTTAGAGAGGCATTTGTGACTGGAATCATGGACGGCGAAGTTATTGAGAAGGGTTCATTTCAAGAAGCAACAAGTCCAGAAACTCCTTGGCATTGAAAGTAGAAAAGAATCTACTGTCCTGATGTCTAAACAGCTAGCAAACTCTGAACCATTCTCCAAGCAATGCTCTCCTTAACATCCCAGTATCCCAGCCTCCCATACATCATGATCACCACCAGCGGTCCACAATCACCCGATTCCGTAAACGCACCCGGATACCCCTTCAGCCAAGCCGCCAACGCCTGATACAGACTCGGAAGTAACAAACTGACGCTCACCCCAATTATGGTAGCGATTTTGACCCTAGTTATGCTGAAATGATCTTGAATGTCTGTGAACAAAGTCTTTATAAACCAGACAAAACAGAGACCGAACTGGAATGTCTGCAGATCCCTCCAACCCGGTACGTCAGGATCAGAAAATAGATTCTCCGGAAGAGTAGTGAGGGAAGGACAAGTCGGAGATATGTTGAGGTAAGTTGTCGTTAGTGCTGAGGGAATCGCTGAGTAGGATCCAGAAGATGTCGAACGGTACTTCCACCTTACGATCACAATCCCAAGCGTAAAGCCACAGTGTATTGCAGTGTAGACCCCAAGTATAGAACTCACTTTCCCAGCCCATCTCTTCCCTTTCTCTTGTCCAATGGAGGAAAATACTGCCGTGTGATAAGCGGGCAGTGTCCAGAGAACCACGGAGATCCACTCTGCCTCTCGCACGTTGATAGCGCCCCTGAAGAGATTAATCCACCAGGTGAGTAGGCGGACAAAGTCGAAGACGAGGTGCGCGTAGAAAGATTTCGATATTGGAGCATCGGGACCACCATAATTTGGGAGATGAAGGACTGAGATAAGGAGGGAGAGCCATTGAATCAACATAGACGGCCAGGAAGGGAGGTAGGCGGGGGGGTTGACGGTCGTGGGAATTATGGCAGGGAGGGTGGAGAATTGTGAGCAGAGATCAGACTCTGACTTCGCTTGGAATGTTTGAATCGAAGCCCAGCCTGTTGTTGTAGAAGAAGGGGCTGGCATGGAATCATTTGTACTCTCTGGTATGTACAAATCGGATGGAGAACATGGACCGAGACCAGTGTTCTTGAACAGATCGAAATGCGTAATATTTGTTGTGGTAGTTGCCAGAATCGGGTCAATGGATAGCAGGACGTACACAACAAACATAATGTGCGCTGGAAGCCTCATTTTGAGAATAGTGTTGAGAATATCTTCACACAGATGAAGAGAGGAAAAAATTAGAATAATTTTCAAAAGGAAACGACAGGAACATCAAGACTTTATGAAACTCAGAATTATTGAGGGACGGAAAGTCCCAGGACCCTTATGTAGGTGAACGGACATTTCGGGCTTCAGGAGCTGTTGCCAAGCACTCAGTCTCAGCCTCATGGTCATCTACAGCGCTTCATAGGCTCTTCCAAGCATAACTGTGACGAAACCGCATGAATACCCCTATTACCCCGCCACAAAACGCCCAAATGAAAAACCACCCCCTCGAAAAAAACAAAGCACATGAACAAAAATAACGGGAACTGGGTTTGGGTTTCAGCCTCAGCGGTAATCACCTCACAAAATATTGGACGAGAAATGCGCTCGGGTGAACTTGATATCTATGGGGGATATCTCCTATAGCTTCCTAGGCATCAAGTGCACCTTCAAACTTCCTCTTTCCCAAACCATGAACGCCTTCAAGCTTCCATACCAGTCCTCGTCCGGATTTTCCAGCTCAAAATCAAAATGCCACAACATCTTCGCCAGTAGCAAGCGCATCTCCGCATAGGCCAGACTATTACTCGTCAGCTTGAGCACGAACTGGCTTCTGAGGAGTTCTAGAGACAGACCCTTTACCCAAACACCCCCGTGGACCAACCATGAAAGGCTGCACAACTTCACGCTTGTCATTTTTGAACTCAGCCGATGCGTCAAGGAGCCATCGCTCGGGGATGAACTCCTCCGGTCTAGCGAAGTTATCCTCATAGCGATATGCCGCGTGATGCCAGATGCTACACCGAGTCTGCGGCAGATTTGTTAGCACACTAGTGAAAAATCGGTCAATGGAGTAGACGAACCTTCTCTGGAACCCAGTAGCCTGCAACAGACTGACCTCCTTTGCTCGCAATGGATCGAGGGAATCCGAAGCTTGTCGGTGGATATACTCGCATCGACTCGGACAGTACAGCGACCATGTAGCTTAACTCGCTGACTGACTTCGGCGTGATCTCACCATCTTCCTTGAACATCGACCTGACCTCTTGCTGCGCTTTCCGCAATACATGCGGGTTCTTGCACAAGAAGTAGGTTGTACCAGTCAGCAACGTGGCAGTTGTCTCACTGCCAGCCACGACGAGCGTGCTGGCATTCTCGTACAGCTCCGGCGGAGTGAGCTGGTCTTCCTCGTTCAGGAGCAAGTAATTGAAGACATCCATCTTGCCGGGTTCGTAGCCGCGGTCAACCCTCCGATCAACAAGTTCCTTGGTATATTGGTCCATATTCTCTTTCGGCTTCACGAAAGACTTCGGTATGAAAGGCTTGAGAAGCGACAGGAACCCGTAATGTTCAAGCTGCTGCATCTGCAAGCCTAGTGAAACTCCGTCGAAAACAGTCTTGACGAAGAAGTGATACTCGCCGCCGCGGTCAAGGCAATGGAACGCTTCCCCGAACGCAAAGTCGCCCGTGAGGTCAAAGGTCGTGAAGTTATACCACGCCGACATATCCTGGACAGGCTGTTTCTGCACGGCCTTCTTGAGCTGAGTGACCAAGAGGTTGGCATACTTGAGAAGCATGTCTGTCTGCTCTTCCACCGCCTTGGGCGAGAATGCCGGGCCATAGATTCTGCGCAGACGAGCATGTGTGGCATCATTAGCGATTATGATTCCCTTTTCGGAGCCGGGCTGCAATGGTGTATAGCTGTCTATGCATTTTTGGTTCTGCACTCGCCCACTCTGCATGCCGTAGATGTCATTCCAAGCCTGTGGGTCGGTGAAAGCCAGCTCATTCGGGGCGATTCGCACCACTGGGCCATATTTTCGATGCAGTTCCAGGACTGTGAATGGAAGCTGGCCTCGAATATTATAGATTGCGAATGGAAGGCGATAAGCAGCCCATAGCTTGGGTCCAGGAAAGCGACTCAATGGATGGAAGTAGGCATGATAGATGCCCCACGATAGTACCCCAATCAAAGACTTGAGCAATTAGCCTGAATAATAAGTAAAGCTAGGTAATTTCACGCTTACTGCAAATACCAAAGGCACAAGGTTATATAAGATCTCGGCCATGGAAAAGTTGCGCTTGTTCGCGACGGACCGGTGCAGTTTGTCAGCCAAGTGATAGAGAATAAAATGATCAGAAAAGGTAGATATCTTTATCTGCGAGTAGGACGAAGCTTCATATGTGGAGCCTATCAGTGCACATGACATCAGATTCTGACATTGCGGGGTAAGCTTATCACCATGCATCTTGCATAAAGCCCCTGGTGGTGTGATCGTCTATCCTATCCCGATATCGTACGGAAGTACAAATCCAGTGAGTTAGAAATGAGCATAACCCGATGCCAGCCTACACCTGCCTCACAGCCCACTCAAGTCCATTGAAGAAATGGAAAAGAGTGCTAGAGAAACTTGGAGTTCAAACAGTCCCGGAAACTCATGACTGAAATAAAATTACCCTTCTTCAATTCCCGTCAAATTGCCTACATACCGAGATTAGAAGAACAGGCAATAATCTCGGGTGTGGGGGTGTATCAATAATGTTGTAGAATATGTTGTGCAACGGCGCGAATAAAGTCTTTGATAACTTAAATGAGGTCGCCATAAAAACTGAGCTCCTCTCATTCTGCTACTGCCCGCCATCAATTGAGGCTTTTCCCTTACAAGGAGTATGAGAATAACGCCTCTATATTGCTTTAATGTTTGTTCCGCCTTCCTTTCCTAGATCACTTGCTGAAATGAAGTACCGAAACCAAAGCTCACATGAAAGCAAGAGGAGCGATATCTGAAAATCTGCGCTTGAATTCGCAACAGCAAAGTACTAAGCTTTCTCCCGCACTTCCCAGCTAAGCAATCTCCACTCATCCTATGAATCATAATGCATCCACAAGCCATAAATCAAAGCTTTTTTCAACCCGTTTTAGAGAATTTGGAGTAGCACAGCAGGAACCTGCCTCGTCTCCTTAGCAAGCTGATTTTCCTTCCCAAAATACCTCTCACTGACAAAGCTTTCAAAGCACCGTAAATTAGACCGCTTTCTGATATTCGAAATCAGGGGCAACTCACCTCCAATGCAAAGTCCCCAGAAAGCATAGCTTATTCAGCTCAATGAATTTTGCAACCTGCGAGTCGATTTCTGGTCCCCATTTGGGAATACGAGTAACGACATTATCCCACTCTTCATATCGAGCGTAGATTGCTTCTGCAGCAAAGTCGTAGGCTTCTTGTTGGGTCATGTTCTTCTTACTTCTGAGGAAGTAGATTGCGTTGTGTTTGTCGCCGGACTTCGGACGTGTGGATTAGTGTTCTGTGGAGTCCAGGGATCTAGAAGTAACATACCTTGACCTCTTTTACATGAGAGTATATGTCATTTGAGCTATTTTGTTGTCAGTTGCGAATCGGTTAGAACAATCTCTGATTCCTAGAGCAAGAAAGCAAGTACAGGGAGGATATCTGGGCTTGGGGTATACAAACAGTTGAACTAGTTCCGTAGCAAGATTTTGAATTCTTTGCACGTATGTGTCTTCGAAAACGTAGCCGGGAAGTTCCAAGTCGTTGCAGTGCCTGATTGTGTGTTATTAGCCTGGTTAGATGAAGCCCAGGGCTGGCAGACAATGAGGAAACTTACTCCATCACATGGACTATGCATCTCACACCCGCAGAATACTTATGGTGCCCAAGAAAGTCTTCCAAATCCGAAGGCTCATCCAAAGACAACAGATCCGCTTGGTTAATTACATCATCAAAGAAATCTCTTAAGCTTTGGCGGAATCTGTTTTGCACAACTGAGAAACTGTTAGTAAGGAACCTCCCTTCCAGGAGACGGCTAGAAATAGGAATGAGAGAATTGACACACCCAACCCCGATTTCTTCAAACCTGTTAGCAACAGTACAATGGCTGGGCGCAAGATTCAATGAGTACTTGCCTTCGTAACTCGCAGCCAGATCTGTTGCAACATATACAACAAAGGCTCCTTCTCCCGATCCAGTGAGATAGGTGTATCTGTCAGTACCGAGAAGGCTTTGTCACAATACGCTCTCACGAGTTCTTGTTTATTCTGGAGGATGCCTTCATCGATTGCTGCTTGAAGTGTGAGACGCCTGGACCTGGATTTCAAAACAAGAGACAAGATTTCAGCGACTAATATTAAAGGAACTTACGATCATCGAATAAGAACATCTTATCAATTAGCTATTGTGAAAAGAGTGATCTAAGGCAACATACCCCAATTATTGAAGTCACACAGAGTGCGGTATCCTGCTTCCGAGTTTTCTGGTAGCCACAAAGCTACAAGATGTTGGAATTTGCAAGCAAGATATTTATTGACTTTTTGTTCATTGTGGGGGAACAATCTAACAGATTCATCAGCTCAGTCATATGTAGTGTTGGAATTGTGACGCGGATCAGCAAGTGTGGCCCTGGGCTGGAGAACTGGGAGGATTAATCGTCATCTTACTCTTCGAACCATTCATCAGCTTGTTTTCCGGCGGTTCCCAGATTCGAGTTGCTTTTCATTGGCAGGCTGGCCCATGAAACAAAAAGATCTGGGAGAAATGCGACATTTGCGTGCTCAACAATCCCATTGCTTCGGGTCAAGCTATTACTTCCAATACTTTGTGGGGAAAGAGCAATTTCCTCTCGGTGTCGTTTTAAAACTGTGGTCTCGCTTGAGGGCTGGCTGCGCGAAATAGGGGTCAACTTGACCTCAAGTGGGCGCTTGAGCATGGCGGAATATCGATCCCAGTAAGCTGTCATGTCGACACCAGGTTTCGGAGCTATCTCGAAATTTGTGATCAAAGATGCAACGACAACTCGCATCATGAGCATGGCAAGACTATAGAAAGTTGGATGAGCATAAAATAGAAGATGCGAGCAGTGAATGTCACTTACTGTCTCCCTGGGCAGTTCCTCGGTCCCCTAGAGAAAGCAACAAACCATTCATCGAGATCCTTTGAATCCGGATCCATCCATCTCTCTGGCTTGAATTTATATGCTTGCGTGAATATTTGTTCATCTCTGAATACACTCGATTCACTGGTGGTTACCATTGTCTGCATGCACTCTTGGTTAGAGATGTCAACTGCTTCAAACGTGAGAGATTAAGAACTTACGCCAGCTGGAATGGAAATCCCATCGTAGGTAATACCCGAGGGAGGAGCTATCCTCGGAATAAATCCTGGAAGAACTGGTCGCATGCGGAGGCTTTCCTTTATCACCGCGGTCTGCAATGTCCAGGATTAGCGAAGACACGTCGTCAGTGGTGGACGAGAGGAACTGACCAAATATTCCGACTTTCTCAGATCGTCGTAGGAGAGTTTTCCGCGTGTATTATCTGCCAGAAAATTCAGTTCCTCCTTCAGTCTTGCGTGAACAGAATGATGAGAGATAATGTAGCCAAGCATATACGCGATTGTTGTGTTCGTGGTGTGGACAGTAACCGTGAAATAGCCCATCGCTTCAGTTGCAAGCAGTGGAACATTCTTTGGCTTTCCAGCGTTGACTAGTTCGAACAAGGTCATGGGCTTGAAAGGCTTGGCATTTAGATTAATGGGATCCGTGGAATATTGACGATGTTCGACCCAAGATTGAAATTTCTGAACAGGATGTTAGTTGGCTTTGAGCATTGATGGCATGCAAAGGGTAATCGATCTTGCCTTCCGAAGCAGACAATAGAAGGGCGACACAGTCTCTCCAATACTTGGCAGTACTTTCATAGCAAACTTCCTGATGATGGGAAGATAGACCAGTACGGGGATGATGCCAGTCCAAAAGTTGACACCATCAAAGATCGTGAAAGCATCTTCCTCCAATATCTCGTGAGGTGGTGCTCCGTAAAAGACTTTGCAAGAAATTGTTGACTGATAGTCTGTTTAGCAAGTACATAACAACCATCGGTAAAGAAAACCCTCGGTGAATTTAACTCACAAGTACTTGTCCTATTTCTCTGCTTATGTTGACGAAATTGGTTCCGTTGGTGATTTCGCCGAGTCGAGCGACCAACTTCTGGACTTCGTCGAGAACGAGAGGCTCATGCTGACTAGTTGCTCCAGGGGTGAAGAATGGATTGACCTCGTTTCTTCTGAGCCGGTACAGTTTAGGATCCTGGATGCAGATCATAGATTCTCCGAACCCTAAATTGTCGTAAAGATATCCAGGCTTGATGAACACCTCTTTGGGGCCATGTGTTCTAAACCAATCAGTTGATACACCCAATGCCATTGATATGATTAAAGCAAGAGACTAACTTGAAGTAGAATTTAGAGTCCTTGACATGAATCCTATCTGGTGCAATGCGAACGATTGGGCCTGGAGGGAATGATTAGCCTGTGCCTGCTACCCATGGAAGGAACAATTCAAAAAACCATAGATCTCATGGAGTCTCAGAATATTCTCCGATATGCATCCTCCAAGGACGATATCATAGTAGAAATGATATGCGTACGAGATCCGTGCCAAAAGTGGTCCAGGGATGTGTCGGCAGAAGTGGAAGAAGAGCCGGAAGGTGATAAGATAGGCAGTCCAGGAGATGATTGCAAGTAAAAGGATTGCCCCAATATTGAAACAGTCGACAGATTCCACGATTTCAAGGGCAATCAAATTTCAACAAGGCAGTGCGGCGAAGAGTTTTTGTGGTTGAACCTGAAGGAGAGATCGAGAAAGGAAGGGAACTTCGAAGAGAGTAGCTGTCCTAGTGAATAATGACCACAAAGGTTCCAAAAAAGACAAGGCTAATTGGCTCAAGATTCACTGAGAGTGGAGGATGGAATGAAGTAAGGGGTCACAAATTCACTTGAGGGTAGTAGTCCGGAATTGATCCCACGGAAGGGAAGGGACGATCGCTTGCACAGCCAGCAGCACACAATGTAGTGACATCACAACTTCTGCTCAATTGTGCTGCCTCTGTCTTCCCGGCCAGACCTTATCAGCAACTCTTGTTCCCTTCAAAACGCTCTTTCACATCATTATTCCTTCCCCACAAGCAGCAGACTAATTCCCCTTCTATTCGCAAGTTCACTCACCCTCAACATTACCCATCGTAATCAACATTAGGATCCACAAACCCCGAGTCATAAACCGTACTTGGAAAAATAGAATAAACGCGGCCAGGACCTGCCGGATTCAATCGCACAAGACAGCTTGAGGCTTACCAAGAGCTTTTGGCACACCCGCACAAAATACTCAGGAATGAAAACTGGAGGTACTGCATGGCAAATCTTGCAATGGTGGGTTGGAAGATCAAAGTGAAGTTCGAGACAAAGTAGAGTACTCTCCCCTTTTTTTACTCGTCTTGTCGGACAACAGAATCTCGATGCAGCCAGCTAGGTTACATTTGTCTCCTTCGTCAGGCGTCTCTAGGGCTGGGGACTTGTGGCTCCAGTCCTCTAAGTTTCCAGAGACTGACAGCTTCGTCAGACTATCAAGCAAGGAAATGATCGTCTAGTACGAGACGCCAGCAATGATATGGGATTGATATTATGCAAGTGTAATCTTCCAAATTAGCTTTGCGCAGGCGTTATCAGGTTGAAAGTGGCCTCGAGAAAGACATTTGGCAGACGCACATGACGGAAACAGTGGTTATCTGCAAGTGCAGCTTTGCTTTGAGCTGCTTACCGCCCAATTAAGAGGCTTAAAAACAGCTCTGAAGATACCTCGAATCTTTGCCTCAAGAAAACATGTAGTTGCGACTTGGTTGGAAAGAAACTAGAAAAGTAAACAAATACAAAAGGGGCTCTTAGCGTCAGGGGCTCAGAGCAGGTCACATGAAGATCACATGACCTTTACTTCACTTCACTTCGAGAGCCAGCTACTTTCTACCATTAGATAGAACAAATTCCAGAGATTCTTTTTGTCCAACCGACGGAACTGGAAATTTTCTCCTATCGCTGGAAAGTTCTTCGTCTTGGTCTGGTGATTTCGTGGTCGCTGTAGCAATTTCGCGTAATCGCAATCGCGTCTCCGGCTTCGCGTAGAGTGTTTTCAACAATTACCATCACCTTTGCCAACATCCCAATCCTCCATCACGAATTCGCTCTGTGTACGAAAGGCTTTGTGCTGTCAATTGCAGAACGGTGGAATTGTTTCCCCAACACCTTTCGCACTTATCCCTGATTCCGTGACCTCGAAGAAATTCAGGCACCAGCGGGCAATCAGGAAACGCACAGCCTTGCGATAACTTGATCCTTCCACTACCATCTCCCACCGACTGAACTTCACAATCGCATTCTTTCCTGATAGTTCGCCTTTGTGTTTCGTGTCTTGCCAGTCACCCACCAGCAATTCGCTTTTGCGCCCGTTGCGGAGTATTTACTGTCCCCAATTGCCTTCAGCCTTGCGGTCCTCGTTCATCAGCTCAGACCAGTGCTCAAACATCGACCCTTCCCAAGGCCTGTCTACCCTGACTTGGTGCAGCGTACGCTACGGCCATCTTTCAAGGTGAGCCCGCTCAACTAATCTACTCACCCTTGACTGACCGACACTACTTCAGACAGACAAACGATAACGAGCCACCTCCTCACGGGCGAAGACGATATGGCACAATCGGATCGAAGCGCGAGTCCTGGTGCTGAGCAGCCGGAGCCGAAGGAGCAAAGTGCTCCCAAGCCCAGGCAGCTCTGCATTAAGATAAAGAATCAACAAGATGTGGAGATGGATTTCAGAATCAAGCTCACCACCAAGTTCTCAAAAGTGTTCGACAACTACTGCACTCGTCGAGAAATCGATCGCCGATCTGTCCGATTCTTCCTCGACAATACCCGAATTCAAGATGATGATACGGCCGAGAGGCTTGAGATGGAGGACGGAGATGAGATTCAGTGCCATCTTGAGCAGCTTGGCGGAGATGGAACACCTGCTGCTGAAGGCGAGCCGGAGCCGAAGCCCGAACAATTGAACGTTAAGGTTGTTGACCAAGATGGCAATGATTTATACTTCAAGATCAAGAAGCATACAGCCTTAAAGAAGGTGATGGATGCTTACTGCGAGAGACAAGGCAAGACTCGTGGACTCGTCCGATTCCTCTTCGAGGGACATCGTATTCAAGACAACGATACCCCAGACAGTCTTGAGCTGGAAGACAACGATATGATCCAAGTGTTCCTAGAGCAGCAGGGAGGAGATGGCAGCGAGGCCGACGATACAGTCCAGAAGCACATCAACATCACCGTCAAAGACGACGCCAACCAAGAAACCACTTTCAAGCTAAAGAAGACTACGGCTCTCAAGAAGTTGATGGATGCCTTCGCGCAACAACGCGGCCAGGCCCCCGATGCGCTGCGCTTCTATACACCAGAAGGTCGTCGAATCCAGCCCACTGACACGCCCGACTCTCTTGAGCTAGAAGAGGGAGACATGCTTGATGTTCATATCCAACAGGTATGCATATATCCTCTGCTCAGACCCCAGGCATCCTTACAATCGAAGAACATTTTATACTAATTCTAAAGTAGCTTGGCGGCTCCGATGGACTTTGAACGATACTAGCACCCACCACGATCCGCAAAACTCCAAAAGATTAGCATGTTCGAGTACAGTACATTTCACTTCAGTGCGCAAAAGATAGCACGGCGTTGTGGCGTTCATCCATGGTGTTTTTAGCGCCAAAATAGGAATTAGCGGCACATATTTCTTCACAAACGGGGGAAGAATTGTAGACTATGAGTCCCGGGACTCTGAAGTGAGCATTGACGCTCGTCTATAATTCGCTTTTAGCATAGATGAGAAAATGACAAAAGCATAAGAAACTTCGCGACTTTGGCACGAAGCTTTGATTGGTGAGCCAAGGGCCATGCTAGAGGTCACTACCGTATTCCTCGGCAAGTGTTGAAAAACTTCGTCCCTCGACTTCACCTGATTTGCTCCCTCCCTCCCTCCCTCTCCCTCCCTCTTCTAACACCAAACACATCTTCCAAGTCCCAGATCCCTCCATCTAAACATTAACCTCAACTACTCTTATAATAAGCAATAGTATCCGGATAAACATTAACATTATCCCCAAACAGCGCGACCTGACTCCCATCCCTCGTAACCATCTGTGTCGCCCCAACCGTATTCAAATTATACACATCTATATCCGTCGCCGTGCCTTCCACGCTAAAAATTCTTGTTTGGCAGGATCCGCCGTTGCCTGGTGAGACGACGGAGTTGGAGCATGCTGATTCTTTCGGTCAAGGGCTGCTTTGGAAAGTTGGGGGAGGTGAGGTGGGGAGAGGAGCACTTACTAACGGAGTAGTTATTAAAGAAACTATACAATCCCGCTCCATACACGAGGATACTGCTGCTATTCACAACACGCAATCCCCAACCCATATTACACTGCCCGGAGACACCAACACACGCGGTCGCGAAATTCGGGTCGTTCCACCCACTCACGATCGGGAACACGACGCTGGCATTCGGATTTGGCTGCCAGTACGCAGTCTCGGTTTGAATCTGACCTGCAAAGACATTCTTTGTGTTCGCGAACTGGTATTGGTACAGCGCGTGGTGCTCAACGGCCGTGCCAACCATCCAGATCGTGCCGGAGGTCGATGCACAGTACAGACCTCGCCCCGTGTACACGGTGATTTGCGTCTCACTTGGGTCCTCGATGTCGTGGTCGGCGGTCCAGAGCCAGTTGTTCTCCATGTAGAGTCCGGTGGCTGATGGCGCGATGTACATGCTCATGAACGCTGCGATACAGTTCTTGTTTACGGCTGTGGTTTTGGGGGTTGTTGGGCATTGTGCCAGCTGCAAATTTGAGCCTGCGAAGCCGCCGATACGAGTGTGGACGTCCCATATGCCGGAGGGAGAAGCCGCCGTGGATGCGAGATTCCATTGGATCAAGATTGCACCTGCTGTTGCTCCTTGTGTGGAGACGATCATGTCGGACCATTCGACGATACCGCTTTGGCCGGAGGTGCCTACAGCGACAACGGGTTGTGGGCTCGTGATGCTGGAGAAGAATGACCCGGCGCCCATGATCACAGAGTAGGACTCTCCTACAACCTTTGATCCAGGTGGAATGGTGATTGTCGAAGTGACTTTGTAGGTCCCAGCATCGAAGAACACGATTTGACTTGCAGCAGCAGCACTCTTGAGAACCTTGTTAATAGCAGCCGTATCATCAGTAACCCCGTTTCCCTTCGCACCCGCGGTTCGGACACTGACGAATTGAGAAAGGGGCGAGGCCTGGTATTGTGGCTTGGACCGAGCGTAGTATTGTCCGTTCTTAGTCAATTCGGTTGGACGAGAGAACTTGGTGATGCTATTCTCGAAGCTCTTCTTGTAAATGGGTGTGTATTCGTGCCCCTCACCCCACCCGCTGATTGTTAACGAACCTCCGACGAGAACGGTTCCTTGCGGCCCCTGGACTGCGACTGGTGTGTTGGTCAAAACGATGTTTTCCAGAATCAGGCTTCCTGCTGTGGCTGGGAAAGAGCTGGCATTGTGAGCTGTCACGATAGCAACTTTTGTGTTCGTGAAACTGCTGTCAAGGAATGTCACAGATCCAGTGCTTTGGCCTGCTGTGCCACCTGCGGCCATATTCAATCCCGTGGTGCAATTGTTAATTGAAATTCCTGTATAAGTCCAACCCCAATCCCAGATCTGATCAATTGCTGTGACGGCATTGTAGAAGGTCAAATTCCGCACGGTGAACTGTTGGTTGCCGAAGACAACGCCATTGAGGCCTCCATAGAAGACCAGATCATTCATGAAACCTCCGGAACCTAATTCAGCCCATCAGCAAGTGCCCAACTTTGGTCAGGAGAACCGACACACCATTCTCAATGAAAAGTCCTTGATGCTGTGTCCCAGGCGCATCGCTCATCAAAAACACACAATTCTGCAAACTCGTAGCCTGAGCCGTAGGCCAATGAACACCGGTCGCGGAGCTGCTCGCCGGAATAGCCGTGAGATCAAAGATCAAATTCCGAATCTGGCGGTAGAAGACATCTGTAGCTCCAAACTTCAAACCATTCCCACCATATTGATCGCCGTCAATGATCCCAAATCCACTGAAATTCGGAGTCGCCTTCAGCACTGGCATGCTATTCGGATTTCCGATGATTTGGGTGTAGTAGTAATCGATGATGGATGAGTTGACTATGTATGTGCCGGCGGGAAAGTATACAATGGCTGGAGTCGTGGTCGAGGATTGGCAGGATCCGGGGGCGCACCGCCCACTCGACGACATTGCTGCTTGGATTGCAGCTGTATCATCCGTGACTCCGTCACCTGGCATAAATTAGACCTGTATCCCTTACTTTAAGCTGAGCTCTAACCTTTTGCTCCAAAGTTCTTGACATTTCTGAAAACCTGATAGCTCGCCGGCGCCGAGTTGAAAGCGGAAATTCCCTGGTGTGCGATTGATTCCAACCAGTACGGTGTGGCAGATGGTGTAGCAGCTGCAACTTTGGGAGCAGCCTTTGAAGTCGAAGATGTTTTCAGAGCCGATGAGGCACTGCCAGTAGGTCCAACGTATGTCACGGCAGGAGCGAATGACGAAGTGGCCTTTGAGACAACCGATGAGACCTGCGGAATGGATACCTGAGCTGCAGCCACTGGGCCGACGGCGCCCAGAAGACCAAGTGCGAGATAAAAGAGTGACATCTTCGCAAACGGTCCTCAAGAAGAAGAGGAAGAAGAAAGAAACGAGTGACGAGATTTGGGAGAACAGGCGCGCTGAGGGGAAGATCAATTGAACTGGAACATGCCTCAGCTATATCGAAAAACAAGTCAACGCCACATTCCCAAAGCGGCTCCGCGCCAAATGCTCAACGATGGCACAAAAACGCCATGGTGGCTAGCTGACAGCTCCAAGACAGCTGCGGCACGCATTTTCGAAGTGTCGATCGACAATCTTTTCTTTCGTGGCGGCCGGCCCAAACCAACCGCGATCCCCTTTTTTCCAGGGGGTCCTGGCTCGATGCAGATTAACTCGTCCACCCCGCAGGAAGCTTAAATAGCTTAATTGAACGCGCCGATGCCGTGTCACCAATGTTATTGGCGAGTTATGGCATTGGGTTCTGCACCGGACCGAATTGCGGTGATGGGGAAGATGCCGTGCATGGTGGAGATCTGAGAGAAGGGGATCAGAGGCGTTCAGGTTCGGAGATGAAAATGAAACAGTTTAAGTGATGATTCGGCTAATCTTTATGATCACGTGTGTAGATACCCTTCAAGAGATTGAACCAGGTGAACGTCTCAGCAGAATCTGATTTATTTTATCTTGGGGAAGATTGAAAGAGAACGACGAAGACTATGAATCCATCAAGCTGTTGTCCGAGAGGAAAAATCTATATCACGTGATAGAAAAGCTGGCTCGTTTTCTCTCGGCCTCCTCAACCTTTGAAGGTACAATCACAAATCAATTAAACGTCATAGGCCTTGTAATATTTATTGATTCTTCGATTTATACAACGAGTAGCCTCTGATGTTTTTCCTACTCAAATTTCCGTGGCTATGCACCGCATCCATGCAATTTTCCAAACCATAATTCATAACGCCCCCTAAATATCGATAAGAATATGCTTGCTTGCCCCTCGGATGCACCGTCAACCCGACTACCTTTACACCCGCAAAAGCTTCGCCTTTGACACAAATCCACACCCAGTCTTCCCAGCTTGAGTCTGAGCTCCCAAACCACTACAGATCCCAGAGGGCCCAGCACAACATGTTGACGCACAATCTGCTCCAGACAAGCACTGTAATGAATCAGTAACAAATCTCTTCAAGGGGAACACAGCTAGGAGTACTTACTTGGCCACCGATGAACTGAACGCCCTTCCCATTCCCCACATTCTTTGCGCCAGCGGGGTCGAAAGCCGGTCCACCAGCTGTAGCACTTGAAGCGGGCGCAGCACTTGAAGCTGGGCTGGCAACAGCAACGGACGAGGCGACAGGAGCCTCAGCAGCAGCAGAATCCGAAGCATTCCCAGAAACGAATCCGCAGCCCGTCTTCCCAGCTTGCGTTTGTGCTCCAAGACCAGAGCAGATCCCGCTCGGTCCAGCGCAACATGTTGACGCGCAATCAGCACCTGAGAGACATTGTCCTCCGATGAATTGTATGCCCTTTCCGTTGCCTACATTCTTGGCTCCAGCGGGATCAAAGGCTGGCCCACCGGCTGAGGCGGTGCTTGCCACGGTATTTGCAACAGCGGACGCCGAGGATGCAGCTGGGGCGGCGACAACAGAGGATACACTTCCAGACGAGCTTCCGGACACAAAGCCGCAGCCTGTCTTTCCAGCTTGAGTCTGTGCCCCGAGGCCACTGCAGATTCCAGACGGGCCTGCACAGCATGTTGACGCGCAATCAGCACCTGAGAGACATTGGCCTCCGATGAATTGTATGCCCTTTCCGTTGCCGACGTTCTTTGCTCCCGCGGGATCGAACGCTGGGCCACCAGCAGATGCAGTGCTTGCCACAGATACGGCAGCTACACTTGGACTTGCTGCTACCGCTGCCACTGAAGATGTGCCGGTTGAACCGAAGCCGCAGCCTGTCTTCCCGTTTTGTGTCGATGCGCCGGGGCCCGAACATATTCCAGTCGGGTTCGCACAGCACCCGCTACCACAATCTGCGTTGCTTAGACTATCCAGATTATTAGCGTTGAAGATGGTATGTTATATTGTAGATGGGCTTACCATTGACCCCCGATAAATTGCCCGCCAACTCCGTTGCCGACGTTCTTCGCGCCAGCTGGATCGAAGGGAGGGACAGCGTATGCCACAAAGGCCACTTATCAAACCGTCAGCAGAGGATGGAGAACAAGAGTTACATGACATACGACTAAGGACCGTTGCAATAGTAAAAGATTTCATATTTGCTGATAATTGACCGCGAAAAGCTTCGATTAAAATAAGGACGGTGTTTAAATTGACAAGGAAGGTGGTTCGTATCAAACGACGATGTAGAAGGAATGTTGCAAAGAAAAGCACCAGTGCTTGCAGAAGTAGAAAGAAAGACGAGAGAAGCTGGAAAGTGATGGACTACATCTCAATCTTCCTCGAGAAGCGCCGTAGATATAGCTGTACGGTCAAACAAAAATGATCATCCGATCAGCACGAGAGTGCGGAGGCTTCCCTGTCACAGATCTAATCTAGCCCAGCATTCTCTGCTGCGGCCTTCCAGAACGGACGACGCCATGTTTGATAATCAGATTAGATGACAATCAGATATTCCAGGGCGGTGTTTCGTTCCAGTAGTTGAGCATCTTGGCGATGTGCCTGTATGGCGCTTTGGGACGAAGGTCGCAGGCCTGGCTGAAGCTGGAACTGTTCTGGGACAATGCGCCACTACCGCCCGCTAAGCGAGGAGCCCCTGTGTCGAGATTCCAGGGGTGCATACCCGCCTCAGCCCGCCAATCTGATCGTGCTAGCACAGGCTGGGTTAGCGGCGAACGGCGCAGCCATCTTGCTCGAAACGTCTGATGCTTGAATCTGCACCCCGCCAAATGTGAAGTCTGTTGCGTTTTCGGTTTCAACAGCACTTTTGATCCCGCACGTAAGACATCGAATCCTCCGAACGAACGGAGAATGAGCGAATTGGGAAGGAGAGGTGAGATGACGGCTAGCTGCACCAGAACATCTGCTGCTTCACCCGAAGCAAAATACCATGGAGGCCGAGAAGTTCGGCCAAATTCTGTTTTGCTAGTTGCCTGGAGAAGGAACAGAGTCGCTACGTGCCAGCTGATGGTTGAGATGGCAGACGGTAGCCATGGACGTGCGTTTGATGTATGACAGAATGGTTTTGCGGTGGCTGTGCCGCGGGGTTTCATGAAGCAGATCTTTGCAAATCCAAACACTGGACCCTTGAGGAGAAGGGATAGTGTCCGAGGTAGTGGATTCTCTTATGTTTGGATCCATTGGGATTGGCCGGCATTCTATGACTCTCCGAACGTGATATCTCTTTCTGAGCAAGTGATCCAGGAAATGCAAACATCTTCCTCACCAATCACCAAACCTCGAGATATATGTTGCGTCGTACTGCTTGCGTTTTGGATTGACTTCTTTGCTTCCAATGGAGATACTATCACCATTCACTATTCTTCATTGCCTCGAGTTGAGTGTCGCTCTAACTTCGAGCCTCGCTGGAGTGAGTATTCTCGCTCAAGCAGCCGCGCAATCATTTCTCCTGCCTGCGCTTGACAGTTCCATTCAACCACTCATGACAGCAATGGTTAGACCTCTCTTTCGAGCTCTTATGCATTCATCCTCTTCCTGATAAAGCCTGCTTTCGGGCGCCTGCCAAATCATCAGCGAGGCTGCGTGCTCAGTGCGCAGCGCTGGCTTGCGAAGCAAATGTACAACTAGAGATATCCAGAGCCAGCGTTCAAGACAGACTCATTCTACTATTCTAGTGACATTCATCTCGAGAAGACTGTTGAATGAAGTTCTACTCAGCGTCTCGATCTAGTCGGAAGTGGCTTCACTGTACCATGTGGTGAGGAGCACTATAAGATGAGAGAAACTAGCAGCATTTAAATTCATTTACAACGCAATCTTCTCTCGGAAACAAAAAATATGAAATTTATGAACATGACTCAAGACCATTGAGTCTTTGGGTGTATCCCTTGCGTTGTGGTAGTCCCACCCAATGAAGGGTCTCGCTCAAGGTTACACGACCTTCAGTGGCGTCTCTCACTTTTTCCAACCTCACTTCACATTATGAAAATACACACATCTCCTTCAACAGCACAACTTTCCCTTCGTTCGGCGCTGCTGCCTCATTTTATTCCAATTCCAACACTTGAGCACGAAAAATGTTCAGCGCTCGTTTCCAATCGGCAAGCCGCCTCCTCTCACAGCCCAGGCCACGACTTCGTGCTGCTGCTCCGCGACGATTCTTTCGAGACTATGAAACCGCACCTCCAGAAGATCTTTTTCCGCACGCCACATTCAGATCCAGTTGAGACGATAGAACCCACGCCACAGCCTCATGCCTGGGATCCAAACCCAGGCATAAATAGCGAGGACGAAGCAGAATATCATGAACAAATGCCCCGCGAACGTCTGCATATTCGCGAGATGTTCAAGCGCGCACGCGCATCAGGAAGCCAAGAAGAGTTGCGGCGTGCTTGCTTCAGTGTCATTCCTTTCATGGGCCACGAGAGTGACGAGCTTGAGGTGCTTGGCCCACTCGCTCCATTGCCTTCAAATAGCCGCTTCACTGGCAAGGGGGCGGTGTTTGATATGGCAACAGAAACGCGCGTTTACCGCGAACTATAACCAGGTGGGGCACTCGCTGGAGTATTTGTTGCTGTTAATGCTGATTTCGATCGCCTAAACGGCGATGCTGCTTTCACTCAGCTTACCGAAGCCTTTATCAATCAAATGGAAATTTGGAAACAGGAGAGCAGTGTTTTAATCAATCCTAATCAGTCCTTACCGGTAGCCTTCATGATCCAAGAAAATACTGCGCATCTCTCGTATGCACCTATACCGAAGATGCTCAGCCTGGATGCAGTTTGGTCGTGGTGCGAGGAATCCGAGGAAGAAATTCGTGCACGAAAGGCAAGATAAGGAGAGACTTAAGTAACGAGGGACGCTTCGAAAGATCGAAAGATCAAAAGATCGACAAAAGGAAACAAAGTTTGCTTCATCCAAAAGATTTCGTTTCTGGCATCTCGATTGCGAAGTTTGAATTTGCTCGAATCAACGGAATAGCGGTTCTATCCAAAATTGGCGTGCAATAGCACAAGCGGTGGGAAGAAACGAATGTGATACGTTTACTTTGATATTTGGTCTGCTTTCAAAAAAGGCTTGGCACTCTGCCATAGAAGGAGAAAACATTTACGCCGTCAAACCCATACACATCAATCGCCTTCTGAATTTGCTTTCCGCACTTGTGGACACAATACTTGACAGCAAAAAATGGTCGAACTCCAGCTGCGCAACCTTTGGAAACTCAAAATGACAAGTCACATTTTCACTCCGAAATGACAACGAGCCCCTTGACGTCACATGTCGCAGGCAACTTCCTACTGTCAGGTAACACAAAGCCACCGCACAACAAAAAATGGACGCGACTCTCCCTGGCTGACAAACGCACTTTCTGTAGGAAAAAGGCCTCCACACCTTGCAGCGACTAACTCCAATTCTTGAACACAGCAAAAACTTGAGAGCAACTACTCTTCAGATCTAGTTAAGGGCGAACAGATTCGATGACAAACCATGGATCCAAATGCCAGGACCGCCAGTCGCGTCCTCCCGGCCAGTTTCCCGATTTCTCTCGAGTCCAGCCCGTTGCTCCGGATCAGATCCCGTTCCGGCATGCGATCCAAGCAGTCCGCATCAAGTGGGCAAATGCATTGGCCAGCAGAATAAAGTGGTCAAAGAGGATCCTGTGGATATCAGCTCCCCTCGTGCCTGCGTTGGGTCTGCTCTGGTTACGCAACCAAGAAGAAGTACCAAGCTCCGGTCGAAGACGGCTTAACTTCTTTGCAGTGGACGCTTCCGAGAATACTTTTCAGCCCACGAAGACAATTTCGTCCCAGAGACACGTCGGATGCATCAGATCTTTGTACTCGCCCAGATGCATCCTGGTCTCGTTTGGTCTGATGATCATCCTACAACTCTTGTCGCTAGAAGTGTATTCGACCGACTTGTTTCAGCGAGTGGTGGCGATCCTAAGGACTGGAAGGTATATATTGCCAACGCTCCAGGCAAGCTTCCGAAATTGATTTGGCAGAATCAGCTGTTAACTGGTAGCAGGAATGGCCAGGTTCGACATAACGATGAAAGGATGGACGATGGTCTATAGCGGGGCAATCAACCTCTGTCGTGATGAAGTCGGCCTAGCCTCGAATTTGAGCCAGACATTAGCCATTCACCTCGGGGAGTACAAATCAGAAGTTCTCAGCCATAAAATCTTCTATGCTGCGCTTTGCATTCCAGGTATCAATTTCGTTGTTAGCAGCGTTCTTTAGCGGGGAGTCCTTCCAATCACACTGCCTTATGCTGTATTTCTGGCAACATACCTTTGGAGTACACGGGATATATATACAACAATGGCAATGGAATCCGATTGTAACGCCCTCGATTTGATGTGCAAAGCGGGTTACAACATGAGAAGCGAATCATTGCTTTTCTGGGAACGAAACTTGGAAGCTATGCGACAACTCGTGAGGCAGTTGGAGTCGGCGAAAGGGAATACAGCTGTAAGCAAGTCTGCAAATCTCTGAAATTTTCTTCACTGACGACTCTCGACAGATTTTGGAAGAATATAAGAAGACTCTTATCAAGGTGAGTCGCTTCGTCTTGGTCTGCCGAGAACCCACTGATCCAAGAATTTTAGGATGAACGTAGAATGCTGAACATGTACAAGCACTTGCCAGAGATCATAGCAAAGAACCGCCAAGACCAAGTTTTCATTCAGGGCTTAACGCTGCTACCTTCCGAGGTGGTCCCGGAAGAAACTCTTAAGGTTCGATGGTGATGGGTGCCAGTCCGGCTTAAAGGCGGTTGTGAAAGTCTCACCGACTGCATGGAAGGGAGTTCTCGATGAAGATTTATGTAGCTACTGTATATTGAACTAGAATTTAAGGCTTCGGTTCGAGAGTAAGCGAACCGTAGTGCCCAGCGGTGGTGAGGTGATGTCTGTCCCATCTCGCGGAAAGAAAAAGAAGAGAGGCTGTCGAGAAAGGGGGGATGGACGTTGATGAAGAAGAGAAGGAGAAACGGGAAGTTGATTTGACTTGGTATGATGTAGGCATGAGGAAGGTGCAGTGTCGAGTTCAGAGCAGCAAGGCTGGAGGGAAGGAATGAATAATTCATGACTAACTCCGCCTAGGCGAACATGCTGTACCTCTTTGACAAAACGCGTGCTATGAAAATGCGAAGCTCCATATGAACTCCTCTCACCAATTCCGAGATATGGATGGCTGGGGAATAAGGGCAGGACGAACGAGCATTCAAGCCTTCGTTGCCTAACCAGGAGAGCATCAGCTCGGTCATCCTAGTCAGCAACAATATGGAAATTAGAAGTGAACAGAAAACCAGGATGTCAGTGAAATCGTTCTTGACGAATAATTTGCAAAAGGTCGACCGATGTGACAACTCCAGCTTAACTCCTGAACCAAAACCATCCTACCACTCACTTGCCACGAATTATCTAATCACCACCGAGATCCGCAATTGTTCCCAGCTTCTTCCCAATCTGCGTCGCAGCCCCCGTCCTCTTCTCACCCAGCTTCGTGCCACCCGTGAAGTTCTTCTCGCCCTCCCGATTAACATTAAACGGACTCTGCTCTCCAGCCCTATACGCATCCAACGAGAACAGCGTCACAAAGTACAGTCCCAAGAATGCCACAATCGCATCGAAGTATCTCTTCCAAGTGTACGAGTAAGGTCGAGAGAGTCCCGTGCCGCGCGGCGCGCTGCCTCCGAGGGTTCGTCCGACCGAGGAGTAAACAGGCTTCGCGGGGCCTGCGAACTTGATCGCAGACTCGATGGAGGATGTCAGCTCGCCGACGTTTGCGCCGCGGATGGTTTTGATTGCAGAACCGGAGCGGAAGATCATGAATGTTGGCATGCTGGGCTTTTGTCAGCAGCGGAATATGGTAGAGGGGAAACGGAGCTTACGCTGTAACGCCATATTGCTGTGCGATGGCTTGCTGGTTGTCGACGTTGACTTTTGTAAATGTAACTCGACCTGGCTTCGAGTACTTTGTAGACAGAGATTCGTAGGTAGGAGCAATGGCCTTGCAAGGTCCACACCAATCCGCGTAGACTGTGGAATGTCAGTTTACGCCGCCGAAGGTTTGGCAGGTAGCTTACAGTCTGTGATAACTACAGAGGATGAGCCCAGCAGCTTGCTGAACTCCGCAGAAGAGCCGATATTTACTGTGCGAGACATTGTGGAGTTTCTTGTGGTTGAATGGAGCTGTTAGAAGTTGTTGGAGGTTGGTGAGCGACGTCGATATTGATATCTGGTCTCTCTTATCGCCGAAAGGCTTGGCACCGACCGGCAGAATTCTACATTTCTTTCACACCGCCCGGGACATTCGAAAATAATGCATACAATTTCACCACAATGGGCAGAGGAGAAACGAATGCAAAGGTGAGCTTTTGCTAAGTTGAAGAAGTATCATAATATATGGCTGATTGGATATAGAAGCGGAAACGCCAGTCCGAAGTCAAGGCCCTCCCCAATGGCACCTCTTCGAACAACCCCGCAGAGCTCGACACAACCAAGCCAACGGCGGTCTTCAAGCCCACAAAGGGAAGAGATTGGACCGTGAGCGTCGCTCTACCTGGCAGTATAATATCCAAGTCGGTATCTCTCTCTACTTTCAAGCCAACTCTGCTAATTTAACTCAGCGCACAATCCCATGAACTTCGAACCTCCCTCTGCGGTCACATAGCCCGTGCCCTCTCCGTCTTCTGCGTGGACGAAATCGTTGTCTTCTCGGACGGTCACGGCCCAAAGAAGCATCACAAACGCACACATTCTCATGCCCACCAACTAGACCCATCACAAGATGAATACACAGGCACCTCCGACCCAGACCATTTCCTTATCCACCTCCTCAGCTACCTCGAAACCCCTCCACATCTGCGAAAGCTGCTCTTCCCTATGCACGCAAACCTTCGAACCGCTGGTACACTACCCAGTCTAGATCTACCTCATCACTTGAAGCCTGACGAATGGTGTTCGTACCGAGAAGGCGTGACGTTACCAGGCGCAGATGAGCACGGCACATTTGTAGAGGCAGGGCTGAGAATACCCGTTACAGTCGAAGAACAAATACCAGAGAATACGAGAGTGACGTTGAAGTTCAGACCAGGTGCCGAGGAATCAAATAAGGACTTCAACAGCGAGGTCATTTTAGCAGATCCAGTCAATCCAGATGAGCCCCGAGAAGAAAGTGGTTACTATTGGGGCTTCAACGTCAGGAAAGCAGGGAGTTTGAGCGATGTCTTCACGGAGTGTGTGTATGAGGGCGGATACGATGTCACGATCGGCACGTCTGAGCGAGGAGCTTCACTAGAAACTATATATGACGAGAATGAGGGGAGGATACCAGACAAATTCAAGCATCTGCTGATTGTTTTTGGAGGTGTTGCTGGACTGGAAGTCGCTGTTAAGAATGATGAGGCACTGCAGAAGTTGGGTGTGGTAGAGGCGAAGGATGTGTTTGATAAGTGGATCAATGTTTGTCCCGGCCAGGGAAGTAGGACTATTCGGACTGAGGAGGCTGTATGGATTGGTCTGATGGGGCTGCGGAGACTGGTAGTCAATAATGACTGAATCACATGGCAACATGCCGACTTATTCAAGGACAGGATTCTAAGTGTATTATGCACTGGCAGTTATTCGTGACTGAATGTCTCCACTGATCTAATGGGGGTAGAGAGTGTGTAAAAGCCATCGATATTATTGGCTATCTGCCCTCTGATTTGCCTACCCAGCAGAGCTCTCCCCCACGCTCTCACTAACTATCGCTGCCACGTACCATATACACCCTGAGAATTCCAACCCCGTTCATATTCTGCCCAGTCGGCTTCCGTAATCACCTGAGGGTATCTGCACCGTCCATTATTGTGGTAAAAATTCGGGTTCTCACGCCAGGCTCTTCCAAAGTGACCGAGCTGGTCGCGAGTGGGCCTGAAGGCATATTGCCGTTCAAACGAAGAGATGTACGGATCCCAGTGCATATTCATTCTCGTTCCGTATCTCTGTGTATCACGCATTCTGGCATCGTTGGCGATCTCCAAGGTGGCGTATTGGTCGAGGGTAAACGCGGGATGGCGCGGCATGTTTGAAGATACTGTTTAGTTTTCGCAGTTGTTCTAGTTTTTGTGGAAGTTTAAGAGGTGTTGTTGCACTTTTCCTTAAGGGTAGTAAGTAGTTGGGATGCAGAAGTAAACCGACAGCAGAACATCTAGGGGACTTTAAAGACATTGGTATACTTCGAGCACATTCCAGTTGGACAGTCGATTCATCACAGTGCCCGAAATGAACGTGTGTCAAGAAAATAAACATTCAAGTTATGCTTGCCATAGGTTTTTAATGCGTATTGCTAGCCGAAGATGATTATTTGCACGGCTTTATATTTGGGGGCACTGGGAATCAGGATGGCTTAGCTTGCAGGAAACACTTCAAGAGATCGGGGATTCACTTCATTTACGTGAGCTTATATCAACCTTGGTGCTTCTCACAGGCATGAAATATTTAGAACTGGGGGTAGTAAAATTTCCAGTCACCACAAAAACTTGTAAGTGGGAAGTGTTTGATGTGTGCTCAGTCTCAAGCTGGTCAACCTCCCATGTTGACCAAGTATGAGCGAGTCGAGTTATCATTCTTCTCCCAAGTCTTCGAGTATCGTGATTCAAATGGCCAAATTTAGAGTTCAGTCATACCAAGTCGCCACGTGTACTCTCGAAGATTTGCATTGTTGTTATCAATACGTTCATCTTTGAAGTACAAAAGGGCCTCACCTCGCTTAGCTTAAATCATTGGATATCGTGGTCCTCGACTCGTCCGGGACTATGCCTTGGTGATATCTTCACGCAGCCTGAACTAAATGAAATCGATTTATCTCATTATCATGCTAAGTTCTATTCTTCTCCATTGGAGACTGGTAGTCAATAATGACTGAATAACATGGCAACATGCCGACATATTCAAGGGAAAGATACTAAGTAGATTATGTAAGAGCTGGTGCTATTACTCTGCGTACAGTAGCTTAGCAATCACGGTAGAAATATTACCACCTTCCATAATTGTTCCGAAGGTTCTGGGACAATACTCTTACTATAATAGTAGTTGGCGAGAATCCGAATGTTCTAAGAATCTTGGAACACTCTAAGGACGGTAAATTGAATAGAAGGCTGAGTAATGTACGTAGAGTAATGGTGTAAGCTCTTACTAGTAATTAGATGTGGCTGGACGTCTCCTATTAATTAAATAGGGGTGGAGAGAGTGTAAATACCATCGATATTATTAGCTATCTGTCCTATGATTTGCCTACCGCTCTCCCTTCCATGGACTAATCATGATTTACTTCACATCCGGCCCTGCCGGGTCAAAGTTGTTAACTCTGTATAAACGATTTATTCAGGAGGACCAATTGGCAAGCTCCCGGGCATCGATAATAACCATCCAAACTAGAACTACGTCTAAGTGGGGCGATTCTTGCCAAGGTTCTACCTGTGCAAGGAACCAGTAAAAATTGTACACATGTGGGGTGAAATTCCTACAACTTGCGAGTCTCCTTGTAACGACCTATGATATAGAATCTACAGCAGACTGATGTTCTCTTGCCAACTCAGCTGAATTATATACCCAAGTGAGCCAACCCGCTGTACTCCCTAATCTCTCCCGAAATTTTTAACAAGCTCAGGCTAGCTTAGCTATCGAAATCGTGGGCGATGCCTCCTGGAACTGGGGTGCTAAGACATGAAATGGTGTGACGATCAGGGCCAATACAACTGTTCTATCTTGGTGCAAGAAGTTTGTATGCTCCCACACCACTAATGTCTTGTTATGAGGCGCTTGCTGATCTTCGTACCCCAACCATTGGCTCTGGTTTCCAAGTTACATCGAAAAATACAAATAAAACCACTGGAGAAGGCTCCAGTTCTTGTTCTTTTCAGTATGTGGCGTTGGCGCATTAAGAGGACTCAGCCATATCCCGGTAGAAAACCCATAACCTCATCAATAATGCACCCTCCAGTATTCTATTCGTAATTCATAAAAATCGTTATCCAATCCATTCCTCCTTCAGACCATCCCTTACGGCAGCAACCTCTCCATTTCTTGGACACAAAAGCGTTCCCTCCTTTGTCATAATCGCTAGCTCCAAGCACTCCATATTAAGCCAATCCCTTGGCAAGAAGAAATGTCTCTTCACACCCTTCATGATGCCAGTTCCTCCACCATTCAGCAATCCAGTGCAGACCCAGAAATCCTTGTCGAGGAAAGCTAGTACTGCAGCCCCAGGAGAACTTGTAGGGTCGCTCGCAGATCTGGATGAAAATGACCAGAATGTCTTGATGCTGTCCCCGTCCAGGAATCCAAGAGGCATCTCGATCCGAGTTAAGATCTCATCTGGTAAGGGGGATGGCGTGATTGTATTTTCGCTACCATCTGATAAAACTTCGAAAGTCTTGATAATCATAAACTGTTTCTGCCGTCTGCGGTGATCTGACGCTCGAGAAGTTTCAATTAGCATTATTGACCGGTCAGGTGTCACGAAGGTCTTGTCCACGAGGGTCTCAAATTCTTCCGGGCTTAAAGGCCCTTTTTCAGACGGCTTCCGGAACAGTCGAGGCGCCAGCTCCTGAGATTCCACATCAATCAATCCTCTATTGATCTGCAACAATCCCACTTCCTCAAAATTGTTCCAGTTAAAGATTCGAACGTCTATGAAGCCAAAACATAATAGAATGTCTTCAGAATGAGGATGATTTGCCCACCTCATCGAGCTGTTTTGTAGTGTGCAAATTGCGACCAGTTTCTTGCTGCTCATGGACCATATTTGAGCAGACTGAGAGGTATAGACGAGAAGATGTTTCGACTTTGAACTCAACAGAATCTGATAAATGCTCCCCTGCGCCGATGTCTGGAACAATACTCGCTCTCGTGGTAATTTTGAAGAAACATCAAGCGCTTTCACCGTAATCCTCCCGCTAAGATCAGCTGTGGCAATAGTTGATTCGTCCTCGCTCCATACAATATGATTCACTGTCATGAAGCCGTGAGAGAGTTCTATAACATCATTTGAACCACTCTCCGAGAAGGTCACAGTACCTTCATCGTTACCCGCACAGTATGCAGATGTTTGGGGGCTGATTGCAAGAGCTGTAATTGGCTCAAGCATCTCAACCGATACCTCAGAGGCCATTGACAACTGGCCCGAGCTTCCCATTGCGCTTGAAGTCTCGCTCGCCTTCTCGTCCGCTTCGGCAAGCCGGATAAGAGAATTTGGCTCCCAGACATTGCAGAAGAAGTCTCTCAGATCGTAAATCCTCCGACCATCCGGATCGATGGCAAGATCAGTGACCGTCGAGGTACAGGATAACTGATAGATGAGAGCGAAATGATGGAAATTCCAGATTCGAAGGGTGCCGTCAGAGCTGCTTGTGACGAAAAGGTTGCCATCAGGACTGCACTCAATCTCTAGGGCAACAGTTTTCAGCTCTTGGTTATCGTTCTCCTCTGGATGCCACTTGAAGACGCAGCCGTCACTGTAAATGCCAACAACGTGTCCTGTCACTGGATTCCATCCAACGCGGTCGACACCCGTCCAGAGGTCATGTCCAACGTTGCCTGGTCGTTCACACCTTCCAACAATACCTGGGTAGTCAATCCCCCAAACAGACAGTGGAAATCCTCTGTACGCCAGAGCAACCTGCGTACCCTCTTGGTTGAAAGCAACGCAATTCGGAGAATTATGGTGATGGCTACCAAATGCATCATCACCGAGTATCTCCACCCAGGCATCTGGCGAACCTAGTAAAGACCACTGCCTAATTGCCCTATCTTCTGAACACGTCAAGATGGCTATGTCATTGGCTGCAAATGTTACCGCTAAAGCTTTGGTACCGCTGGGATTAGAAATGCAATGTAGTTGACGAGCCGAAGACAAACTCCAAACCCTGGTGGTCCGAAATCCATATGTTACCAATTTATCACCGGCATTGTTAAATTGCATGGCCAGAACACGTTCGCCGTGAGGGAACCTGCGTAATTCCTCACAAGTTATTGAATGATAAAGAATCACTGTCCCGTCCGTGATTAATATTGCAAAATAATTGTCGAGACATTTAATCTTGACGCCTTGGGAGTCCCGGCCGACCGAGAATTTCGCAAAATTGTCATCCCATGAATTATTAGAAAATCCAGACACACGTAATGTTGACGATAGAATTTTGGGGCCAAATTGACGATGTATGATTGAATCCCGAGGACAAAACGGAGGGACCAACTTGTATATAGACTTTGGGTGGCTGACAAGATGTGTCCCAAACTTTCCGACTACCTTGATCAAGTCAATAGCCCAGAGTTCAATCGTCTCCTTCTCTCGAAGTGGTTGTGTGATAGGACTCTCTTCTTTATCAATTCTGGCTCTCTTCTCCAGGAACGACATTAAACTTTTCGAAGCAAGTACTAGGATTCGAAGTTGGCCAGCGAGGGCCAGAAAATGGATCCAGGTAAGTACAGAAGGACTGCGAAAGAACTGAGCAAGTAGCAAGAGAGATGCACGGTCCTGGGCGGCTGAACTCAAACTCAAGTGATGGGCCCAAGAAGTTGCAGCATAGAGGAGAAAAGGCTGAGATAAAACCTGCTCCACTCGTGTTCTAGGATTTGCGCTCGACAGAAATGATAAACACTTCTTGAATAGCGTGTAATGAGCTTCAGGTGGATAAATTGAGAATTGAAGACCAGGAGTCTTCGTGAGGTAATCTCGTGCTGTCTGGTGAATCATTGTCACGTTTCCCTTGGCGTCGATATTGACAAACTCCCCACAGACTTGGCTTATAGTATGTTGAAGGTCCAATACGGGTTGATGTTCTGGAAGCAATGCCTGCGATAATTCGGAAAGATTGAGAGGCCGCCGCGAGCAGCTAGCCCAAGTCAGGATAACTTTGGCTAAATTTTGATCTGAAGCTCTCGGTTGCTTCGCTAGCGATGCCTCCATTCGTTGGTACAGTGGTTCCAATTCGGCAGGGAGCTCTCTCAACGCTTTCTCAATATCGGCCTCTGTAAAACACAACATGATCTCCTTGAGAACAAGATGCACCCAGAGAAAGTTGCCATTTGCCATGTTCATGATTGTTGAAGTGACGTGTTCTTTGAATTCCGGAGTAGCTCGCATAAATTCCATCTCCCTGTCAACATAGAGTTTCAGGTCGTGTACTGAATCATCGGGAGATAGGTGCTGGGTGTTGATGGAAGCGGAGAGTCTCTCGAAGGACATAGAAAGTGCCTGGCTCTTCCGACTTACGAAGAGGATCCGTAATGGTAGGTTAGAACTTGCTATGGAACTCAGTAGGTTGAGAAGTGTTGTTGGCGAGTCCGACTCGTCGAGCCCATCAATTACCCAGTACAGAGGCTTGTAGAGGTTGACCTTGAAAAGGGCTTGGGTGAACAGCTTCTGCCACAGCATCCTACTCTCAGCCTTCTCAAAATTGAAACCATTGTCTGACAGCTTTGCGAGCCTTCGGCCATAGTCTGGCACATGGCACGCGATCTGATAGGCCATTGATCTCAGGAAGGCGTTCAAAGATGTTCGCGTTTGGTTTCCATATCTGAAAAAATAAAACGAACAGTCCACTCCAGTTCCTCGAAGGTATTGGATGACTGATGCAGAAAGAACAGATTTTCCAGTCCCTGGCAAACCACGAAGCCATAGGATTTGAGGCGTCGGTGACGCGCTCTCCCTCCACGACTGAAAATGTTCATTATTCAATATCCACTCACAAGACCCTTCTATCCATCGATCAAGAAAGTATTCGAGGTCGTCTTCAGGAGCTTCGCAGATGTTTAACAACGCCTCGATTTTCCGAACATCTTCTTCTGTGCTGGTATCACTTCTTCCCACTGCTGTCCATCAGTCAGCTATGACCTTTCGTGGATCGAAGAAACGAATCGATCTTTAAGATGAAAGCATATTGCGAAATCAAAAAGCAAACCTTTACCTTTCTTCCTGAATCTTTCCACCATAGACCTCAGAACGTCTCTTACACTTTTGTAATTTGAATCATCTTGGTTAATGTACTTGCATACGTCATGATGATCAGCATTCAAGGGCTTAGTTATTTCTCCTGGGTATCCTAAAGTTGATGAATCTTTCTCTACAATTATCCAGAAGGAAATTAGCACGCTCGCTAGTAGGCTTTGGACGATATAAGTACCATTTTTTTTAGTCCAATGGAAGTGGGCATAGTTTCAAAGAAGGATATGATTTGAAGATCAGTTGCAATGTTTCGAAATTGCTCGTTGATCTCCTGTAAAGTTGGAGAGTTGGCTTTAAGCTCAGCTACATATTGCTTCGGAGAGTGGTTGAAGATGGAAACACTCAGTATTCCATTCAGCACTTCCGCGAGATTGGATCCACGGTGAGGGGTTGCCAGAAAAACAATACTGCATGTCGACTGGACAATGTCTTTGTAGTGCAAGTCGTTCTGACCCATGATATACGCCTAGAGACCCAATCAGCACGGCATTAGGCCAGCGAATACAAATATATCTACCTTCTTCACCACCAATCCTCCCATTGAATGAACCACAAATATGATTGGCACCTATAGTTGTACAATTTCGTCAGCCTATGTCAGTCTAGAGTAGATTTCATGAATACAGGCGGCTTGGAAGCTTTGCAGTTTCGCCTCTGCGTCCAAAGGGGCCAGACTAGAGTCTAACGATGCTCGCTCCAAAACATCTCGTGGGTGCTTTCGTAGCTTCGTATAGACTAAAACCCCTCCGAATCGCATCTAGTCCTAGACTGCGACGAAGATCCAAATATTCCCACTATATATATGCTTCCACGCAACAGAAGACAATAACAAATAAACACACACTAACCTGACCGACCCCAAGAAGCTTTGATTTTTTATCCATTCCAAACTTCATCCCAAATAGAAGTTCCTTCGCAAAGTCTGATATGTTAAAGATGTTGCTGCCAGCGGCTGCAAAGTGTGCATTATACCCAAAAGACAACACTCGCGCAGTCGAGATATCCCGCTCGAGTGGCAACCACTCCTTTGGCCAAAAGAGCGTGGGATCTCTGTTCTTCGACCATGTTTGCTGGCTTGTTCCACCAAGGCCATGTACGAAAATTATATCAATTGTAGGAGGCTCGTCGGGTTCGTATATCACATTCAGACCAAGAGGATCAGATCTCCGGTCTCGACTTTTCGACCTACTTCGATTGCGACTCGCGGGGACAGTGGCGGAATACGCTGGTAAGGGATCGAAGGCAGAAAGTGTCGTTTGGCTTTGTCGAATTGATCGAGGGGCTGGATCTGGCGCTGAATTCGTGCCAGAGCTTGTAGGTTTGTTGGTTGGTTTCGACGATGGAGGCTCGTCGTCAGGTTTCGCTGAGCCGTGCTCATTGTGTTTGCTGCGTCGCAACCATCTGGGCTGCAGAGGCTACGAGTAAAGTTAGCACGATATCGAGGGTCAGTTGGCATAGCTAAGAATACCATCGTGGAGTAGTCCTAGAGCTTCTACCGAGGCATCAGTTCCAGAACTCTAGTATGGGAACTCTTCAACCACTGCATGATGTGACGGTTCGCATAAAAGGTTGTGCAGCGGATTCCAAGCAGTGTGCAACGCCCAAGGGGAGCCGTTGGAGCAAGTTGATGGCCCTGAAAAGCTCAGTCATCCAGGGGTTTTGATTGGAGAAGCTGCCAACCTATCCACAGCCCCCAGGAGTATCAACCCTAGTGTTGCTCTGTCCTCCACGTTGGAAGCAGCCCCTGGGAAAGGTGTTTTTGCAAAGCCTCTCGAGAAAGTGATCGATAAACTTACTTTTCCGGAAAACCGCGAATCATGGGGGGTCACAAATGCTATAATTAGCTAGCCTTGGCCCCCAATTTGCTGCAATGCAATGCGAGCTTTTGCAGCACCCCTCATCTACGGAGAGCCATAAGGATCACTCGTCGTCCTTATCTTTGAGTACTCATCGCGATCATTGGTCGACTTATCAACCGCGCGCGTTCGTGCGTTTTACCATAGACAACACGGCCAGGCCCGGGCCTTCCGGTCCCCTGAATGACAAGTGCTTTAGAGTTTCAGAGGTGTTGGGATGGGAGGTAAGACACCGTGTTGACGAATGGCAACCAACAAACGCGAGGCATCAATTGTAGGGAGCACAGTGCCTTGCATGGCATAAATACATAAATGGAAACTGCCCCGCTCTACAGCCTTCGAGACCACCAACCCACAGAACGAAGTTTGACAGCTCGACAGCGTGCGCATCCCAACTTCGGGCCGTGATTACTATTAGATTTTGTTTGAAGTTTAATATAAAGATCTTTTTAATAAGTAGATTGAAAGACTTCAGAGTTGTGGTAATCCAGTGCTTTTTTTTTGACTCACTGTGCTCCCGGTGGTTCACTTCAATCCTCAACTCAACGTTTACTGTACGTTAAATCATATCTTCTTCCTCCAATCCCATCTGTTCTTCTACTTCTCCGAACAATTTCAAATTAGTCATCCTCTGCCATGGTGGAGCGCAAGTGAGAAACGACCACTAAAATATGCTCTTCTTGACAGGACCCAAAATATGAACAAAGTGACATTGAGCAGTGTGAAGGATGTGATCCCGGATATTGGGGGCAACTTCCAACTCGATCCCAACGTCATTGCGAGTAAGGCAACTTCTTGACTACTTCCCCCCTGCTCACTCGAGGCTGAAATTATGGAGAATTTCCGGAAGGCACCAAAGTTCTTCGAGCGAGCAGTTACGGGACCTCACTTTGGACTCGCTCAGCTCGTGTAACAACGATTCTTCCTGATGGCGAGAAGAAGGACTACTTCCTCAAGGTTCAGTTCTCGAACTCCAAAGGAGTGCGCCTCATTGACAAGAGATATAGTGTGCCGCTGAGGGAGGTGCTGTCATGATGGAAGGTGAATTCAACTCAATAACCACGATATATAACTTGATTCCTTCTTTTGTTCCGAAGCCACTGGCCTGGGGAAAATTCAAATTAGCTTCCCCAGACACATACTTCTTCCTCTGCGACTTGGTTGAGATGTCAACAGACATGCCAGACCCTGTGAAATTCTGCGCCCGAGTCGCAGAATTACATCGTAAAGGCGTCTCACCAACAGGCAAATTTGGATTCCACATAACAACTGTGCATGGGAAGACAGAGCAGCCAGTCGAGTGGGATGACAATTGGACGCGATATTTCACAAGACTGATCAGCCATTTCTTTGCCAGAGATCTCCTTTCAAATGGTCGATGGCCAGAATACGAAACCGCGTTCAAGCGACTAGTTGAAGATGTCATCCCGCAAGTACTAGACCCGCTTAACTCAGGTGGCAGGAGTATCAGACCTTCATTAGTACATGGCAATTTGTGGGAAGGAAACGCAACCACTGATCTCGTCACTGGGGAACCTATGGTGTTCGATGCAGCTGTTATGTACGCACATAACGAGTACGAGCTGGGAATGTGGAGAAGGGAGATCATCAGGTTCGGAAAGCCATATTTCAAGCAATATCTTAGAAACATGCCTCCGAGCGAGCCTGTGGAGCAATGGGACGATCGCAATGCGCTATACTCTCTCAAGTTCAAGCTCAGTTACTGTCTACATCGGCCGGGTTTACCTCTGGTCCGAGAAGCGTGCGTATTCAGCCGGCCTATAGTATACAACATTGCTAACCTCCACGCAGAATTCTCGCGGACATCATGCAACTTGTGGACAAGTACCCGCCCAAGATCTCTATTGAAAGTAAGCTAGAGTCGTCTGGGGCTAATGAAGATGGGAAACTACCATCGGTAATTACCACGGAAAATGAAGTTCCTACCGCTGAGTTGGCTCAACTGAAGGTGTCTGAGACAGTTGTTAGTTAACTCCGAGTGTTGATAAGAGCGGAGTTGGTGACATAAAAGGTTCTGTTCATCCCTTAATTTTGACGAAGAGGCGGGGGGGCGGCGAGCTAGAACAGAAAAATGCATATTGACAAAAGAGGAGGGAAGGGTGCTAGAAGACATGATAATTCATTAGGAATGAAGTTCACTCTCTTTTGGTAATTATTTTCAAATTGTCAAAAGTTTTAGCTGCTTCCTACGATGACCAGAAATTCTGTAATAAGCTCACATCAATTTCACAAGATTAAAAGTTTGAAGCCCGCAACGACAAATAAAACTCTAGAATGCAGATCGCCATTTTGAAACCACTAGAAATATTTGAGTCATCTCAACCCCCACTTTTGGAGACAGGGCTCCGGGTAAATGGATCTTTCTCGTATTTCTTCGAATCATGTGGTAGCGCACATCTGCAATCCTGCATGGCTATTGGGCTAAGCTACACCACGGCAGGGCCAAGATCTTAATCTCTGCTAGCGCTAAACATACATGCACATCAAATCTAACAAAGGACAAGACGCCACACAGGAGACACATCCACGAACTCACTTATAACAAGCAATCTTTTCATGGAGGGAAAGAATGATCAAAGTATTGTCGGTCATGAGACAAAGGCCCCGCAGAAAGTTAAACACGAAGATGAAATCCTCCAAGATCCCCAGCAAAATTTTCTCTCAACAACTCCAGTATCTGCGAAACAGAAATTAGCCTTGGAAGCACTTGATAACTCTGCGGAGGTAAATACCAACGATGCGGCATATTCCTCATTCTCCAAATCGTCTAAACGATGGATCACGTTCCTCGTAGCCATGGCCGGGTTCTTCTCCCCACTAAGCGCAAACATCTACTTCCCAGCCTTATCCTACATCGCTCAAGATCTTCACGTATCACTCGAACTTATCAACCTCACAATTACTGCCTATTTGATCTGTCAATGCATAACTCCCTCCATTACTGGCGATTTAGCTGATATGGTTGGAAGACGCCCTGTCTACTTGTTGGTCTTAACGGTATATTTTGCAGCCAATTTGGGGCTCAGTTTACAGAGGACATATGCGGGTCTGTTAATTTTGAGGATGATACAGAGTGCTGGCGCTTCTGGTGAAAATTATTGTCCAAAATAGTGAATGAGGCTGACGATGTAGGAACCATCGCGCTATGCCTCAGTGTTATTCATGACATCGCCGCTCCGCATGAGCGTGGCAAGTATATGGGATCTGCCATGACAGGGTACGTTGAGTTAGTTTTCATCGTGATTCTCATTCTGACTAGAAACATAAGCCCAAATGCAGCACCAAGTATCGGGCCAGTTCTTGGAGGTGTCTTAGCACAAAAAGCTGGCTGGTGGTGGATCTTCGGCTTCCTCAGCATTCTTTCGGGCCTGAACCTAATTCTAATAATCATTTTCCTCCCCGAAACCAGTCGTGCTATTGTAGGAGATGGCTCTATTCCTGCAAAAGGGGTTAACCGAACACTATTCTCCTACATGTCCCCACGTTCTCGTACCATAACTTCCGAGACAGTTCTGGCGAAGCCCAAACTACGAGTCCCGAATCCACTCACCGCTTTAAAAATCCTCTTCGAGAAAGATGTGGCATTGATAATGTATGCCAACGGAGTGTTTTATTTGAACTATCAATGCCAGCAAGCTTCCCTTTCTACGATCTTCATTCGCGTTTATCATCTCAACACTTTAGAGGCTGGACTATGCTATCTGCCATATGGCATTGCCTGTACTATAGCTTCCTTTCTGACGGGTGAGATTCAATACTTTTTCTTTTCAAAGACTTGCCTTGCTAATAGCAGATTTAGGATTGATCATTGATCGAGACTACCAGAAAACTGCTGCGGCCGCAGGGTTCACTATCAATAAAACAAAAGGAGATGATCTCAGTGACTTCCCAATCGAGAAGGCGAGGCTTAGAAGTATTTGGTATTTCATGGGACTCTCAATGGCATGTACAGTTGGATATGGTTGGTCAGTCGAAAGGAGAACTGTAAGCCTGACGCCACTAGTCCTATTACAAAAATGGCACACAATGCTGACAAACGTTATTAGAACATGGCAGTCCCGTTAATCCTTCAGTTTCTGTGCGGTATCACAGTAACCGGAACCTTTAACGTAAGTCCACTCCATTCTAATTCATCATACATCTGGTCAAACTCGAGATTGACTCCTCATTCAAAATTTTCAGGTGCTCCGCACCCTAACGATCGATCTACACCCACACAACCCAGCCACCGCAAGCGCCACTATAAACATCATCCGCGGTACTTTTGCTGCCGTTGGTGTATCAATCATACAAATCCTGCTTGACCATATTGGTGTTGGATGGACATTCACTTTGCTGGCTGGCTTGTGTGGGACAGCGAGCCCCTTACTGTGGGTCGAGCTGAGACGGGGAATGGGATGGAGGCAAATCAGAGATAAGAAGACTAAAGACAAGCTGTCGCTTGAAAACAGGTATATCGAGGTCAAAAACTAAACTCGAGAGCGGCATGTATCATGAATCAGGTTAAGAACATTCAATTTAAATTAGGTGGTAGTAGTAAGATTTTAGGATTACAAGAATTGTAGGTTTGAAGTGTTTGATGGATGTTTGCCTAGCCAAGCTGGTTAACCTCCTGCGTTAAGTAAGTATGAGCAGGTCGAGCGATCGTTGTTCTACTAAGTCTTCAGGTAGAGTTCATACATACCAAATCGTCACGTATAGCCTCGAGTAGTTGTATTGTTCTTTCTAATATGCTTATATTGGAGCTCGTGAAAATAAAATAGGGGCTCACCTCGCTTAGCCTAAGTCAACAAATATCATGGTCCTCGGGGGAATGTGCCTGTGGTGAGAACTTGATAAGAGCTCGTGCCATTACTCTGCGTACAGCAACTCCTCTCCCCCCTCTGTGAATATTACCACTCTCTATAGATGTTCCAAAGGTACTGGAACAATAAAGCCTGCTATAGCAGTAGGTGTCGAGAATCTGAATGTTCCGGGATTCTTGGAACACTCTATTAGGGTAAAATCATCGAAGGCCCTTAACAAGTTACCAACTGTCTTTAAATTATAACTTCTGAAGCATATAAAGCAATTGATAACAAGGTCGTGATATTTAGAACGAATATCATGATCCGTTTATCACAGTCATTGTGGTTAAACTCTAAAACTTTACAGCTATTTTAGGGGTAACTGGAGAGTGCACCCGTCTCTATATAGATTTGTGGCTCGTGTCGACTTATAACAGATTTGAATTCGCTGTAAATCAATTTATTATTCCACCACAAACCTGCAGAGTTGGAGAAGTTGGGGATTAGGTTTTGGGGAGATATATGAGAAGAATGGATCATTTACTGTATCCGAAGTCCATGGTGAGGTGACACCGTTAGTGGAAAGGTAGTTTGCTTGAATAAAGAGCCATTTGCACAGCATTTGGTAATGTTGCAAGTATGGAAGAGAGGCGGTACTGCTGATTCGCTTTTGCTTGTCGCCCAGAGACTAGTCCTCAACATTGAGTGATTCACGAAGCTGAAACAATCATGACCTTCAATCACTTCCTCATGCGAGAGTAGAGAAGACATGATTCTTTATCGGACCGAACCCAAGCCTACGTGTCTATCTTCCCAAGTCAAACTCCTAAAAGAGTACCATTCCCAATCTCCCTTCCTCTCAACCCATCTTCGGATCAACCATAGCCACACTATCAATCAAAAACGGAATGCAGGCAAAGCGGCAGAGACATTCATGCGAGCCATCTGTAGCATTGAGCACGCAGTCACAATCTCCAGGACCATATTCATCACCCTCATATTCGAATTTAGGCTGGCCGTATCCAACACCAGGAACATAGACCGGGATGAAGAGAACGGGGTTCTTGAAACTGAGGCCCCATGCTAGGATGGAGGTGGGGTTGCTGCTGTAGAGAACTTTGGAACCCCAGAGGTTACAGGAGGGAGAGTAGATGTTGACTTCGCCGATGCTGGGTTGGCCATTTTCTTCGACGATGATGTCGCCACCGGTCTGGAAGGTGAGGCTGGGGGTGTTAGCATGGTCGTTATATGATTGGAACAGATAAATTGGCTTCGAGAGAGGGACGAAACAGGGATTAAGACATACACGCAGGTGTTCTGATTGACGGACGGAGTACAGAAGTTGGCATCGAAGGTCGCCGTGACGGTGGAGGTGAAACCAAGAGCCATTATGGCGGAGAGGAGGATCACTTTGAATTGCATCTTGGAAATTGGAGGTTCGAAGAGCGAGTCCTGTAGAGAGGTATGTGCTATTCACTGTGTTGGTGAGATCGAAGCCGTGATGTGATCTGGAGACGTTGGATTGGTGTTGTCCTGCACTTGGCTAGAAGTTGCGATGATGCTTTTGCTCGCATCCGCTGCACAAGCCGCAATTCACTTCTTCTCTAGGATTCGAGAAAGCGAATGACATCTTGCGGCGACACCACCTCACCTTTCATATTTACAGTTTCCAGGCGGGTGAATCAAGTGGCTTATCGTCTTCAAATTCGGTTCTTTCTGGCAACATTCATAACTCTCTTGCAAAATAGCACACTTTTACAATAACATGACTCTCATAAAGTTATTGTTTTGTATTGGGAATTACTAACACCTCCGTGCCCCCATAGTCATGACTCGGTATGTTCTGAGATAAAATCCTCTCTGCCTACATTTACTGAAGCTTATTTATTAGTTGTTGCTCCATCTAATTCTCCTTAAGAGGGAAGTAGCTAGGTAAAAGGTCTTGGAAACCATGAACAACACTGTTCATTTTTCTTAAAGGTAACAAGCATATCACGTGAAATTAAACTTATTAAGTGATGACGGGTTGAGCTTCATCTCAATATTCGCAGATGAGAGAATGTGCTTATAAATCAAATGCAGGGAGAACATTTGGAGGAGGGCAGATTAGGTAAATAAATTACGTACAGATAGGGGATGGAAAACAAAACAGGTTCACGAAATGACTCAGAATAGGCTTGTTCACGCCGAACCACTTTTCTTTTCGATCTATTTGCCAGAGATAACAACACAATAAGCTTACAGACGAAATTCCCACGCCTGTGAAACAACCATACAAACCAATAAGCGGGGATCTAAAGTCTGACAATCTGACAAGGCTTCGGGACACGCCGCTGATACGCACCTTAACCCCGCTCAACGAACGTTATCAAGTGAATCGCCATGTACGAGAATACGGTAGGGGTATTTGCCACGTTGGCTTACTGTGGGGAAGCGGTGGATGGAGTCCGCTCTTACTGATCGGCTAACAAAGTTGCGGGATCAGAAGGCTTACTCTTGTATGAATCCTGTAACCTCCTTCCTCTGGAAGACCAGTGTTCAGTTTCAGGACTTGATTTTGAATTTCCTGATGCATTATCTGATAGATATTCGGGGTGTAAACTCTTGCTGAATCAATGGTCAGGCCCAGGTCACCTTGATTGCTCGAAAGCAAGATTCAAGAGAAACTAAACTTTTTCTTCCTCTTCGCCACACCTTGGATCGACAACTTCAACTGTGCAACGAGAAACCGAAGTCACTCTTCAGAACTCAAATAAACACATCCGAAAAGACCTCAGAAAACGTTACTTATGATATCACTCAAAGGAAACCGCATCCAGAAATTAACCTGTCCAGCGTTACATAACAGCGGCCGCCCTTTGCCACCATCCCCCAATCGCGGAGGAGTCCCCTCCCTCCCCTCTTCCTTTCCCGAAGGATTCCAAAGCCGTTCCTTGCCTCCACCTCCTCTCCGCCAGGCAGCAGTTCCCACACAATTGGCTGCCCACAACCCATCCCTGCCAACATGCGATCACGGGAACGCCATGCGGCGATGCTCATGCAAGGAAGAATCGGTGCGGTTCGAGAAGAAGTGTGGATCGGCTAATGCGTACTAAATGTGGGTAAAGTGTGGGTGTTCTTTGGGCGGGGTGGCTTTGAGGTGGCACGGAAATTTGTCATTGATCTGCAATATGAGCTCAAAGACTTTTGATCCTTGTTGGGAATTTCTGGGGGAGATAAGGAGGGGAAGAGAGAGGGGTCAGTGGAATGAGTGCAGATTTCATTCAGAGGTGTGAGGATGTGATTACATAGTTGTTTTTTTTACTAAATATTAGCAGAAAACGTCTTCCTTCTCCTTTCGATGCCTCATGATCGAGAACTTATGCCGTTCTAAGCACATCGCATCTAGAGACTGATTTCTTAAAAGAGAGCGCGTACCACGCGCATCGGCGCGTTCTTCCACGTCTTCTTGGGCGGCATGTCATCTGGGTCGAGTTCGAGGGAGCGTCTGCCAGAAGTAATGTCCATCTCATGTGCAGGCACATACCACGTCCAGATTCGAGAGTAGAGTTTCCACCCCACGTATAGAGCAACGATAATTGGACCTGCGAGATATGTTTGGAAGAATGCTCCAGCTTGGGGGCTTGCACCGACGGGCTATTTGCCATTGTGTTAGCTATGAGAAGCATAAATAGTGAGTACGGTGGGGGAAAACTTACGTATAGGGCAGTGTAGAAGGTTGCAATCATGCAGATGATATTGAGCGCGAAACCGTACCAGCTGCCAACGACCCCAAATATAGCTTCATATGGCAGCTCGGCTTTTACGTGTCCTTGAGCCTTCCATGCGGACCGGAACCGGATGTGGGCAAGGCAAATGCATCCCCAGACGAAGAAGTAGGAGAGACCAGACAGTGACAATAGCCAGTCGAAAACAGTACTTTCACTCTTTGCTTCTCCAATGAAAGCAAGAAGTCCGAAGGCAAGCTGTATAGCAACACCCCAGATTGGCCGGCCGTGTTTATCAACAGTTGCCAAAAAGGCTGGTGCCATCCCCCGCTCAGCAAGAGCTTGCATTGTGCGGGTTGATCCGAAAGTGCATGAATTGGCAACACTAATAACCGAGACCGTAATGATAACGTTGAAGATTGAAGGCAGCGCCTTGATGCCGGCAAGACGGATGGCAATGACGAATGGGGAGTACTTAGAGTTCGCTCCAGTGGAGTTCAACAAGTTGGGGTTGGTGTATGGTACAATCAGTCCGAGCAGGAATAAGGACAAAACGTAGAACAAAGTAATACGCCAGAACACCTGCTTCGTAGCTTGTGGGAGTGATTTCCGGGGGTTTGCAGCTTCAGCCGCGGCGAGACCAACAAGCTCAGTGCCTCCGAATGCAAACGCAGCAACCACGAACACGGAGCAGAATCCTCTGAATCCGTTGTTGAACGCTCCCGGGTTGTGCCAGTATTTCGCGCCCAGATAGCCCTGATTTCCAACACCACCGCAGTCAATTACAATGGCAAGGATGATAAATCCGATACAACCCATTATTTTGATCGTAGAGAGGATGAATTCGACTTTAAGAATTAGTTATGGCCATGAGACAAAGTGGGCTTAACACACCTTCACCATATCCACGGACGCCGAAGATTTGAATAACACAGAGCAGGAACAGGAATACCGCAATCCATATGCCGACATTGAGATCATCTCTCCAGAACCGAATAGTGATACCAGCAGCAGTAAGTTCGAAGGGCAGGACGGTCAACCATCCAATCGCGTAGTCCCAACCTACAGCAAATCCGCTACCATGCGTATCAGCAAATGTGCCAATCTTTTATTCGAGCCCAAATAAGAGAGTGTAACTCACAGAGATGGATCAACAAATCTGACGATGTAGGTGAAGAAGGCTCCGTTGACTGGGAACAAAACAGCTAGTTCTCCAAGAGCTTGCACGGTACATAGCAACATAGAGCCTACGATAATGTAACCGAGCACCTATCGATTGTGATTAGTCCTGGAAAGGATTACATGCGAATATCGCGAACGAGGGGAAGAATACCAAACTCGCTGGTCCACCACTTTCCAAAGCACCACCAGATCCGACAAAAAGACCAGCACCAATAGCACCACCTGAAATATGAAAGTCAGTGGTATCTCAACATGGCAAGGAAGTACATCAAATTCATACCAATGGCAATCATTTGCATATGACGGCCCTGCAACTCTCTTGAGAGCGGGTTCGCCTTGACGAGAATTCCATGGTCGCGCCCCTCGACATCACCATTGGTCTCAGGTCTCGCGTTGAAGTTCGTAGGCTCCTTATACTCTTCCGTGTGTTCAGGTGATTCCGCCATCCTGCAATTCGGCCTGGTGTTGACGTGAGAAATGTTTTTGTTCTCCCTCAAGACCTCTTGTTACAAGCAAAACCCAACAAGCAGGGCTGAGCTGAGCTGGGGAACCTGGGCAATGCTCTCTATTAAAGAGAGCCTTGACTAACAGATCTCCCAAACCAGGTCAACTCAAGTTAGGCCAGGCAACTGCCTGCCACTCGGAGGAGGTCATTTACGCCCGGCATTGGCTGTGCAGTGACAGGGGAGTGGGAGCCTTGCATCCGTTGTGAATCAAAGATGTGCGACATGGCGGCATATGCCGACTCTGCCAATTATGATTTGGTCGTGAGAGAGCTGGTGCCGGGACAGAGAAGATCAGGTGAAATGCAAATCGACGAGAGAGGCAGGTAGAGAGTAGGCAGCCAAGGAATTGTCCATGAGATGGGGTGAGGCCGTGAATAGCGTGGAGTCACGGGAGTCGAGGAGTGGGGAAAGAAAGTCTGCGAGGTGCAGCGGGAACCGTGTGCAATCCCGCCAATAGAGCTGCTTAGATGTAAGCCACCAGAACCGTCTGCACGATGAGTGGCTGTCGCCGAGATTTCGACGTTCTCGAACTGGAGAAGATGCCCCGGTCATGGCGTAGCACCGCCATCTCAAGTCATGCCATGCCCGATGTAGATCAACGCAACCTCGCTGCCGCTGACCACTCACAGTTCTTCGAACGCGAAAATCCTGATGGAAGGCTTCTTCGTGGGCTCCCATGCATGCTGGAATTCCCGCAACGCGTGGCAGATATCATGGCAGCTGTGCATCGTGCCAGCTACACGCTGACCACATCCTGGACCGAATCCTAAATGTGTTGGCGTATCGGCCGCCACTTGTAGCACGTTGAGTTAAACTTTCCGAACGAGAAATTTTAAAGAAACGGATTCGATAGCATGAGAGTCCAGGATATCAGCAGTGGGATTTGCCTTGCATTTGGTACGACACTTGATCGGAATACTGCAGTAGGTGCGACGGTAACACAGCCCCCTGATCTCACATCAGACCGCAAGAATGTCTAGGAGAAGGAAGCTGTCTCGTTACACAAACTCGTAGAACATCGCGAAATAGAAATCTGGACTCCCACCAATTTCTGTTACGTAGGTTGCAAGCGGCCTTCCGCCTTTAGTCCTTCAACGGTTTCGAGTACTTCTGGAATCCCCAAAATTGCGACTTGGACAGTAGAAGCGTTGACCAGAGCTCTGGAATGATTATTATTATTAGAACAGACGGAAAAAGAAATCTTCGATGTCCAAGAAGTTCGATTAAGCTTCCGGGCTATCAGCAAGCGCTATCCTAGTCTGGAATTGTGGGGTGTCAGTTGGTGTGGGTCTCACGTGCTTTACCCCCTTTTTAGGGCTCGGGCCTCGTCAGTCTCCACTACTTGTTTCATATCAGTATACGTGTATATAGCTTTGTTCTGCCCTTTCTCTCTCTTAGTTTAGTCAATCGATCAGTTCTACGGCTGGAAACCAACATGTAGCCAGCTTACGGTACCTAAGGTACTGCTCTCCCTGCGTATCTACGTTAGCTAACTTTACTTCTTCGGACCTGAGTACTCAATACCTGGCCATGAGATGTCATGGAGATACAGAAGCTCAGTCAGCGGAAGACAGAGATAGTTCTCACGGATTTTTCTGCGCCTCTCCACCAGCTCCACCAAGACTAGTCAATTTTGTATTCGCGACCTATTTTTTCTTTGCTCTGTTTTGAGAAATTAGTGGTGTGGTGTCTGGTTAAGATTTTATCCCTTGCCATTCCCTCTCAATCGGCATCACAGAAGCTACACGTTTACAGGCAATCCATCCGAATTTTGGTCAATGTATACGGAGCTTTAAGTGTATGACTTTATTTCTTGCATCGTTTGTAATTTTCGTTCTCAATATTTTGGGTCTTGCGAAGATAGCGTTGATTGAGTTATGACTTGCTAAGAACGACCGTTTGCTCATGGATCATTTGACTCCTGTATATACCTTAAACACATTCTCATTTACGATAATTTCTTTTCGCACATACTGCAGATTTTCGTAGAGCTCCTCTCTGCTCTTTAAGGATTGAAGCTAGACCAGGAGTATTGTTATATGATGACTGAGCAAGCTCAGGTACCATGCTTCAAATGGGCTCTTTGATTAAATTTGAAGACTTTGCATTTAAGTTGCAGGATTAAGCAGAGGATCGCAAACCATGCTGGTATGAGATTGCAGTTCACGTACCTAGGGGGAAGTAGGGGTCGAAGAAAGAAGCTTAAAAGCTTGTCTCCTTCAAATATTCATAATTGTCCAGTATCCCACAAACCGAGTTGGTCTCCGATTCGAGGAGTTCCTGTTCTTGAACAATTTTCCACGTAATGAAACCAGAAAAATAAATCAGTTGTGCTTTGTTTTCTAGGCCATCTTGCTTTTCAGGCTAGAGAAAGGTCGCAATTGAAAGAGAAGGTTGTTCCATTGCCACATATATTGTTTAGAGCAGAACACATCAGAAAACCAGCACGATAGTTTGGTAGTAAATCAAGTGCAAATTTCCAAAAGAATTAAAATAGACCAATAGATCTTAGAAAACATCTCGCAACAACACAACACACACACACACACACACACACACACAAGATATACACAACACTCTCTTTTCGAGAACCTACTATAGCAATTGCTATACCACACATATTCATTCTAAACAGAATCAACAGATACGAATTACAATGTGCTTCGGAAGAACATACATATGCCGGGTGTGTGGGAAGATTGAATATTCCATCCGTCCAGAGGAGAGTTGCGGCGAGGTATTTCCCTTTCCGTCGTGGCATCATGTCACCGGATATACTGACCGGAATACTACTTGCGAAGATTGCCTTCTTCGCGAAGAACAAGCGTTGCTTGAAGAGTCCCGCCGGATTGCACAACAGCACGAATCGAAAATGGCGGTCAAGGAATTCATGCATGGCGAGCGCCCGACTCCTCTCACAGACCAGGAAGCATTACAGAGAAGCAGAGATGTTCTGATGGCATACTCCAGATGTGAAAGGCTGCATCCATTCGCGGACCAGCACATCGCACGTGCCCGCCGAACAATCCAAGCAGCAACAGGGACCTTCGACATGCAAATTGGGGTTGGCATCCTAAATCGGTTTGATGACATGGTGCAAAGTCAAAGACAGATTGACTCCACTGGAAGAGCAATGACGGATATGGACCGAATCAATTCCTACGATGCGATTCAAAATCAAGTGGACTTCGAGGCTGTCCAGGAAGAAGCACGAAATGGTCCGCCCCAACCACCACGAAGAGGCACACCAGTAGACTCACCTCTACTACGACGAACAAGGACAACAAGCCCACAACAGGAAACCCAAAGATCCACACCGCGCGGATTCAACAGTTTTGTCAGAAGGTACAACGAAGAGCGCCCGCGACCCGCCGGAGAAGCGGCAGACGCAATCCTTATTGCTGACGCACAACACTACCTTAATTTTCTTACCAGATCTCCAGAGCATTTGGACAGATTCGCCGAACTCTTTGCCAGCACTAGAGCTGAAGACATGGACAATTTCGATTTCTTCCCTGTGCCAAGTCCAGGGAATCTTGTTTTCACGTTTCGCCAGTGGCTGAGCAATCAACGAGAACTGCTTGCAGCAATTCAAACGCCAAATTTTCAGTCACTTGACGCATGGGTGGAAGCACTACACAGGTATGGAACATACCTTCAAACTGGACTCGCTCCGTTGCCTGAGCATTCAGTCGCCTTTATTGCCGTTCGTCAACAAATCGCAGACTCTGAAAGACGACTCTACGATGAGTTCAGACCATCTAGAGACATGCGTTCAAGGGAAATTGCACCAAGTGGGAGCGTACCGGACGATATCGTACCTCCTGTCGTAGTTCTATCTTTTCGGGATTGGGTAAGGAGAGCTTTTGCAGATCCGACGACTCGAAGGGGAAATGTCCCCTCGACAGCCCTTGATCAGGATCTCAATGGTTATGATCTATATCTTCGTCAACAAGTGGCTGTGCTTCAATTGAATGAATTTCGATCTCTAAGAAGTTCTGTTACAAACAGTGCGTTCGAGTTCACACCTGCGATTGCTGGCGTTCCCTCACTTCTGACTTGGCTTGCGGAAACGAATGAAAGTCGTCAAAGACGAGGCCTAGGCGAGCTAAGTGGCACGGAAGCCTTGGAAGGTTACGCCAGCAATGTCGTTCAACACCCTAGGTATGGTGTACCTAAGGAAGTCTTGCAGGACTGGCAAGTTGCTGAAACCTACTATGCTGAGGAAAACCGACGCCAAATGTATGGCTACCCTCGTGGCTCATATTCTCCTTTGGTCGAGAGACTTCGAGAAGCCAGAAACACGTTTCGAGATCTAGTCTACTCATCTTTCGAATACTGGATCTTGACAGGGCCAAATCCTGTGGTTTACGAGACAAGAACGATAAGGCCGTTTCTGAGACGCCACATTGCTACGGAAGAAGACCCATCGGCCAAGGAGTGGCGACGACTCCGTGAACACCTTCTTCAAGCACAGAGACTTCTTCTCGAGGAGTCTAACAGACAACAGGAAGAAGGGATCAACGAGAGATTGCGAAATCCTGTTCCAAGAACTCCTCAGACAGTCGATGAAGATACGTCTACTGTTAATAACAGTCCCCCGCGACAGCGACACATTAGAGGCCCTCCATGAGGATCCTTCGACTCATCATTTTGACAACGAATTTCAGCTGCAAGTCTAAGCCTGCTCAGACAAGTTACACGAGGCAGCCTCGAGTGAGATTCAAGTGGATGCCGCCCAAAGTCAGTAGCAACTTTGAGAACTTGCTTCGCGACCAACTTCTATCCTATCTGTTATTCGGCATTGCCAAGTGACAATGTAAGAGAATTTCTTGCAAAAATTTGCTGGTCTTGCTCCTATTTACTATCTTAGCCATATGTTAATAAAAAATCATTAAGTGAACAAATCTTAAAGCATGAATTCGTGATAGTTATAAAACGTGAATTGATACCCAGAACTTAACAGTATATTGCTCTAGAACTTAACTTTGAATGGGCGCAAGCTACGATGCTCTTGTTATGAGGAAAATTCTTTCAGGCTAGAACATGTAAGACATGTTACAAAGCCCTTGATGTCGAGTCTTTCATTTATATTACAAAGCCATTGCTATAGAGTCTTTGAATTACTTAATCTTCAAGGGACAGAAGGAAACATCATCTTTGTGCGAAATACAAAGAGTAGAAAGTGCACAGAACAATCCAATTGTTCAATTTATCTACTGACGTGAAGCTTCCACAGGAACAGCTCACAACACCGAACTATACTTACACCTTATTCAACACAGCCTTCTCAAATACCCAAACTAAAAAATTGTAAGACTCATATACACGATCATTATGTGTCAAGGTACACAAACACACTGCCGCTCTTGCAGGCGAGTTGAGGTCCGTTTCTACCCTGGTGGTAGATGCGGCGAGGTTAGGCCATTTCCATCTTGGCATACCATTCGCGGCCACACAAGACAAATCCGACGCTGTCATGACTGCATTCAAAATCACAGAAGAGCTCTTGTAAGAGCGCAGGAGGACAGAATAAGGGACGCTCGCCGTGCGAAGTCTCTTGGACAGTACCTCCGACGTGAGCGTCAGCACCCCCTTCCAGATGAGGAATCTCATCTTCAGAGCAATGAATACTTCCGTCTTCAGACATTTGATCTCATTTCTGAGGATGGAGAGGAAGTTGAAGCTGAGGCAGTTGCAGATCAAGACTCGACCGCTCAGCTGTCTTCTCAGTACGGGCCAGATGCAGAACAACACACACTAGATATCAATTGGGAGGAATACCAAGCAGGTAGGAGACTCCACCCCTTCACCGGACTTGCTGATTACGAAGAGCTTCTTTTCTTCCGATCAGTTGCTCAAGCATCCCCCGAGAATGCAACTCTCCCCTTACTCGGGGATCAACTGGAGGAATGCTTCGCCCGACAAGCCCACATCGATGTTACTGGTCGCTCCGTCAGCGAGCAGGATCAAGGCTACATGTTTGGGTATATCAGGACGAACCTTGACTATCAAGTAGCCCAACTCCCGGTAGTTTACCCAGAAGTACTCCCTGAAGCTGCTCCCACCGAAGCGGCCGAAGAAAATGAAGATTACCGCGAGCCGGAAGCACCAGACATCTCGTTCTACGATTGGACACTGAGGAGCTACCAGCAAGACTCCACCCACAACGAAGGTCTCTCAAACCAAGACGCACTCGAGCAAGACCTTGACAACTACGATTGGTATCTCCGCCACCACTGCACCGACCTCCAAGTCAGTGACTTCCAACGACGCCGCGCAGAAATCGCAACTAGAGAATTTGACTTCGACCACGCCAACCTCGAAGGGCTCCCTTTCTTGCAATGGATGTTAGTAGAGAATCGCGTACGAGCACGAAACGGCATGACACTATTCACATGCCCAATTGAAGCCCTAGATGCCTACTGCCACGAAGTGATTTGGGAGTGCCCGTTACGGGAAGTGCGTGAGGCATTTGCTGATGCCCGAGCTCGGCACTTCGAGGAGAACCGAAGAGAGTTCTACGGCCATGCTCGTGACCAACATTGTCCTCTCATCGAGCGTCTCAGACGCGTGAGAGCAAGCACGTTGAAGATGATGTCGTGGGCGGAGGAGAAATTTCCACAGCTTGTCTCGGTTCAAATGGGCCTTGATGAGATCTGTATCATCTTGACGTCAAGGATTGCTGTGGAAATGGAGCCGACGGAGGAACAGTGGGCGCAGATTCTCGAAGCTGGAAAGCAAGCTGTCAAGGAGATCAAGAAGGCTGAAAATGCACCGCCTCTTCGAGAGGTCAACTGGCGGCATCTCTCCGCTCGGCTCACAGAGAACTGGGATCATGAGTTTGACACCCAGATTGGTGATGTTGATGATGCCGACGGCGAACTTCATGAGGCTCTTAGAGTGAGCACTAGCTTCTTAGGTCAGGAACCCCAAGTTGATTCTGACCCAGGATCCGATTCCAGCGACCCCGGTGTATGGCTCGATTTCAGCTCAGGGAAAGCTGATCCTGAGTTTTCTTCGAGTGAAGATCAGGAGGAGTAGGTTGCAGACAGTCTGGAACCTGAAGATGCTCGAAGGTGAGTATAGTTTAAGAAATTGCTGCTGGTCAGTAATTTTAAATCCTCGACTCTAGGATTCCTAGGTACTGTTATATATATTCTAAACTCAAGTATAGATCATCTTACATTTTGGAAACTTCTACAAGACAGAAACTTTTGACATTATATGACGTGCAAAAATGAATTAAAAGCTGTTCCTGCATTAATTATGTATTCAATAATAACAACGCATCATTTGTGTTTGCAAATAAGATATAGAAAACTTGACGGAAACTAGGGATATCTTGAAGTCGTCACAGCTCGTTAAAGAAATAGGGGGTGCACGTGACAGTACACGGCTTACAACCACGGGAGGATTTACCAGGTTGGGTCATAAAGGGGCGGTCTGCATATACTTTCCAGTTCATTTGATTGGGGTTAGAGTACTTCGAGTAGCAGATTTGTAGCCTAGAGTACAGCTTACAACGATGCAGTGAACAGCCATTAATTGTTCAGGCTATGATAACCATTAGGAAGGCTACGCTTGGCAGTCCGCAAGCGAGAACTGTCTCTTTATTTTTATTTTCATTGATTACTGATGTTACGAGATCGAGAAACGGACCTAAGGCATGTCTCACAAGTTATCTCCTAACTCCACGTTGACGTCAAGCGCGTGCATGACGAGCGGTTTCATTTCGGCCGATCGAAACTCGGCCGAAGAAATCTAGATTCTATATCAACAACATCACAACACCTTCAGCATTGTCTCTACATCGACTTAAGAGAAAAAAGTTCTCTCATTTCAATTGATTCTCTAAAATCATTTCCAGTTTCAAAATGTCGATGAAATACACCTTCCTAGGCTCCTCCGGCCTGTAGGTGTTGGGGAAGAACCCATTTCCTATTCTGGCCTGTCTTATGATCCTCTTCTAAGACAATGTCCTCTCCCGAAACAACCCCTATCTGAGAGAATGCTAACTCCCCCGTCAACTAGGAAAGTCTCTCGAATCTGCGTGGGTTGCATGTCCTTCGGCGACCGTCGTGGCCGCTACCCCTGGTGCACCGAAGAAAAAGACGCGCTTCCAATCCTAGAAGCTTGCTACAACTCTGGAATCAACTTCTTCGATACCGCCAACGCCTACTCCAATGGTGTCTCTGAGCAGATTCTCGGGAAGGCTATCAAAAAATACAATTTCCGCCGCGAGAATATCGTCATTGCGACGAAACTGTGGGCACCAGTTGGCCATATCAATGGCGACAAGTTTGATGATGCGTTGGCGATGAGTGTCGACGAAAGGGATAGGAATGGATATCTCAATGCCTATGGTTTAAGCAGGAAGCATATCTTTGACTCCGTGGATGCGAGCTTGAAACGCTTGCAGCTTGATTACATCGATTTGTTGCAGATCCATCGCTTTGATCCTAACACGCCAGTCAAGGAAACTATGAAGGCGCTGCATGATATCGTTGAGAGCGGAAAGGTGCGGTACATCGGCGCAAGCTCCATGTGGGCTCATCAGCTGCTCGAGATGCAGTACACCGCAAGATTGCACGGCTGGACGGAGTTTATCAGCATGCAGAATCTTCATAATGCGACGTACAGAGAAGAGGAGAAGGAGATGGTACCGAGCTTGAAAAAGTTTGGTATGGGCATGATTCCTTGGAGCCCGCTTGCGATGGGGTATCTTGCTCGTCCACACAGAGATTTCAAGGAAAGTGAACGAGGAACTGCGATGAAAGGCATATTCTTGGGGAATAAGATGACAGAGGCGGATGAGAAAGTGAATGAGAAAATCGAGGAGATTGCAAAGAAGAGGGGAACGAGCATGGCTATCATTGCGACGGCATGGAGCTTGAGTAAGCCGTTTATGACCGCGCCAATCATCGGGATGTCGAAGATTGACAGGGTCGAGGAGGCGGTCAAGGCCGTTAATTTTGAGTTGACGAAAGAGGAGGTAGAGAGTATTGATACTCTGTATGAGCCGAAATCTGTCATTGGGTTTACGTAGTTTCGTGCTGCGGGGAACATCAGATTATCAAAGGTCGCTTTGGATATCTGCGAGAAATTTTGAATGTAGTTCATTGGGAAATGATCCCTTTTTCGCTTCCACACCCATCTTGCTGGGACAAAGGATATATACTTCACACAGTTAACCACTTTCACACCACGGCCTTTGTAGCTGCTTCACTTAAACAGCAGTTTTTCTGGCCTATCAAATTCCGATGATTTGCTTTGCGGGGTGGCTGAACACGAACAACTTTGCAAATTGTTGTGCCAAGTCTGGTACGGACGAACGCTCGATTCGTCTATATGTTGTTGATATAAGTGGTGAAGGCAGGTCTTGACTTTATGACATAGCCTTTCGAGGATTTTACTTCGTAGCAAGTTGGTCTGTAAAGACAAGTGGTAAAAGTCTCTACTGAATTCCTCATGCGGCTAATTGAGACATTTTCTGTTTTGCATATGAAGCTAGGTACACGGTAGAAACATAGGGCACTGTCCTCGAAGGATCCACTGATCTAGCATTGAGACGTATCAACACTAACACATTCTCTTGGTCTTCAGGCTCGCTCCAGACTCATTCTCCCATCTCAAGACCTTGATATGTGCGCCATAAGAACGCACAAGATCACCATCATCAACTTTGGCATCAATCAATTCTAAATCGTGCATTCTCTTGACGAATTCCGATTCGTGAGTAGTGACACCATTGCGACGTGTATCGAAGACTGCAACAACTGTCTTCACACCAGTAATAGATGCCCTAATAGACCACTCGAGAAAGCCGGTGGTGAAAGCGAGGGGCGAATCGTTAGCAGGGTCGTAATGCTCCCAAGTCATGTCGATTGTGATTGTCTCGAATTGGTTGTAAGCTTTGGCCACAGATTTTCCGATGTCAAGACCTCTTTTAATAGGATACGTGTAATACGTACTACGCTTGCATTTTAGCCAATTGTTTCATAAAATATAAAGCCTGAAAGAAACGGTGCTTACTGCAGGTCCGAGTACACCAACGTCAAGTGCCTGATCAATTTCAGATCTCTCAATCTCATGTCCCTAAAATCCTCATGGTTTTTGAGGTTGACAACATAGTTGATCTTTCGGTATTGGGCACGCGCTTCCTTGTAGTATTCTTTGCCGTTGTCTTTATCCGATGCAAGAGCGACGAGTAGGGCTGGGCACTGCAGGTTCGGTGCGACAGCAAGCTCGTGGCGAACAACATACCTATTGTCAATATCTCAAGTCAGCTTGTCTCCAAGAACAAATTCCCAGAGCTTTTAGACTCTGAGAAATCCTAAATCAGAGCTGGTTGTGAATAGTGTGCAGGGCCCCGAGTATTTGAAATGAGACTTACTTCTGGATTTCGCGAGGAAGCTTTTTGAAGGGGAACCTGTTCATGTTTGTTAGGAAGGGTCCTTGGATGCGGGAGAAGAAGACTAAAGGGCGCCCCAAATCAAGTCTCCACAAAAGACTTACGATGGAGTCTCTGTCTGGTCAGCCATGCTCAGTGACTCAGTGCTAATGCCGACGCTGCGAATGAAATGGTTGCGATGCTGGGTGATGACAAGATTGATTGCAACACTCCGATGACAGAGATCGTGTGGCGAGCAGAGGTTTGCTTGTCCGGGTTGTTCTTGGAAGGTTGAACTTTGATATGGAAAGAATCGCAAGACTGACGAGTTGACAGAGGGCCTTATGTTATATTGTTTTCCCGAGGCTTCTAAATTTTCACAGATTCACCTTTTCCCATCTTTTCCCATCTAAATTTGGGAGATAATCATGGCAGCATAAATTTGTCTGAGATTATTTCATGAAGCAATCGAGACACCGGGAGATGGCTAGGAGTGCCTTAGTTACTAAGACTCAAAGGCCCTTGTTTATAGTATGATCGTCTTACCCACCTCCCTGTTCACATTAGATAAAGCCTGTTGATTGAGTGTGTAGGTTGGTTGTACGCTTTTCATCCTCCCTGCAATAGCTATTCTAGCTTGCATTAGGTTGCTAAGTCATCAATTGAAGCTATTCCCAAATACAGCGTCCATGCGCGAAAGAGCGATGCCCATATTCATGCAAGAGATCTACGTAGCAGATAGAAAAAAGTGCATCGATACATGAGTTTCTGGTTTGTAGATAATTTTGGCCTGATAAAGATCAGTTTGTCATCGCTAAATCACAATTGTTTGCACAAACTAGAGTGCAATTGTTCCTTGTCAGCTGACTTTGGGACTGTATTATTTATTATATAATTGAAGATTAATCGCAAAAGAGGTTCGATAGAAATAAAATTTAGCAAGTCTAGAACCAACCTCATTACGTAGTATTAGAAACGCTTTCATATAACAAGTTCTATTCCAGAGTTGGAACAGCACATATTGGGTGCATTGAGAGCACTTAGCCTACAATTTCGCATTCAATCCATCATGGGTCATAGCTGTCGTTCTAAAACGGCTCATAAAGATTAAAATTTCTTTCTAAGTAATTTATGTTCAATATTTAGATAAAAGTTCACACTAGCCATTGTTTATTTCCAATTTAAGCGAGGCGGGGATGACTATTATATGTCAATGGAAGATTTTTGATTTGACCTCTCGAAATCAAAGTCCAGTTCCCAGTTTCCAGGCATAATTTTTCCAATAAAATTCAACGTACGATCCTTCACCCACTCGCTTTTGCTGAGCACTAAGCAGTATTCCAACGCTGCCTGCTTTTCCGAACACGGCTTCACGCGCATTGCCATAAATATTCTATGGTTCTACGTCTTCGGTAAGATCAACAAACATCTTCCACTGCCTCTGCAATTCCCAGCCAGCTTAATCTACATCCGAGATCTCCAACATTTTTGATCTCTTGGCTGTGCGAGGGCAAAATTAAGTCTTCTCCAGCACTGCCGACTGCGGTTTTTCAACGAGTTCTCAAGGCGCAACATATCATGGCTAGCCAGGTCGAAGATGCTGTTGCGATGACTGCACTGATCAGGAAGATAAAACCGGTCATATTCGTTGCAGATATTTGGCGTTTGGTCTATCAACAGGTACGAGGAAATTCTCATTACTGGGTCACCTTTCGTATTCTGCCATTATAGAAATGGAACAGTTGCTGATGCTCAGCCACAGACCATCAATTTTCGCGACGAGAAACGAGCGATCGTACCATATCGTCCTACAGAGGAGCAACGAGGACAATGGTATAGGGAGATGAGGATCGAGCCGTGGCCTTCCGTGAATCCCGACTATTCCCAGCTTCAGATTGAAGAGAAACAACTCAAGGCCTGGCTGCTCTCACTTCGGTTACTTTCCCATGATTTATATGATGCCATCACGCCAGTGCTCTACCGAGAAGCAGATCTTTCGTCGGCCAAACTTACGGCTTTGATGACTCGCGAGACGGAACCGCATCATGAGATAGTCAAGGTGCGCAAATTAACACCTGATGGACTCGTTTGCTAACTCAACTCCTAGAAGAACCTTTGCGCCTACGTTAATGAAGCCATCCTCACGACAGACCCTAAAGATGTGCAAGCAGCAGCAGAAATTGTAGCTTCCTGCAAGACGCTGAGATTTATTAAGTGAGCCAACGTGAAAGAACTCCGGAAATTCTGATTCTTACAAAACATAGATGGCTTTCCAAAGGCGAGAGCCCGCGAATACTATCGTTCTACATTCATGCATTCTTGCAGAAACATCGCTCCTGCCTGTTAGAGATCGACCTTAGTGATGGTCCGCTGGGGCCTGTATTCGTGATCAAAGAATTAGAGAGTCCGAAGGAGCATGGGACTAGCACGACAGTTGGAAATCCGACACACCACAAAAAGAAGACGATATTCCTGGGTTGGAGTGAGATGTCAGCAAATTACTCGCGAAAGATGGGCACGAGCTCGATCGACATATCCAGCGTCAAAGAGTATCTTCGCTCAGAGACACGCACTGAAGTCGATTGCGTTGATCTCGATTTCCTGTTCCTTAACGCTGGTCTTTCGCACTTCAGATTTGAACCATTTGGTTCCAAATTTTCTGCGATGAGAAAGTTAGTGTTAAGATTTTATTGCTGGGACCATTCCGAATCCGAAGTCCAGGAGATGTGGGACTTTTCGAGGCTACGAAGCTTGGTACTACATGGCAAAGCGATGAAATTCTTGCAGCACGCGCCAGTTAATGAGCTGACGCGACTTGATTCCTTGACACTGAGAGTTTGGGGGTCACACGAGAGACTCTAACCTGATCTTGGGTCTTTCTCAAAGTATTTGAGGGCGCTATTGCTAAAGCTACCGAATTTGAAGAAGCTGAAGATTGAGCAAAACCTTTGGTCGAGATACACGCCCATTAACGCCATCATTAACATGCCCAATTTGGAAAAGCTTGTGCTTCATGAGAACGGGGGCACGTACTATAATGCGGCAAGACATCCGCCAGCACTCTTGATGCTCAGGACCTTCCATCTTGCTCAACTCCAGTCTTCTTGCCCGAGTTTGACGTCTTTGGGGCTAGACTTCTACCTATCAAATGCTGAAGTAAGCTCACCACCGCTCAGATTGGTACCTGACCTGAGAATACACACTAACAATACCAAAGGCATATGACTTCCTGAGCATCCTGACAGAATTTGAGAGCTTAAGATGTCTGACTCTGTGGTCGACAGAAACTCTTGATAATGGGGATTTCGAGCACAACGGCGACCCGGAATACGACGCGGCCAAGGCAATCATGACTGACTTGCACTCTCGAAAAGTTGGCTTCCCCTTCGACCTAATTCAGATTCGGGCATGGTTACCGGAGCATGGTGTCATAGAAGAACGATTATTTGCCTTTCGAATGAACCAAGGAGGTGTTTATGAGCAGTGGGGCAGCGGAAGGAGGACTTTATTGGCCACTTCTGTGGATGGAGAGCACGTTTTGGGTGAGCAACAAGCGTAGCCTTTGCTTTGAACTCGATATGTGGGCAATGCTCAGCGAGTGCAAACCACTTTTGTTCTGTTCTGTACGGATTTTTAGTCTCTCTCTCTGATAACGTAGCATGCAAATACACATACCTAAGAGCTCGTGCCATTACTCTGCGTACAGCAACTCCTCTCCCCCCTCTGTGAATATTACCACTCTCTACAGATGTTCCAAAGGTACTGGAACAATAAAGCCTGCTATAGCAGTAGGTGTCGAGAATCTGAATGTTCTAGAATTCTTGGAACACTCTATGGGGGTAAAATCATCAAAGACGGTATGGTGATGTACGCAGAGCAATGGCTCGAGTTCTTACATCCCGGCACTCCTGACTCTCCATGATCACGTGATCAACATGAAAAGCCTATTAGGTAGTCTTCGTACAGCTAGGAGCGAAATCGGTGTCCTATTTTCGCTTTACTTGAACATAAAGCACAGACCAGCATCTCCGCCAAAATGGGCTGACAGCTTAGTACTGTACAAGTAAGCTTTCGGCCGTAGGGGTTGTGGGGAGGCAATACATTCCATATTATACAAGAGGAGTGAGCCACATAGGTCACAAGTTTCTTTCAGCAAGGTTATTTTGAGACGCATACGGCGAAAGAGATCAAATGAGTCCAGTTCTTAGAATGTGATAGGCAGTTAAAGCATATAAAAGTCGCTGCTATAACTCGTTATACAGCAGGGGAAGTCGGGGAGGATTATGGATGATTGAACCCAAATCTCCGGACCTCAAGAGCCATTAAGCATTGCAAAATAATAGGACACTCACTAGAGCGGATCGACTAATATCAGCGGGAAAGGCTGCATGGAACGAGAGGAAGAATCAGCTCATGAATCTTAAACTTGATGGGGTTTTACAAAAGATTGGAAGGACTATCAAAGAGCCAAAATTTTCAACCTTCGTAAGTCTTCGGCAGTTGTCGAATCCTATTTTCTTCCCTGAATCTGAAATAAGCATGACATATTCACCGTAATATATATCGCTAGATTAATATTTATTAGGCATCGCACCGACTGCAACGGCGCTTGAAGGAAGAAGAAACAAAGAGGAACCAGTCCTGGGATAAAAGAGAGACGAGGAAGGAGAAGAAGGAGCAGCAAAATCACAGCTTAATACCTCGCCTATATCCAGCTAGGGTTATGCCCGTGTGCATTTGATGAGGTCGTAATTTGATTAAGATACGGAACCCCCACAATTCTCATGGTTGAGCAGCAACGAATACATTCGTCATTGCTCTCAAGCCATTATCCGTCACAAGTCATCACTGGTCAAGCTGCTGCTGCCCTTGGAATACTATCCTTCATTTCTCCCAACTAACTCTGGTCAAGTACCCCACAAATCTCCCCAAAAGGCCTCAGATGATCGTATATTGCCTGTATCCTTCACAATTCTCATTTCCCGCAATATCTCCAATCAAATCATGAACATAGACGGGGGCAACAATCTTGTACTCCTCGTTGTTAGCGTCTGGCCGGAGACAGAGTGGTGTGTCGTTTCCAGATATGTAAACAACCAAATCGCCTGCCTGTATAGGAAATGCGCCTATTCCAAGCTTCCCTGATGCCGTTTTGAAGAGAGTCATGTATCCAAGACTCCGGATCGACTCCTGCCAGTCTGATGAGACTTTGTCTAGCGAAATCAGCTGTAAGATGCGAAATTCCTCCATTGCAGTCAGATGGTCAATGTCCTGCTCTTTACGGCACGTCTCAATAAGTGAGGCACACCAATTCCTCCGGTGGTCAATAACCTCGCTAATAATCTCGTGGAATCGGACTCGCCGGGGATCATCGATAAGTACCTCTATCCATCTCGTGAAATTATTGTAACTCTGTCTTTCGTCGTAGTCTGATCGCATGCAGGAGTGGAGTGCCTTCCTGACCTGCCCAGTTACAGAGACCGGCTCGTGGGATAATGCAAATTCGATCCATCTCATAACGGTACGGATTGCGTAGAGTGCTCTGGCGAGATTTCTGTGACCCGCAGTCCCGGCAGACACCTTAGCTCGCACATCCTGGGGCAGCCGAGACGCATTTTCCGCGCTGAAGCTCCATATTAAACTTTCAGAAACACACGATACAGTGTCGATCTGAAAACCACTGACGTGCAGCCGGAGACCGTCTTCACTAAAGTGAAACATTGGTTCCCGACACTCCTCAACGGCGTTGGGGTCGGCGTATTAGGTGCGTGATTGCCGAAAACCTGTGGAACCCACGAAGGTAACCCCTGCGTCTCCTGTACCAGCCAGCAGCGATTCAGCTCATCCAAACGCCAGATCTGTCCTTGGTGCGCAATCAAAGTCCTGTACGCGTCGATATAGATGGTTGAAAGAGGCTTGGAATAATCAGGATCCGGCAGAGCCACGCCGAGCGCAGACAGAAGTCCCTGAACGGCGAAAATCTTTGTCCTTAGGATCCGACACCTTAAGAGAGGAAAAGTCGCTAAAGGAAAACAATGGAGTCCGGCCCTGTTCGTGAATTCGGAGTTTCTGTGACATCTTGAAATACGGATGAAACACAGCAAACAGACTGTTCCCAATATTCAACACAGCCGGGTTGGCGGGAGCCAATCTCGTCAGCTCCACATGAAGCTGTTCAACCGCACTAAAGGGTAGAGTGTCTTTCCCAAGAACTAGAAATACTTCTCCTGCCATGACCACCTCCTGAACTGTCCATAGCTGTGCAAACCAAGGTACCTTCTTGAAAAGCTCGAAGCCAAAATGATCAGCTAAATTGAAAATAACGTCAGGGAACGTGACACAAATGCGTAGTCTGCCCAGCTTGGATATTGAGGTCTGCTGCTATCGTAGCCGTCACACTTACAGTATTTCAGGATCTCTAGGCACTTGAGGACAACCTGATCCCCGATCAGTTCAGCGCTCCATGCCCCCATTTCCAGTCTTGTCGGCTCTTGTGCAGCCAATGCCGAAAGCTGACACAGACAGCGAAACAGGTATTGGTGGTAGGGAGCATCAAGGTCGTTTTTTGAAGGAGCGAGCCACACGAGGACGCGCTTCGCGATACGGTAGACATCGCCCATAAGTTTCACCTGATGATTTTTTTCCAGCCCAGGACTCTGGTTAATACAGATAGCATCAATCCAGAGACGTCGGCTCTGCTCAGGAGATTTCGGCCGAAAGTGACGCAGAATCTCAGCGCAATTACCTGTGACCAGCAGATCAAGGCCATCGCAGCTTATACGGTGGCTTGGCGTCTGGCCCTCCCACGCGTACGAGATCGCCTCATAGGAAGGACCACCTCCCAAGTCTTGCTCCTTCAACGTGCAGCACAGCTCTGCATCAGGTTTGTCTGAGCCACGCACCTCCACGGTCCGTATCGAACGTTCTGACGCGAGCGGCTCATATACATAAGGCTGTGATTGCTGTCCAGGAACGGTGTTGAACATGGCTCGGCTGAGAATTTAAATACTATCGAACAAGATGAGCAGGTAGGTGCAGAAGAGATAGCCTGCGGACAACCAACCATCAATTTGGGCAAGCGTTTACAGAACTTCCCGCTATTCTGGCCATCCATGCTAGCTGGATATCCAGTCATCAGGTGACACAAGATTAAAGGTCCGTGCGTTCAGAAATGTTCCGAAGAGTTTACACTCCGTAGGTAGACAGGACACCAATTTCGCTCCAAGCTGTAACAGTCGAGGAGAGTCGCTGATGGTATTAATTCTATTATCAATCAAAACGCTGAGTTATTCAGAAGTGAACAGCTAGCAGACATTTCAAGCTGTACACTCGAGTATGCTGTGATCTCACCTGCTACCGAAAGTAGCCAGGCTACCTGGGTAGCTCGATCAGGCATCAAACACTTGCTGCCTGGGCTCTTCCAACACTTCCAGGTTTGTAAAAACAAGGCGCCTCTGCTTAACGCGCATCATTCAACGTAAGCTCATGAGTCGTCAATTGCCTCATATCATACGGCTGCTATGACTGCGGGAAGCTGGGATACAATCTGTGCAGCCCTGCGAGATCGATCCCGGCCGCTGGGCCTTGAACCTGGAGGCCGGGAATTTGTGAGGATTCTCCCCGAAGTATTCAGATCCATGATTGTTTTCCATTTGAGAATGTACAACCTCATGAAGCCCTCTCGTGACGTTGAATCATGTTTCCCCACTCCACTCAGCCTCACGATCTTCAACTCATTTCGCTTGCCAAACCTTGATTGCGCATGGAGATCCTATGACGTAGCGGCAACGAGCGCAATAAAGGCCACAGTGAGGTTTACACGCAAACGCCGCACAAGAGAAGCATTTCCGGTTGTCCCTTAGCCTTCAGCGGTGATAGTCAAGCCCACATAACTAAGTGAATTGAGGTTAGAAGCTTCGAGAAAGCATTTGATTTTGCAGGCTTGAGCTCCCCCAGCCATTTCCATTTCCAGGGTCAACCGAAGCTACCCCGCCCTGGCGCGACGCTAAGTGCAACAGCCGAGAGGAGTATCGTCATCGCTGGCATCACAGAGGGACCTCGACCACGAACAAAGCCACATCTAGCTAAGTGCTCTGGTGTGCTGGTCATCTGTTTATTATCCCAGCCTCCTCCACTCCATCATCTCTCTCTTGCTCCCAAACATCCCAGACGAGTATCAGCATTGTCGCAGCCGAGAGTTCCTGCGAAACCGCCAATCCACGCCCAGGTATGTTGACCGTGCATCCGAGCTCAAGCTCACCCTGCCCGCCTGTTTCGAGAATGTTTGTACTGACCCCGCCAAATATAGACCTCACTATCGCTCACTCGCACACGTCCTTCCTCCTATTAATCAATAATTGGTTCGCAATGGCCAAAGGTCTTCGTGAGTACCCAAGTTCCCAGTTGGCATTCCACAGCTAACATGGTGAAAAGGCGGTGGAATGGGCATAGTGTCCCTGATCCTGATCGCAGGTGCAATCGTTCTCCAATTCTTCGTCGTCCTGAGCGGCGTCACGAATACCACTCCTCTCAACAAGACATACTTCTTGCAGGCCGATACCTCCACGATTGCTGGGTCGGGAAGGGCCGTTTCTCAATGGACATACTTCTACGTTTGCGGTGCCGGTAACCAGGACTGCGGAAAGCCAGTACCGGATCTGCCATTTGGTTACGCATGGGTTGGTGGAAGCGCCGGTGTTCCAGATGCTCTCACAGGGTATGTTGATTTCCTAGCCTTGCGGATTGGAAAGAACTGACAGAATGCAGCTCGCACGGAAAAGGTACTACAAGCACGTACTACTACTACATGTGGCGCTTCGGCTGGGTCTTCTACCTGATAGGCCTCGCCTTGACCGTCTTTGCATTCTTCACCTCTCTGCTAGCTCCCTGCAGCCGGCTCGCGTCTGGCATCTCCGGCTTCATCACAATGTTTGCACTCTTCTGGTTCACTCTCGCAGCAGCACTCATGACGTAAGCCTCTATTTTTTCCTACTCAACACACGTTTCTCTAACACACCTAGTACCGTCTTCGTAAAAGCTCGCGACCGCTTCCGTGACGCTGGTCTCTCCGCCAACATCGGCAGATATGCATTCGGTTTCACCTGGGGAGCCTGGGCCGCCATGTTCCTTGCAACCATCTTCCTATTTATGGGCTGTGGAGCCGGTGGCCGCCGAAGCGACGACCATGTCCGAGGTTCAGGCACAAGAGGAGGTAGCACCAGGTTCTTCCGCCGCCAACGAAGCAGACGCTCTGCTCGCGGCTCCTTCGTTGACACCGAGAGCCAGCGCCGCGTAAAGGACGAGTACGCTTAAATCCCATGTTCAACCATTCCGCAGAGGTCGATTACAGCTCGGTGAGGGGAGAGTGAGGGGTGATATGTCGACACGAATACCCACGGCCTTCCAACTACACACGGCCAACACGAACTTACACTTACATTCTGGAGTTTTCACAAGGTCCACAAGATAGCGAGATTTACGGTGTCAATGACTGGAAGTGGTGGAGGTGAGGTGTAAAATAATTCGAGAACAGTGGCGTTGATTTGAAAGGTTGTCTTGCGTTGCATACCTCGCTCGCTGCTTTCAGATACCTAATGTCTATAACGCGAAATAATAATGCTGTATATACCTCTCTTTCCCACCAATTGCGCATCTCTCCTTATCTTTTAGAAGCCAATCGAAACGGCCGCATCTCGCAAGCGCGGAGATGCCTCCGAGGTCCTCCGCCTTTCCCATCTCTCGGTTGATCCCGAAACCTTCGCCACGCACAATCGAAATCTTCCATGCACGGAGACACCTCCGAGGTCCCTTCTCATGGTTACTCATCTCCTATGCATCGCTTTACCTTTGTGTTGCACATCGCATTTGTCCCGCATACCCGTTTTCGCACCGGCCGGTGCTACCGGACGTCCCGCGTCACTTTGTCCCCACGGATGGCCCGGCAGGGCCTTTGTATGTTTAAATATAAGAGTGTCACACGCTCTTCCAGTACTACCTTCCTCTAGAGAGCATGTGATGAGATATCTCACGCCTGATGACATCCAGTTAATGGTTGTGTTGGGTGATAAAGGGCAAGCTCGTAGGTTCAGGGGTAGCTCGCTTATTTCTTCACATTCCAAATTGGCCTCTTTACGGTTATGATTGTAAGTGTATAGCCTATTAATGAAGGTCATTATATATTTGGGAAGAAGAGTAGGTGCTATTTGACATATAGAAAGGAATCAGAAAACTGCTACAGTATCTGGGTCGTGCACGTGCGACAAAAAAACAAACTACACACTTTCCCCCGCAGAGGAACATCAAAGTCCTCCCATTCATGCCGCCGAGAACGTCTTGCATCCCAGAGTTAGTTGACTGTGTATAAATAACATCCTTAGATAGATTGCGAGAGTTGTCCACCACTGCCAGCGTCCTTCTGGTTGAGTTCCACCACGACCCTCTCCACGTCCTCCTCACTAACACGCTCGAGCTTGAACCCCAGCGCGATGGTAATGATAACCACGAAGAACTCCTCCACGATGGCCATCAATACATTCGCCGTCACACTCCCGTTGAACAGCGAGAACGTGGTATTGTGCACGAAAATGCAAAGCGTTGCGTACAGCAGCCGAATGAAAATCGCTGCCAAGGCAACGGGGATGTAAATCCTGAGAGATCGCTCCGAGGCCGGTAGAGCCGAGCCGTGGAGAAGAGAGAGGATGAAGATAATAGTTAGGACGATGAAAACGAGGATATTGAGGAGGATGCCGATTTTGGAGATAGCGGGAGGCGTGAAGGTGCCGTTGGCAGCTTGGGATTTGGGACTGGTGACACCGAGGATGCCGAGGATTAAGCTGATGCCGATCACTAGTTGGATGATGCGGAGGAATTTGGAGTTGATCCTCGGGTTTTGCATTGAGGCGTTGATCCATTGGATGCTGGTAACATGGTTGGTCAGTGAAGGAATGTAAACGATGTGGATAGTTTATACTTACAGTCTTGCCAGTACTCCCAACACCGTGAGCATCAGTGGTGCAATTCCAATTGAGTCGAGAATGAGCGTCGCTTTGATAAGTCCCTCAGTTGGGTGATCATACGTCAGAAGCTGGCATACAGCTCCAGCAGTTCGGATCACGGACAGAATGACGACGAAGATCCAGCCTGAAGTCCGTTTGAATCCGTGACGGAGGCAGACTGCGATGCCGAGAGGAATACATGGAATGAAGACGATGAGCTCCACGATAGAGACGTAGCCGTGCTTGTCGAGATGCATGACGGGAAAATTTACTGAACGGTTGGGAAATGTCTCGGAAGAAATGAATTTGCGGCAGATTGTGGTGAGTTTTCTATTCAAGATTGAGTAGGAGTGTGAAGTTGAGGGACCAGAACTTGGTGAACTTTCGTCTCTTTTATGTAGAGATATTAAGAATCATGGCTTATTTCGGCATAGATGTCGTTGTAGCCGTTTTTAGAACGGCCTGAACGAAAAGCGCCTTCAATAAAATCTCCGACATGCCCTTGCTCTCTCTCATTGGGAGCTACGGGTCCTCAGTTGGTCAATCCTTTGTCTCGGCGTCGGCGCAGGATCCATGATGTCCTCACCGTACATTTTCGACGTTTCTTCTTCATCAGAGTGAGTGTTGATGCAACGCCGTTGAGTTGTGGATGCATGAGGTTCAGCCGCAGCCCTGCAGGGCAAGCCGACTTTCCTAATTTGGGGGACATATCGACGCTAAAACCGTGGGGGAAGGGGCGCTCTAAAAGCTACCCCTGCAATGTAACGGCAGAGTCCGCTAGCTGAAAAGCTTGTACGACGGCACATGTCTTGATTGTCGAACTACCATTCTTTCCTCTATAGGTGCCCTTCTCCGACTTGAGGAATCTGAGTTCCTCAGCTCTACGCGGCTACGCCAAATATCATCGCAGGAGCTCAAAAGCCCTTCACTCCTCGATCACAGAGCTGGACTGCTACTCTGCTGAATCTTCCTTGTCATTCAGCGTCCCGACTGCAGTCATCGTTGAGCATTGGCTTAGAAAAGTATATAAATGCCAGAATCTGTGCGAGTTCCAATGCCTCGTTGGGCCCTTGTTTCGTTCATCGTTAGCGACAGCCTGCCGTCTCCATGATCTACCACTAGTACTATACCACGAGTCGCGACCAACGAACGACCTTGCCTATCCCCCATCCTCTTTGACTCCACCAAATATCGGATTGGGCACTGATCATCGACACCCTGCGCCTTCTTCACGGCAGTGTGCCGAGGAAGGGATTACAATTGGTTGCATAACGCCATGCCGTTCCACGGTCGTCCTTCCGATGCTTGTGAGCCGTGTCGGAAGGGAAGATTGAAAGTACGTTCCACCAACCCTTATTTACACTTCTGCCTAAGAAGCACTCCTAACGCCTTTTGCACTGCAGTGTGACCGTATCCGACCATCTTGCACCCAATGCATTCGCAAATCTAGAATATGTTCCGGTTACAGGAACGTATCCTTGCTCCTCTTTAAGGATGAGTCGCAGTCAATAGCTCGGAAAGTCCAGTGGGAAAAGAACGGGGAGATCTATTTTCCACCTCTTCCTAAACGAACATCTGACCATCGATCGGTTACCGTGGCAGATCTCGTTCCCTCGCCCACTTGTTCTCTCACACCATCTCATGACGAACTAGCACTCGCTTATTTCATGTCCTCCTATGTCCCAGCTTCGCCCTTCCATTATCTTCCTGAAATATACAACGCTACAGCACGAAACGCACAAGATGCGGTATTCTCAACGGTGCTAGCAGCCTCATTAGCAAGCTTCTCACTTCATGTCGGCAGCAGTCAGCTCATGGATAGTGCTCGAATGCACTACTCGAAGGCCCTCACCCAAACGAACGCAGCACTTGCTTCACCCAATACAGCTATTCTTGATAGCAGTCTTATCTCTGTTCTCACACTAGGACTTTACGAAGCCACTGCATTCTCTAGCCGTCGTTCACACGCAAGCTGGATAACTCACACACTCGGAGCCGTCCAACTCATCCAACTGCGCGGCACCAAGCAATTGAAGACAGCTCTAGGCACAAGACTTTTCTTGCAGACATGCAACAACATCCGCAGTAACTGCATTCAAGGAGCCGCTCCCTTACCTGACGAGTTCCTCCGTTTCTGGAAGCAAGCTAAGCCCTTTCTCGACCCCACCATTCCACTCGCTCGAGCTCAGGCTCTGATGGATAATGTTATAAGCTTGAGAGTACAACTACGGAATGAACTCGGCCCGCAGGAAATACCAGAACTTATACATGAAACGCTGCAACTAGATACAGATGATCAGATATTGATGGACATGCTACCGGACAGCTGGTGCTACCATCTCATGCCTCTGCACAAGACTCCATCATGGGCATATCAAGGCCTAGCCCATACATATCCAGATCATCGCATAGCCCGACACTGGAACATGCTCCGAGCCACACGGCTATTCGCAAACGAGGTAGTCTGGCACCTGGCGGAACATGTACGCAGAGCAAAGCAACAACCCAATGTATCTCCCCGCTTCCGAGACATCGACGCCAGTGCGCTTCAAGCCACAGCTCTATCCAACCGCATCCAAGTCATCACCGACATTTTCTCCTGCGTACCGCATTTCCTCGACGAGAGCGGCAAAAATTTCGGCCCTGCTGCGCGCTTTCTGATCTGGCCGCTGACGATCGTGGCCGAAAGGCAGCTGACGCCCGAACCGGCGAGACGGTATGCGATTTGGTGTCTGTATGAGATTGCGAGGCAAGCGAGGATTCCGCAGGCGTTTCATGCTGCTGAGGCTCTTGAGTCTGGGGCTTCTACTGATTGGTAAGTGTGTAGTGTTCGGTTCTCTTTACGTACTTTACTTGTGCTTGCTGTATTAGATTTCAATCTATTGTGATCCACGATCTAACTATATTGCAGGATGCATTTGTTCCAACTGGGGTAGTAGAATATGCCTAGGCCAAATGGTCACTACTGTTGTCAAGTGCGATACGATAACTATTTGAGATAGGTTTATGTCATCTTAGATTGAAAGTTAAGAAATTTTCCTGCACTTATATGTAGGTTATCAATTGATCTGAGTCGTTTTCAAGATTTCTCGTCACATTAATCCATCTTGAACATACGTGCTATTCAGTGCTACTCAATTTATGGAAATGATCCTGGTTCTGGTGTAAATACAGAATCGTAGAAATCTTTCCCTGCCTTTTCTTGTACCAGCGGAATCCACATCAAAGGATCCACAACATCTCTTATCTCATGCCACGACTTGAACCCACACGCCATGGCATTCTTTCTTAATCGAGGTCTCAACCAAGACGCATCTGACCGCTCAAAGACCGAGACCGCACCAATCATCAACAGCCAAGAAGAAACCCGTGTCGGGATCGAATCCAAATCCTCAGCAGAATCTAGACACTTTCGATAGCAAGCCCGCAGATGGGCGTATGTTGTTCTCACGACCTTCCACTGCAAGAAGACATGAGAAGAAAGACCCAAGAGACCAAGCCGAATTGCTTCATTGACAGAGCCAACATCAAAGCTCATGTGTATAAGACGATACATGACTGCAGTCATTGTATTCAAGAACAATTCCCAGCGGATCCTGCCACCCGCTTCGGCAGCAAGATTGATCAGCGAGCAGAAGTTCGCCATAGCGTCCCATACTTCGACGATCTCGTCATCTAACTCTTCCATTCCATCAAAGACTTTGTTTGTTTCGCGCGGGAACGATATCTCGTCTGGATAGGGGAAAGGAAGGCGCGAGTGGTCGTCGTTAGAAGAAAACACTGGGTTGGTACCGGTGTGTAGTGACATCCCTATATCGCACCTGATCGAGGTTGTCAGTTTGTAGGACGATCATTGTTACGTATCATCAGACAGAACACTCACCTGTGAAGTTCAATCAAGAGCTTCGTCTGCGTAAACTCGCCCAAACCACCTCGTAACTCGACAATCCTACGTATACCCTCCAGATGATGCTTAGCAGACTTATGCTCCCCAGAAATATGTGCATGAATCGCCAAGTTGACGACGACAAATACGGTTGCATCTGCAAGCTGCGCTTTCTCATCGCTAAATGATAGTTTTTGGCGGAGGAGCTGAAGGGTCTTTAGGTGGATTTGGCTCGAAGAGGTGTTGTTGCGGCCTCCTGCGAGGTCGAAGTAGGTTTGTACCATGAAGATAACTGATTGGAGTAATGGAGCGTCGAGTGCTAGTTGGTCGTTCCAGATGCTGTTGAGCTCGTCGAAGATGAGACAGGACTCTAGGACGTATTTGGCTTTCGACATTTCAACGGTATCTAGAAATTAGGTAAGCTGGGGGCAGAGGCCTGTAGGAAGATGGGTCGACTTACAACTTAAGGCTTCAGCTGCGGCTCGTGGGTCTATGGCATCAGGAAATGTGGTGAAGGATAGGTCTGTGCCGACTTTCCGAGGAAGGGCAAAAATGCACCGTCGAGCCCATGACATGTCATCGTGAGAACCGATTAGGGTATTTACCATCTCGGTGCCTCCATGACTGTCTTGCCGCTTCTTCCTGCGGTTTCTTCCCAGCATTACATGACTTCTGATCAACGTCCGGGTTTCGGGGTCCGCTTTCTTCGGACCAGTTGATATAATGAATTGCGGGTTTGCTAGAAAGTAGAGGTTGTTATGAGACACGAGCTTTCGCGCTGGAATGATTTTTGACCGACTGTTGACTCACAAGATGACTTATTGCCAGGAGGCATGCCGCCAAGGCGGAGGAAGGGCTAGGGCAAATTGCTTCTGCGAAATCTGCGAGAGATTCGAAGCAAGGGTTCACGAAGCCAGGAGAGGCTCAAATGCCAGCACCTCACAAATTCAAGTTTCGATGGAAGATGCGGGGATGCCGATAGGAACTCCTCGGTTGCCGAGTATTGCTTCTCGCTTGCTACAATATCAATTGCCCCATTGGTCTCCTGACAATTGGCTCGAGGTGAAATGGATTGCTCACCAGAAGGAGGAAGAATCGAGAAAGAAAATCGAAACGATACCGTAGGGCGCATGGGATGAGACAGCGGGGAGAATACTCAGAAGCTGAAGTTGAAATAAAGATATCAGGGGCCCACATGCTTCCGATTGATTCGCGGAGGCAATGAGGATTGATTGCCAATTCAGGAATAGCACCCGAGCCTCCGGTTGATCTTTCCCAAATCGAGATAATCGGCACCCCCCTATCTGTCAGCACTGCTAAGCGACAACGGACTTACAGGAGTTTCATTGCGCACCCCTACCAGTTGCATTTATGTGGGATCAAAGCATCGAACTTTCCTCCGTTGCGCAGCTTCATCCGACCCTCCGAATGGGTTTATGGTCTCCCTTAACCCCATTCCTCGTCACCTAAGGAGACATATATAAAATGGCGTGGTGCCTAGGTTCTTGTATCTCGGATCGACCACCGGAGCAAAGATTCAAGCCTCTGCAAAGTCTTCACAAGATCATAAAACCAAGATCACCATGGGTTCCAAAGATATGGCGCCTCTGGATTCTTCATTCTTGCGAATCTTCTTCAAGTAAGTTGACTTCTCCGAACCATTCCTTCGAAATTATTAGCCGAGTTGGGCTTCTCACTCTCGCTAAATTTTGCAAGAGGCATTTTGACTTAAATCTATCTCAATACAGGTCCCAGCTAGGTCACAAGGCTCAATTCCCGCCAAAAGATACCAATCTCTCTGGGAAGGTCGCCATCATCACTGGAGGAAACCAGGGGCTTGGCTTCGAATCCGCACGTCAATTCCTCTCATTCCGACTGTCACAACTGATCATCACTGCACGCTCCGAGGAGAAAGGAAAAGCTGCCGTTTTGAAACTTCAAGCAGAGTACCCGAAAGCTACCATCAAGATGTGGAACCTGGATATGTGCTCATATGATTCAGTCCCAGCATTCGCCAAGCGTGTGGAAAGCGACTTGCCACGCCTCGATATCGTCATTCTCAACGCAGGTCGTTCGAAAGCTAACTTCGAACTTGTGCCTGGCACCGGTCACGAGGAGATGCTGCAAGTGAACTACCTGTCAACAATACTTCTCGCTACCCTTTTGCTCCCCAGCCTCAAATCAAAATCTCCACACGGAACACCAGGAAGACTATCAATAGTCTCCTCAGGAACCACGCTCTTCACAAAGTTCTCGAACAGCCAGCAGTCACCACTCTTGAAATCCTTCGACAACACCACGACTGCACCAGCTGCCGGCCTCGAGTTTTACGGCGCAACGAAAGTGCTGTGTCAGATGTTCCTTTACAAGCTGGTCGACTATGTTTCCGCAGATGACGTGGTCATGAATCTCGTCGACCCAGGGATGACCAAGGGGACGGGACTGAACCGCGATATTCCGAAAGTTATAGCCGTGCTAGCTACCCCAATGTTATCCGGGCTATCTCGCAGCGTGAAAGACGGAGCGTCTGCCTATTTGGATGCCACTGTTGTAAAAGGGAAAGAATCTCATGGATGTTTTGTCATGGACTGGGAGATCCGACCGTGAGTTGAAACAGATCCTTTCTAATGACGGCGAGATTCTAACATCTTGTGACTGTCAGATTCCCCTCACTTATGTACACGGCACACGGAAAAGATACCATTGAGAGATTGTGGCAGGAAACTTTGAATGAGTTTGATTTTGTTGATATTCGGGGCATTCTGGAGGCCATGAAGGGAAACTGAGCTCACTCTGGTTCGAATATCGGGGGGCTGCCGAAGCTTATAATTGCGCTTTTACCCCTGATGTGATTTTTTTCGACAAAGTTTTTGTTCGCAAAGAATGCATAATTTGCTGTGAATGCAATCTATAACACAGCCGACCACAGTCTCTTGGCTCTGAAATCATGCGATGTGTGCTGTCAGAGTTCTGTGCGTAACCTTTCTTATGCCAAGGTCACGTGCCCATGTTTTTCCATGCTAAGCTAGAGGATATTATCTATTCAAATAAGGCCTTTTCACTTCACTTTTGGAGGCTTCCAGGAGACGCGTAAGTTGACTCCGCTGTTAAAGGTCAGCGTAGAGGTTTAACACTACTTCCGTGCACCAAAAAAGTATGCTCCGCCAATCAGAGAACCAGCGCAAGCGAGTTTCTGGATCCGTAAGGATTTCTTTTGCTATTTCTTTCCTTTGAATTTTATCTCAATAGAATTGTTTTTGTGATTTTTGTTGGCTACGAAAGTATTTTGCAAAAAATTGGTGCTTTTTGCTCGCTCGCTTATTTAAACTCCTGAGAGTGAATTGACTAAACAAGGTAAGGTATGCTACTTTCCCTGAGCTCATGGCTCCCAAACCATCTCGCACACCATGAAAGGGCTTCCATTGGCAGTGTGAAGTTCCTTAAACTTGAAACTCATATCTGCCAGTTCAAAGACCTTCAGTATCTCATCCAATGTCCGGACCCTGCCATTCGTGTTCACCAAAACAATCATATCCACCCTCCGATGCTCTAGCACATCCACGTCAGAATCTGTTCCCAGAGCCTGCCACTTCCTGTCGCAGACTAACAACCTAGCACCAGGTTTTAGTGCCGGGACCAGTTGGCGGAAGATGTTCACGAGATCCTTGTCTGACCAGTTGGTGATGCATTGGCAGATGAGATATGCATCTGCATCTTTGACCGGCTGCTCTAGACGGAAATCATGGGCCATGAACTCGATGCTAGCCTTTAGCTGCGTGTCGGCTGTCACGGCTTTTATTCCTTGCTCCGAAGCTCCTGGAAGATCTTGCACGATGAACTTCAGGGACGGATACGCGCGTGCAACGGGGATGATGACCTGGCCATTCCCGCCACCCATATCTACAACTGTACCATTCACCAACTCCTGCCAAGGATACAGAGCAGTAATCTGCGTCTGCGAACCAGCCTGAGACTCGCCTACCCAACGCATCATCGATGAGAACCGCTTCTTGCGCTCCGGGAACTGTTGCAAGTAGGCATAAAACGGTAAGTCCGTATCATAGGTATAGGAGCATGCGCTATGATTGCGTTCATCCGACCCTGGCCATTTCTCCATTGCTTTGGCAATGTTCTGGCACCCGACACCCATATCTTCGAGATAGCAACCCACGGAATCAAAAACATCAGAGTCCGTGGCGAGGAGTCGGGAGTCGACGGTGTGTGAAACGTAGCCTTCTTTTGGCTCGTGGAAAAGGTGTAGCACCATGGCGTGGCGGAGGAGACGAGTGAGGAGCTTTTCTTCGACGTTGCAGGCCTTGGCGAGGTTGTTGAAGGAGATACTATTGTCCAGTGGGACGTTTTGAGCAATGCGAAAGTGATAGATGACACGGAGACTCATGGCATCGTAGGGCTGGAAATCTGTGCATTAGATAAGTCGAACGAGCAAGCAATTGAGGGTTATATACGTACGGATAATATGATTCGAGAAATTCTGCTGAAATTGAAGCCATTTGCACCACGAGCAAGAGCGTTTAGCGTCTCAGTCGCGTCGATGAGCTGTTTGCGGACTGAATCATCATTGGCGGATAGGCCAGAGAGGGTGTCTTCGAAGAAAGTTGGGGACTTTGGAACAGCGCCTTGGAGCGTCTTCGCGATCTTCAAGATTTCTTCTGCAAGCTCAACCAAAGTTGGTGAGTTGTGTCTGACAGATCCCATGATTGTTCAGGGCGAGGGTTTACTGATGAAGACAGACGAATTTCTGAGGCTACAGAGGAGAAACTACCTAGACTGCTTTAGACGAGGCCCACCAGGCAATGTCCAAGAGAGATTCTGAGAGCATTCTCAGAGAACACTTTTGAGCCATTAGAGCATGTCCATCTTATAGAGTAGACGTACCAGAAGCGGGGTATAAGATCAATGCAGTAAGCACATGCAGGTGCACGACCTCGTGATCCAAAAACGGATGCGAGTGCGACGTCGGACTTGGGCACCAACGAATACCTGAACATACTAAACGATCACGTGTGCTTACTTTACAGCTATCCATGGAAAGCAGTATCCAGGGTTAAAGAATCTGCAAGACGAATTTTTGCCGCGCATTCTCTTACCTATTCTCAGCTATTCGCAACTGGAGCACCAAAAATGGGTTACTTTATTCCTGGCCAAGCACAAAGCGGACTTCACTGTGAACGATCTCCCTCCAACGCCAATCAGCTCGACACTTTGGGATATCTTCCTTGAATATTATCCCAAGTTGATCCCCCAAACAGTATTAGAAGATTTCAACAAGCATATTGTCATAACCATCGCCCCACCTGCCACCTTGAAAGACTTCAACAAGTTGCTAAGAAAGGACGCTGGTCTTAGCAACACTCCCAACGCCCAACACTGGCTGGCGGTCTTCGACCAGAGTATGGATCAGTACCCTTATTCCAAGACCCAAACGCTCCTAACAATGATCCATCATGATCTGCCAGGTTCATCAGTCAGCAACGGTATCACTTTCGGCAGACTACTAGACATGGTCGTCAAGCATGCATCCTTGTTCTTGGATGAATACGAAACGTACACGGATACGTGGAACGCTTTAATGAAACATCTTCGTCCGCCAACAAAGCTTACTTACCCATCCGAAGACGCAGATTCAATCAGCTCGATGGTCTCAACATGGCAGAAATCCGGCCGACTTGTCCTTGAGAAAGTCACCGCATTAGTCATTGATAAGAAAAAGAAGCTCAGCATCTTCCCTTCAAAGCTAAAACTTCGTCTTTGGCTCCTTCCTTATCCCTGCTTCCCTGAACCGGCGGAAGTTAAACATCAGTACAAAACATTTGCCGTGGAACTAGAAGAATTGCTCGAAAATGTCCTTGAAAGTGAAGCCAACATGATCCGCTTGCCCAGAATCGTTAAAGATGTTTTCACCGTCTCTGATTTGCTCAACACAGATGAAGAACGACTGTGTGTAGCATCACATATGGGAAAACTTGCACGATATTCGGACAGAGCGGGTAGTCAAAGGTCGTGGGATCTACAATACATTCGAATCACGCTAGCGATGAAACTCATTGAAGACGGACAGGATGGCTTGAAGAAAACTAGCCACGGCGCGTCGTCGGAACAAGAGAAATCTCATTTGATTCTTGTTCAATGTCTTAAGAAGGAGATTGAAGAGTGGCAGAGCAGTGGTGATGAAGCCATTTGGGAGATGGTCGCGGAGTGGAGGGTGGCAAAAAAGGATCTCTGGAAAGTTTTGATGAGCGGGGAGCAAGATATAGATAATTAGCCACAGTATTTCTATGCACTGGGTATGTAGCGCGTTCTTGAGAGAGATAAAAGTTCGGGTCAAGAAGACTAGTTCTACCTTATTCCTCTGAGTAGTAAAGCACCACCTGGCAATATAGGACGGAGTCATAGAGACTGTTTACTAGCGCACAGAGCTATCATTGATTTCAATGCTTGGAAGATTTAAGGTTTGATGGTAAACGAGCGTAAACTCCTGATCTATTTCGTAAGAAAAATCGCCAGACACATAGTTATACTCTTTATTGACATTTACCAGAATTGCTCTTAACTCATCTCTAACACAGCTACATAACCCCCCCCCAGACTAATTCTTTGAGAGCACCAATGGGACACACCAGGAATTGGACACTTCTCTAACCCAACTCTTCAGCATTACTAAAGTGAGGTGTTATTTCAGACATGTAAACCTCTAAAACCGTGATCTTTTGGTTCAACATTTCTTCTTCGATTGCTACTGCGGCGACTTCACAGGTAAAGCGGCCTAGAAAGCCCCGTGAGAGATTTAAGAGATGGTAATTCTCTCTCGGTTCCTGCCCGTTGGCGAGGAGCGGCCAGGAACCCGGTCGCTCCTCACTTAGCTGCCGAAGCCATACCTCCGTAGCAATATTGTCGGGCTTGGGTACAATTTGAACGGACCTTTCCAAATAGCTGGCGCGGTCGTCCTCAGGTACGAGAAGTCTCCAAACCCGGAGATCTATAGCAAAACATATGTCTGTAGATGCTCTTTCCAAAACAATGGTTACTTCCACTTTATTACCTTCTCGAACTGATGGTTCGTAGAACTCGAAGACATCGGTCCCCTGGCTCCAATTCACAGTGTTTAGGGTCTGAATTATTTCATACCCTTGGGCTCGTACGCTCTCCCATCGTATCAAACATTTCTGAACCGATGCATAATAGCCGAACGTTCTCATCTTTTTAATGTAGATTGTGCGAACTTTTGCTTGGTTTGCTTCTTCAGTTGTGTATTTGGCAAGCCCAGGAATCCATCTAGTGAAAATAGATCTATTTGCAGTCTTCTGTAGGAAGACTCCAATAACACCCGAGAAGTCATTTTCGTAGTGACAGCCGAGCAGGCCAACCACGTTATCGTCGCCTGGAATTTTGCCCTGCTCAAGCACCGGAAGTTCGATGCGCAAACCTCGGTTCGTCATAGAGAAAGGTTGTCGATCCGGGTCGCTGGGATATGGAACTATATCTGCAGATCCAGCAAAACTCGAAGGGTGAGTAGCAAGAACTCCTTGATACCCGATATCAAGACTTGATTCTCGGTCCTCCGAGCCGAGTCGATCGGCTTTCGGATTCATCAAACCCCAAGCAAAAATTGATTGGTCGTCCGACTCTTTCAGTATTTCTTCCTGGAGTCTGATAAACGCTCTCCCGCCTTCACCATAAAGTAAGGGCATATTGACTCCAAAAATTCCAAGCAGACAATAAGCTATGTCTTCTTCACGCGTTGTCTTCCTGCTTGCAGCCCATGACATCTTTCTTGAAATGCTGCAACTCGTTATATCCTCCGTTCTCCGTAAAATAGCCTCCGGAATGGTTGTGACTCTGGAAATAATATCCTTTAAAGCATACTTGTCTCCCAAGAATTGCCACTCATTGTTGAAGAAGAAGATGAACTTGGGAGCAATTAGCTCTTGAAGCGTCCATCCACGTGTGAACCATCGACTACGCGAAATTTCGTCCAAAACAGGCTCACGAGTCCCGGGCTCTGCACGGGAAAGATATAGATTTTCTCCCTCCACGTCCTCGAGATAAACGTAGCACCAACTCGCTTTTTCGTACCATCTGTACATAGAATTAATAGACTCCGAGAGCTCAGCACTGCTGCTCTTATCGATGCAACATGTGTCAATCCAGATGTACTGTTGACGGTATCCCCGACTAACGGCACAGGCGCCTTCGATCTTTGCGGCTCCACGCAAACTACGCCAATTCGGTTGGTTGATATCTTGAAAGGTAACCTCATCTGTGCTCCACTAGAAGAGAGTCCTGTCAGTGTTCAGATAATCATTGGTCGGTAGGGTAGAGAAGGCCATACGCAGTGCGAGAGAATGCTATAGCTGGGTATTTGAGAACCAAAGTACTCCTCCAACCTCATCGTAAAGGTGTTGAGTAGCCGCATCTTGCGCAACTTTCTTTCTCTGGAGTGCAAAGTGGAAGAGATCTTTTCCTGGGGTTCTCGTTGTTGGACTCAGGACGTGATGAGATGAGAAGAAATATAAGTGTGCGGCTTACAGCGAGGCTGAGGAAAGTGCATGTGGTCATGCAGCACAGCCACCACATTCCCAATTGAGACAGAATGTCAATCGAGAACAAAATGCCCTCATCCTACAGACTATTCTAAGATTACATAAAAGAAGCTTTCTTCATATAGTAAATCAACTAACCTCCTAGCCTCAAGTAACCAAGATATGATGAGAGCTCGTTCCTAGTCCTAGTTGCTCTCTCACACTGCTTTCACATTAAAGGCTGCTAATAGCATTTTTCTTTCTGTAAGAACACCTAGCTATTAGCCTAGAATGCTATTTGAACGTAGTCTTGCAAAATGAGTTACATGAGCCAAGTAGATGAAATCTTATAGCTTGCACTTGAAAGAGGGCTTAATACTTCACATGTTAGGAAAAAGGGTTTATAGTCGTATTATTCGATTTCATAGTTTGTATTCTTCATTCAGAAGGTATCTAGGGAAGAGCTTAAGATTCGATCTGTAGCATTTGAATCTTTCAGAGGGCGATCCAGCGCCAGCTCCGAATCAATCATCTATTTCATCACTTCTCGGAGAGAACTCCTCCATGTGTAGGCGTGTTGACGAGAGGTCAATTAGGATTGATCATAGCTCGAGTGAAGCTCTGCGCACTCGTCAGCATCTCAGACCCATTGCCTTCCCAGACCCAGACTCGAAAGTCCGTACCCGGCGGTGGTGCCTGTTGTCTAGGAGCGAGCCCCAACATGACGAAGAAGAGCTGCAGGAGTCTAGTCTCTCGACGTCTCTTTCTGGAGCCAGCTTTAGTGTTCTCAACAATGAGGGTGGACTTGTGGACACTACCTTCTGCACCAATGATCAAGCTCCACGCAGCGTCGATCCAGGGGTCGATGAAGAAATTATCAAAAGGTCCGGCCCCTGTGAGATCAAATGTGATTGTCTCGAGGTTGTTTGGGCCATAGAGCGTGCCAATGGCCGTTGCAACTGTGTTCTCTCTGTGGAGGTATACGGAGCTGCGATCGCGTTCCCAAACTACGGTCAGATTTGGGATTTCGAGGAGTGCTTCTGGTGCCATTGCCCTGAAAGCTGCCTCGGTTCGATAGTTGAGGACGAAATTGACTCGTTTGTAGACTTCGCGTGCTTCCTCATAGAGGTGTGGCTCTGATGCGAGAGCGAGGAGAAGGGGAGGTGCCTGAAGACCAGGCTGCAACTCAAGTGCGTGTGGGTAAATGAGTTGCCTTAGCTCCCAAGGGAGGTCTTTGAATGAAATAGCCTTTGGAGAGCTGTTCGTGTTTGTCGGCGAAGTTGACGCCATTTGAGGTTTGATCGTTCTGTGGTTGATGGTAGTAGAATAAGAGTATCGAGTAGTGATGGATTCAATAAACAATAGATAGCTGACTAGTATAACTCAAATCTGGGAAGCTGAAGTCAAGTATAAATGCCTTCATTTTACCTGTTTACTGGAAATGGAAACAGCGTACCGCCTTTGTAACTTCATGACAGACAGGTAAAGTTGTGTTTGTCCCTATAAAGGGGATTAGGAACTATATTTCTTATCTTGATCTAAAATACCAGTATAAAAATTGTTCACGACCTGCCCGTGGAAATGCGTGCCATATGTTATTGGAAAAACAACGAAGCCTCTATTCTCAAATAGGCCCGTTGAGAAGATTGAAAAGTCGTTCTTTGTTCGATCGTAAGACTTTGTTCTCCACGGACAACTGAGCCCCTTTATTTTCTCGCTTGTCTCCACAACGGCATAGTCCCCGGCAATGGCACGAAATAACACGGTGAGCAAAGCATCGAGATTGACAGCACTCGCGTTGAAGGAGATCGAGAGGTATGAAATTGACAACCTTGTGAGACCAAAGGTGTTGAAAGAAGCAGCAAATACCACCCAATCGCTTTGCATATTGAAGCAGAGGAGCTGAGCTTCGCCCATCCCCGTCGCTGCTGATGTCCCAACTTGGAAGGCAGGCTGATTCTGATCTTGTACCACCTGGTACTTTCAGAAAATAAAAGAGGGATCAAAAGCTTGACTTCTTGACAGAAGTCTTTCTAAGATGCCTCCCTTGGCAACTGCGCCAGCCTGGAACCTCAAAGACTATCTCGTGCAGACCCTCGAGACCTTTGAAAGCATAAAGAAAAGTCAATGATCTCAGCAGAAAAGGTATCTGCATCTCAGACCTAACACAACCAACCAAAGGCATTCCATGCGGCGATCATCCGCGTCAGCTGCGCCAAGCCACCCACCAGACCTGCAGCCATGCCAATACTTCGTACATCTCTGCAGCACACTTGCATAACTCTCGTATAAATAGAACGAGTTGCACAAAGCGCATATTCTAGAAAGGCAGCTCGACCGAGGCTGTGGGCTTGTCTCAGCAGAAGCACACTGTATGCCCGACCAAACGTCACTTCCACCTGCTCCTTACATGCGACTAGCAAATGAAGGGCAGATTGCGACCCCCAGGCCAGGATGATTTAGTGGAAGCTTGAGATGAAATGGCAAATTTATACAAGCATGCCAAATAGAATATGTCTCCCCTGCTTCCCCAGGTGTGGCGCGCAGGCCTTCTTCGGATTAGACTTTCCGGACTCGTCTGTGCAGTGGGCCAGATCTCTTGGTGGCCATGCAATTTGCCTGCGGTCGGCATCTGCGTGCGCTTCCGCCGACGCTACTCGTCCTCATCTTACTAGAGATCACACTTGTGCTCAGCGCCCCAACCTTGTATTCGCCCATCACCACTGAGTGAGTGACCTCCAACAACACAGGCAGCAAAACGTCCGCGGTTGTGCAAATCTATACGAACTGCCGTTGTCGTCCTCGCAATCACCAAGCCACGAATTATTCGCCTTGTGCAACCCAGAGCGCATCGTAACATTCCTGATCTTTCCCCCTTCGAATACCGTCGTCGTCAACACCACACTAGCTTGACCAACAAAAGCACATTCGTCATTGTCGCATCGCACCGCAACAAGCAAACAAACATCATGCCGTGCGGAATCGGAGGATCAAAGACGACCCAGCGGAAACTGGTGCTATTGTACGACTCCTCCCCTTTGGACATGTGCACACCCATCCCTCAATGCAGGAGAGATCGAGGGCAGACTGGCCATTGAGGAGTATTGAGCTGACTATATGTGCAGAGGAGACGGTGCCTGCGGAAAGACATCATTGTTGAATGTGTTCACAAGAGGGTGAGTAGCCGTGAGATGTGGTATATCAGAGAGGAGGTAGATCGGGCGACAGTCGCTGACAATGGCATGCAGTTATTTCCCCACAGTCTACGAGCCTACAGTATTCGAGAACTACGTACACGGTATGCGATCAATTATAGCTTGAAAATGTTAATGCTAATTAAGACACCAGATATCTTCGTCGACGGTGTCAGCATCGAGCTCTCCCTCTGGGACACTGCAGGCCAAGAAGAATTCGACCGACTCCGCTCCCTCTCCTACGATGACACCCATGCAATCATGCTTTGCTTCTCAATCGACAGCAAAGACTCCCTCGAGAACGTCGAATCGAAGTGGGTTGGAGAGATTGCCGAGAACTGCCAAAACGTCAAGCTGGTCCTGGTTGCGCTCAAGTGCGACCTGCGAGAGCTGGATGCCGAGAATGAAGTAGATACGGATGGCCAACACAGAGAGAAGAAGGAGTTGATCACATATAATCAGGGTCTGGAGGTCGCACGGAGAATCAAGGCGCTGAGATACCTCGAGTGTTCGGCAATGCGGAATCGTGGGGTCAATGAGGCGTTCACAGAGGCTGCCAGAGTGGCGCTGAGCGTTAAGCCAAATGGTGGGAAGGACGACTCGAAGTGCAAACTGATGTAGAGAGACACGAACGTCTTGATTCTCTGGTGTTTTGGCGTTGGTGGATATCGTTGAGCGATCATCGTGTGCGCTTGCATACACATCTCATTTCCTTCTTTACAGGAGTGGAGGGCTGGCGATACGAAAGTGGCAGCTGTGGAATCTTCAACACTCACGACGTCAAAACGATGCAACCCGCTTTTTCAACCTTCTCATATTCTTCATCTCCGCAACCCTTTCTACGAGAGAAAACCGATCGGATTTATACCCTCGTTACGATCACGGCGTTTTGCATTAGGAGGTCTGCTAATTTTGCCCATTGCCCCGACCTCTTTTTGGAGTGGGATATTTCACAACACGCTCTTCCTTTCTGCACATACATTGAACCTTTACAGATGGGTGGGGGCCTGGATATTTGCTCTTTTGCGCATATTGGCGCATGTCTGGTTTCCGGAAGCAATTGGTGCTGGGTGGGGCAGCTGAGGGCAAGAAGACGGTACTTGTTTATATAATGCATCAGAGAGAATGGGAAAGGAGACTTTGAAAATAGACGTTTCGTCGTTTACCACTCCTCAACGTGCTGAACCAAGTAGCTGGGTTTGAGGTGACGTTACATGACACCACAGCTGAAGTGCCGTCCCACAATGAGAAGCTTCATTTGCTAGTGCAACGTCGATGTAATCAGTATCACAAAAGCCACCTTCAGTCCCGAGATTACTTCAGCTTGAGCTTAATAGAAAGGACGCGAGGTATTCGACTGTCCCCTCAGCGAAGCTCACCAGGTAGACCGTCCTGCCCCATAATCTAAACCTCCACTTCCCTAGACTCTCTTAAGCATATCTTCTGCTGCTTGCATACTCTTCCCCCACTTTCATGCCTGGGTTCCTACATTTCGTTCTCCTTCTCCTCCCTCGCCCACATACCACGCAGCCCGCAAGCAAAACCTCAATAGCATCCATAACTCTACAAAATCCACATCCCAGACACCAAACTCAACCGTCTACCCCAGAAACTCGACCTCACCACCACACATCTCAACCTACTCAACTAAATGCCAGGCGCAGGCTGGAATAAGCGACCCCTTTACCTCCTCCCTCCCTTCAGCTTCGACACCAAATTAACAAAGCCCAACCTCCTACAAACTCACCCACAACCCTGGCGCCCAAGACCCATCAGTCCGTCACTCAACCTCCCAAACTACAAGACCAAAATCCTATCAACAGCTTCAGAGCTAGAAATCCATTTTCTTCATTAGGACTCTGCATTAAGAATGATTCTGTAACTGTTTGTGCATAGCTAGCTGAGAAACTTTCTTTGCGTGAAGAAGGCTTTGCTGTTATCAGAGAGGGGAGGGAGAAGATGGTTCAGTGTTCTTGTGCTAGTTTACTGCTCGAATTGTGGGTTTAGGGGGTGTTAGGAAGATGAGTGATTTTAATGTGGATGGAAGGAAGGGGGTTGCTTGAAAATAGCAAGGGTTTGGTGTCGAGCAGTATGTGGACGCGCGTTGGGGGTACGATTGGTAGGGTACCCATGTTCTTCGTCCCTTAATTCTCTCGATATGACTGATAGCCTTTGATAGGACCACAAGGCGGAGATTGGAGATTCGTAAGTGCGATCGAAGGCATCTTGCGGAGACAGAGGGGTTGATGAGATCAGGGCAAGAGCCCTCGCCCACCGCTACCCAACCTCCGTAAAAGCAATCCACACAAACTGGCTTTACCTCTCCTCCCCATCTACATCCACAGTTCCCGAACTTGAATACAGCGACCGTGAGAGCCGCATGGCCAAGAGCACAACACCCCTACTTCGCACACACCGACTCCCCGTCTCTCTTCTGGCCTGGATTTACAAATCCTGCGCTCCTGTCCGATCCGTATCCCTGGATAGCAGACTGGATACCAGAGGGAATCCCTATCTGTGTCTCTTTGTACCTTTCTTGAGCGCTGGTCAGGAAGCTTCTTATTAGCACTACATTATTACGAAGCGCTGCAAGATTATGCAATCACAGTCATTCTTGTTTAATAAGGTGTCAACGGAACATAAGATTATATTGCGTAATAGTAACATAGAAGTGCTGGCTTTCGGTTTGAACATCATGCAATGTTAGAATCTGTGAACTCTAGAGGCTCCTATCAAGCTCGCTGCGTTGTTGCAAAGCAAGAATGCACTATAGGACGCTATATGCTATGTCTACGACGAAGATAAACACTAAGCAAGCGAGAGGTATCGGAGCCGTCTTGGGAGGTGTTTGATCGCATGCAGTGGCATATTACAGTCAAGTCTTAGACTTCGTCAAGATTGCTCGTGTAGAGCCTAGCTGGAAAAGAGGAAGGGGTATAAAGTGCCTCGGCATGGATAAGAGAGATGATTCATAATAAGTTTCTCAAAGCCCCCCAAGAGGAAGCAATAGAGACGGGACAGTGGCCATGATATCTCTTTACAAGCCACGCAGGGTAGCAGTATTTCACACCTATTTTACCATACTAACCGAACTCCCGCACAAAAGCACGTCCCGCACAAAAGCACGTGAGCCGACGAGAATCCGCACTTTTTCAAAAAATTAGCATTTAACAACCACCTTATGAATCACGATAAAACTAAAGCGATAGCTGTAATCAATTGAGAAGTAAATATTTGTTCAATTGAAATATCTATGTGAAGCGTGCGGGCCGAGTAATTGTCCGCGTGGCTGTTCTGCGCGCTTCCACTACCACGTCGACTACTGAGGGGGCTGGCACAACCACCGAACGTCTTGAGGATAGCTTCACTGGTGCCTTTACTCCAGGGGCTGGTTTTGGTTGCTTGGACACGGTCGGAGCAGCCTTTTTTGCCTTAGGAGCAGTAGAATTCTGCTCCTCCTGTAGTGCCTTCTTAACCGCCGCAGCCAGCTCCTTAGCCATCTGCTCCCTAGCTGCTTTCGCCTCCTTTTCAGCCTTCGCCTTCGCTTTCCTCTCTTTATCTTGTTTATTTTTAAGGGCATTCGCGGCCCTCTGAATCTTTCTTTCCAATTTTGCCTTATCTTCGGCCGCTTTCAGTGCTTCCTTCTGCTCCTGATACTCCCTCGCCTTAACCACCTTCGCCGGAGAGTAGCAGTCGATGATTCCCTTGTTCGGTTCGCCACAAAGATTCAGACGAACTCCCTGTCGACCCTTCTTCTTTTGGAGTTCGATCGCTTTGAAAAGCCCTTCGTTTTGGTGTTGCAGGCAAGACACTTGCGCAGAGAGATGTAAAGTAGTGGCGAACAGCTTCTTGACTTTATCTGCAGTCGGCTCTCGGTCGTACGCAAGCTGAAATCGACGAATTGCTTTTGAATCCTTTGGCGTACGTAGTTCTTGATCTTGTACCTCTGGCGCAAGTGTAGGACGAGTAATCATCTTGATAATCGCGCTTCCATCAGTTGGCCAGATGCCTGACTTGCGGAAAGCTGATTGTATGTTCTCCTCAGTAAAAGCTTCATCGAACGCCGGTTTGAAGTACTTCCAGAAGAGCCCTTTCGTCATCCCAACTGTCCCTAGTGATGAATCCAATAAATCGTTGATCTCAACTGAATAGTACGTCGACAAAGGTTGGAATAGCCCGACATCAAGCGGTTGCAGACGGTGAGTTGTATGAGGAGGTAAAATCAAGAGAATAATGCCGTGCTGATCAGCCCAGTCAACAAACGCTATATTAACGTGACTTGAGTGCCCATCCACGATAAGAAGACGCTTTTGTGTCGTACGCTTTGGCTTAGTATAACGTTCAAAGATCGTCTTTAGCCAAGTCAGCCCAATCGCATTATTTGACCATCCGTTATGTGAAACCGTGAAATGTGCCTTCGATTCCGTCGTTACGTCGTCCACCCATGTGCTCATTAAATGCCCCGATTCGCCTTTATATATCAAAGCTGGTGGTATCCATCGTCCGATCGCAGAAATACAAGCCAAGCAACTGATGAACTCGCGACTTCCGTCCTGCCTTGCTTTTGTGACTCGCCCAGAACTTAGAGCAGCTGCTGTAATAATTCTCTTCAAGGAACGCCCAAAGCCGATCATAAACCCCTTTTCGTCAAAATTATATATGTTCTCGGCCGTAATCTTGTACTTCTCAATGACCATCGCGAGCTAGGGGGCAGACACACATCAGCGAGGATCCAAATCAGTACGTACGTGAAATAAGGTCAAAAAATCACTAACAACGCTAAAGAAGAGTTGAAACATTGGGGCGTACTCTGCGCCGGCACGTAAACTGTCGATATTGCGGAGGTAAAGGCTCTTTAGCCTGATGTCGTGGCGCTTCACAAACTGGCCCACCCAGTTCTTTCCTACACGCTTTCCCCTGATCTCCTCTGCAAGATTCCTGACGATATGACTGGTCGGCGGCATAGCCCGATCGGAAAGGTAATTAATTCGCTCGATCAGAACTTCCTCTTGCTCAATAGTCAAACATTGATGCCAAAAGGAGTTGGCCTGCTGGCGCGTCTTTGTGAGGCCTCTGACGCGTCGAGAAACAGCGGAACGCGAGCATCCTTTGGCGTCAGCTGCACTATTGTAATCGCTGAACTCTCCTCTTCGAAATGCCTCCACTGCGGCCGTAACTCGAGCTGATTTATCGATTCTAGCCATGTTTTTGGTGTTGACGGTGAGTTGTGTTTTAGCGTGCTTTTGTGCGGGACGTGCTTTTGTGCGGGAGTTCGGTTACTAAGTCCACTTCCTACAGCCCAACGTGCCTGAAATATACTGTCTTCAGGATTAGAATAAAGATAAGCACAAAGCAGAGTCAAGAACACTCTATGCATCTCTTATGCTCTTAATAACTTAATCTCATGGTTTCGTTGTCTCGTTATATAATATAGTTTCTCCATATAGTGACACTTAACCTTAAAGCCGCTATAAGGGCATTCGCAACTAGCAACTAGCAGCTAGCATATATCTAGATTTCTCTTCTTTAATAATCCATTACAATCAATCTAGCACCATCCACTTCACTCCGATCTACGTAAAATCATTAATCCAAGCAATATCACGATTAAGGGCACTACTAACCTATGGAGTTCATTTAAGTCATGTGTATCATTTCTAAGACTACTCGTCTCCGCAAAGCAACGCGCGCTAAATTTAAAGGAATGTTCCTGCTGTCGAGAACACTCCACATATTCTGAGCCAGAGAGCGCAACTAGCTTTCCATGCCCTGCTGCACGGACAAGAGCGCACCCTTCAGCAAAGCTGTGATGACCAGATTCATCGGCGCACTGTTGAAATTGCAGTCCGTTGGAAGCGGTGGATCCTTGACGGGCGTGACGCCGACGACTTTGTGCAAAGGGTCGTCGGCGTCAGGTCGGCTGGTCAGAGGCTTGACGAACTTGAATTCTTCGACAACGTCCTCGCCCGCGGAGCCGATGGCGGCGAGCGCATCGTAGGCGATGATGTTGATGAAGAAGGGGACGAGCTCGTGGACGGTGGGGTATGGCTCATCGGGTTCGTGGCCGGAGGACAGCCAGGCGGAGCGGTTCTTGAGGTACCACGGTTGTGTCATGTGTGGTGCGAAGGGTTTATCGGAGCAGGCTTTTAGGTAAAAGCTTGAATCTTGGCCGATTTGCACTTTGCGGAGGTAAGGGCCTAGAGGGTGTCCCGTGGCTTCCATGAACTCGAAGACCGTGGTGGGGACCGCTGTCGCAAACGTTGCGACTTTGGTCCACACTGTGGATGGAATCTTGTTTTCTTGCATGAAAGTGTGGAAGATCTGGGCGCTCTTGATATCGAAGCCGTTATTTGCGGCCTCGGGGTCTGCGGTAAGGATACCGTCTACCATGCGATAACCTCCTTGTAGAACAACGTTTCCAAGGCCCTTCTTAAGCAAGCATGCTCCCTCCTCCGTCTGACAAAATTGAGCGATATCCATTAAGCTTGATATAGCCAGGTAGGTCAATTTGCGCTCTTCCTTAACTGCTTTCTCGAAGATCTCCTTAAGAAGAGCTTGCCCATCCGGTATGTCCTTTAGTTTCTCTTCAGGCGGCATGAAATCATCGATGCCGTCGAACTCGTAGCCTAATACCTCATGCGGCTTTTCAGACCCCTTGGTGCCTCTAGCGATAGGGACATTTGGAAGGCCTAGAGAATCGAGTGCGCCGCGACCAAAAAGTGCACGCTGATCTGCTGGCATCAGATTTGCAATCAAGCCTTCGATTGTAACAACACCAAGACGTTTGAGCTCTTTTAAGCAGAGTAAAGCCGTTAGGTCATCGTAATCCTTTGCAAGATCTGTAATATCGAAGATGTGAGGTGTTGGATAGCCTTTGCTGCCTTCTTTTTGGCGTCTCTTAACAATATTGATAAGCCTCTCGTAGACTCCACCCTCGGCATTTGTTAAGCCATCAGGAATTAATGGATTCTTGACTTTTGGCTCGTATGGCAGGTCAGCCAAATCATCTTCAGGCTCTGATACGTATGTGCCTTCGTAAACTGATAAGACCGTTTCGAAGTGATCTAAAAGAGTTTGCCTAACGAATCGAGCTTCGTCCGCTGCCGATAGACAGCCAACGATGTACTTTATAAGATTTCTGCTGTAGACCTTCTGTAGTACCTTGACTTTGAATTTGCCAAACTTTTCGTTGTTGTCTATTGGATTGAGGGTGTTGGAATCGTTATCCCAGAAGCGACCCCGAGTAAGGATATTAAACATGCATTTACCCACTTGCCAGATCGTGTGAGGGTTAGCAACGATATATTCAGGAATGCCGTCCCAGGCTTCGGGCTTTGGTACGAGCTCTGAGATTAAACAGCGGAAGATCTCCCAAAGCTTCTTTTCAGGTATGTGACCTTCCTCCGCGTATTTTCTTGCCACCGTGTTAGCATCATTACCTACACGGGGTTTGCATGCATACTCGTAGACTTTGTCAAGAAATCCCTGTTTGTCGCCGTTAAGCCAATATTTGTGATAGATCGATGAAATCTCTTTGTCGCCTTGATGGGTTTGGAATGTGCCTCCAACCGCTTCACCTAGGGTGAGATCCCCCGTGCGCTTAACAAGATCGGAATTCTGTCTATGTCGCCTGATCCAACGCCTTTCGAGCTTGTCTTCGTTGTAATGCCACATTCCCGTGGCGGCAAAGTTGCTTACTGAATCCAGCTCTCTCCTCTTCCACCATTTCGCTATCTCGTCCCCTTTCCTCTTTGCAAACGCCTCATCTGACTCCCCCTTGAGCCTCTTGATGTTCTCCCCATTACGTTGAGCTTTGGATAACCTGGAAGAGTCGTACCAGTCATCCATCTTGTTCTGCTCATCCGACACGATCGTAGCGCTGGTCTTCTGCTTCTTACGTTGGAAAGCCTCGTCGATATTGATCGAACTCATGGAACCTTCGCTCGCTTCCGAGCGCGCCCTTTTAGACATGATGGAGGCTGAAAAAGTGGATGAAGAAGATGATGGAAGACGAGGCTGCGGAGACGCCGAGCGGTTGGTTTGCTGTGGGTTTATCTTTGATTGTCACCGGAGCACGAAGGCCTCAATGAATGCTAATGCTTTCGAAATGTAGTCAACGGAGGATGAATGATGACTCAAACCCTTCATCCTCGTTGAAGTGCTTATAGAGCTACGGGGAACAACAGACTGAATGGATTCCGTGCGTGAACAAAGGTTGCAGCCTTGGGGCTGCTGGTTAGATCTTGATCGTTCACTCCGGCGAACCATTGCTTTGAGAGCTGCGATAAGAACAATGAAACGACAACAAGATGCTAGTCAAAGAGATACATGGACACATCGAGGCCGTGGGTAGCGGTGGGGGTTCTTTGAGGTGGTGATGCTTTCGTTAGGCTGTGATTCTTTGAGGTTTATCACACTTTCGCTTGCGAACGTAGGCGCGGCTGACTTTGTGGCTATGCTGCCCTTAGTGCTTTAGGCAATCACACGCCCTTCTCCTTTGACGTTTGCAAAGCGCCAGACCTTTGTCCGGTGGGTCCTATGAGAGCTAGATAAGGCTGGCATAATTTCAAACGCACTTGTCCTCAAAAAGGATAGGTGAGGCTGCATGAATGATGAGGCGGATGAGGCAATCGTGGGTGGGGTATGATCACGTGCTACAGCAGAGATCGCTCTAGACATTTCCTTTGTAATCTATCTAGAACTGCATCCTATTTCAAGTTAAATATTTGAAGCATTCTTTCTAATAGGCATTTGCTCTTTGTGATCCATCTCTATATCACGTGACTAGCGGACACTGATCATGTGACATTGACAGACACTCGAGATAAGAGTCACGTGATTGGATACCTCTCCATACCTTAAGTCCTACCTACAAGAGCGTCTCCGTCTTGACCGTAGCGTTGTGCAACTAAGTAGTGAATTTGTATCAAATTATTCCATATCTATTGTATCTCAACAGATAGGATTTCACAATTCATTTAGCCTTCCGCCCGCACTTTACCCCCAAGCGGGTCCGCCTACAAGCAGGCAAATCGACAAACACAAACGAGCCACCTCATTTCATCTTCTGTAAGTCATGACTCTTCAGATTCTTCACGAGCACCGCCTTGCTATCTGGAAGCAGATTAATATGACGATCCCAAACTTGCACGAAACACAAACCAGCCACAAATGACCACGCAATCATAGCTCAGGTCAGACAACAATGCTAGACAGATGACTCGCACCTCCTTGAGAAAACGACTGAAACTCAAACATTTTTTGCCGCCCAGAGGAAAAGCAGAAAAGCAGGAGTCAAACAACACTCGAAAAAAAAGTCACGATAGATCAGTTCCATGCCCACCAAGACGACAAGGAGATGTAGATTCCATTCCATGCAGGTGAAAAACGCTTGCAAAGGAAAAGTTTCCCTCAGAAGAGGGAAAAACGTAAATTGGAGAAAAAGCGTAGCTAATCAACAAACAACAGAACTGAACGCCGGCTTCGCTTGCTCCCATATTTTCGATTCATCATCATGCTGCTAATTGAACGTGATATCATGCTTGCTTGTTTCCTTTCTCGCCCTCTGTTTCTCTCTTTGTAGAAATCTCTCTGTATGCGTCTTGGCAAATAAGTATTTGAGTCTTGTTCTCCGCCATGCATATTCCATCACTAATCCACCCAGCAAAACGCATGGTGTATAATTTCCCGCCAATCAGATTGCCACCATCTATGCTTTCTTTTGGCTTGGAGAGTTTTCACATGCAAGTACTTTCTTCTCTGAACGTTAACTGGATCTCTTCCTTGGCGCAGGAGGTTCTTCGGATTCAGGGGTCCATTCTTCCGGCTGGAAGTTCGGATTGTTATAATGTGCGGTATTATAGTGACTATTCTTAAACGTTGAGGTCTGGAAGATGACAGGTTCTTGCCAGTCGGCCGCCGCTTCCCACTCGTATTTGCTCGGGCGGAAGCTGGATGTTGCTGAGCTAGGAGACGACAGCTCTGACGTGTGAGACAGATGGGAAGCTATGGATGGGTTCGATGAGAGCGACGGCCGGGTCTGCGGAGGAAAATTTGTATGAATTGGTATTTGTGTTGTTGGGGCAGGAAAGGAGGAGTGGGGCGACGCAAGTGTTGGCGAAGTTAGCGAGGGCTGGGAGGCCGGCTGAGCGGGAAAGCTTGCCGGGACAGCGACGGAAGAGGCCGTTGAGGATGCTCCAGGAGAGATTGGGGATATAGATGCCGAAATGGGAGACGAGTTGAAAGTTTGCTCCATTGGTCGCTGAGAATATTGCGGAGTGTGGAAGCCATGGTGTTGTGGCGGTGAAGAAAGTCCGAAACCGGGTATGCAGAGCAGAGTCTCCATGTCGAGTTGGGGAAATCCTCCCATCATAGCTGGTGTCTCATGAACCGAGATCTGTCTAGTAAAAGCTCGATTCACTTGAGGGTTTCGTGTAACCTCATCAACGATTTGCATTGGAGGTTGTTCTTTGTAAAGGATGTCGTAGTGGGAAGGCCGGTAGAGGAGGTGGATCATTGGGCCACCAGGGTTGACTGGTGCACCATTTGAATCTTCTTGTCGGAAAATGTGACTATTGGCTTGCGACCCTTCACTTCGATCCAAATAAACAATCTCAACGGAAAAGCCAATTGGTTTCAGTAAGATGTCGATCAGAAGGGTCATGCCCAGATGGTCGATTTCTTGGTTGACAGGCTCAATCCAATCCTTCGTGTACCCTTCCACTCCCAGTCCATCTGGTATGAAGTCTTGATACGATGTACGGTTGCCCTTCAACCAAGAACTTGCGAGGAGCCGTAGGTGATAGACGATGGAATCGGAAGTCGCACGATTGTTGAACCGCTGCCGTAGCAGGTCTTCCGCAGCCTGGGGAGACGATGGAATCAGATCCGCAAGGTCTCTCAGTAGATCCGTTGTCTCTGTAACCATGTCTTCGAAGAGCCATTCCTCAAATCCCCCGACAGTTGTGAGTAGGTTGTTCAGCGAGGTCATCCGGGCCAGCTCCTCTTCTAACTGCGTCCTGTTTTGTAACCGTAGCAAGGTCTCGAAGTAACTGAAGCCGGCAGCTGTAGTGCATTAGCTATTGAGCAGCAGGGTGTATAGCTGCGGTGTGCAGCAGACGTTGTGGAGGGGAGTAGTGAGGTGTCTGTGGGGTAGCAACTTACCCCGCCATCCGCAGTTTCCATCCCCCAGTATTGGACGGTAGTGTGAGAACTTCTGTGGTAATGCCTGGCCGACGGTCAGCGATGGAGTAATTGAAGTCTGCGGAGGTACTCACAGCAGTTTTGGCGACGTAGACGGGGTCGGCTTTGGCGTATTCCTCCGTGATCGCGCGGCTGGTCTTCTTCTCGCCCACCAGCGGACCCTGGGTTTGGATTCAGCATTGATCACATTTCACTTACAGCCTCACCGTACCTCTAACGCCGGCTGGAAATCTCGCGCCAGCGCCTCCTGTGCTTCCAGATCATGACCCGCCATTGTGTGTTGATGTGTGGTAGAGTTTGTTTGCTGCGCAAAGCTCCCCCTCGCTGCGGCGTTGTGGTTGTTGTTTGGACCGACAGGACTGAAGATGGGGTCTGCGAACACCGTGGGACCACCACCACTCACCAAACCGCTGGCCGGCGAGAAGGGCGCGGCAAAGTTGGGGAGGGGCGGCGCTACTCCATATGATGAGAACGGAGAATAGGGGGTGGGCTGTGGCTGGAACATTGCCTTTGTTCGCTGTTCCGTGCCTGCTCTCTGCAACGAGAAGAGCTGGTGTTGACGCTGTTGAAGCTTTGGGGAGCTGCTGCGAGCTTGCACGGTCGTCGCTGCTGCTGCAGTGCTGCCAGTGCTGCCAGTGCTGGCGGGCGCGGACTGCAAGCGAAGTCGCTGGAGAGTTTTTTGCTTGTGGGCTCACCGGGCTGCACCTTCGCCTGGCCAGCCTCTCTCATCCGCTGCAACTTCGTCTATTTTGTGCAACACTCTGCAAACCCCAGCGATGAAGGGTCCAGCCCAGGGCAAACAGCCGCTGCCAAACGAGCCAGGCGGAATCTTCCCAGAATCGTCGTCTCTCTGTCTCAATCTCAACAGCCAAGGTGTTGCGTGAGGGTCTCGCGACGTGGTCGTCTGGGTGCTCTGGGCGCTCGCGGTGCAGGTGCTGTGGCTGTGGCTGCTCTGGAGATATCTTCTTAGGTGCTCTGACTTCATATGTTGGCCGTAGCCGCTGACTCGTGGATTGCTGGATGCGTTTTCTTGGATGTCTTGGGTGCTTGCTCCTGCTCGCCCTCCCCTGCTACATCGGCGATCCGCACAACAAATAGAAAATATCAAGTAAGGACCCCCTATTCAGCCTGGAGATGCAAGCAAGCTCCCAGATCTGCAATGCCGTCTGTCGGTTCTGATATCTTCTCCTCTCCCGTCTTGCTGTCAATCGGTGTCAATCTGCTTCGCTCCTCTTCCTGTTGGAGCTTCTCCACTGTCCTGCGTTGTTCCGCTTACGAGCCACTCCAAATCTTCGTTTCCGTTGCGTGTTTCCGGGTATCACGACTATTTCATGTTGTTGGATCCGTTCTTGGTGATATCCCTGTGGTAGCCTGCATAGGAGAGCAAGTCTGATGTAGGAGGCAAGATTGCGGGATACAAAACAGGTACGCACAAGTGCTAGTCTTCGGTATTTGAAGAGTCGGATGCCAGGGTACCGATCATCTAAGGAGGGGCTCCTCTGCTGCGATAGTACAGTAAAGTATGGGGGTCGAGGCAGTCGGGGGCAGTAGGTATCTTCCGGCGTACCCCCGCTGCAGAGACCTATGGATGAGACAGGCCACTCGCCACTGGACAGCACAGGATGCAAAGACAGGACGGCCAGTCCTGGTGCCCGCGAAGCATGCTGGCTTTTAGTTCTGGCCATCCACGACACTTTTATCTCCAGCAGCGCATATGGGCACGGTTGGCCCAGCTTACCACAAGTTCCAGCTCATGACTGCGAGCCCAATGTTCCTGGCTATCCGGTGGGCACACAAGCACACGACTGTCTACCTAGTCCACCAATGTTCTGTCACCCTATCCCACGTCGCCGCATCATTCGGGAGCAGGACAGGCCAACAGCTCAGACCCAATAGCTACCACATCCTGTCCCTGCCGCGCGCTAACGGCGTCTCTTTCCCCAAGATTCTGCTGAAGATATCCCAAATGCTGCACGGCCGACGGATGTATCACATTGATTACCTGGCAGATCACAAAGTCTGCCTTGAACGGCATTGAGAAAGACCCAATGCCACCCTCCTCGAGCTCGACAGCGAATACGATGCAGTTGAAGGATCCTCTCAACCATGGTAGCCACAGCTGACCCCCAAGATCCAAAATTTCTTCGGCCCCCCAGAGGCCAAGCTGAAAATCGATTATGTATGTGTTGGATTCCTCATCGATGGTGGGTGCAAGGCAGCGGATGGCTGCAGCTAGCGACGAGACATTTGAGACCTGCCTTACTTCCCCTCTCGTACGAGTACCTTTCCATGCTGGAGCATCGCCAGCCTGCCAGCTTTGCCAATACATCTTCTCATCACAGTTACACAACTTCGAACCTCCTCTCACAAGCTCTCGACGTCGGACCGTCCGACAGATCCAATTCCAACACACCAGACATCTTGCAACATTTCCTCACTTATCACATAAAGTACGTCCAAGTCCCCCCATCCTCCAGCGACCAACTCACCAGACGTGCAGCCTTCCTTCCACTCAATTCCACCCGGTACCACAGAGCACGGTCAAAAGCCGAGCCCACAGAGTTGTACACACCACTACCCCTCCATTTACAAGCAAACCCCGCAGCCATTGGCTCGTGCGCTGCAGCACACATCCCGGGCCGGGAAGCCTGCGTGAGCGCTGGCACCTTCGCACCAACAGCACCGCGTGAAAAGCACCAGGGTAGCTGCGCGCTCGCCAGCCCTCCAGTGGGAAGCCTGTGTCTTAGGAATATCCCCTCAGCTATCGCCTGGGATGGAGGGAATGCCCGTGCGATGGTACAACAGTGGTGTGGGGCTGCAGCAGGTTCCCGCTCCCGTTTTCTATGGTGACGGGAGGTTCTGCATCAACTTGGGCAAGAGGGCTTGCCTCTTGACTCCTGGACGGGCCAGATCAACACTCTCGGCAAGACTCTGATCCAGCCTCCCCACATTTGCTCACACGTAACATATTTTTTGGGGAACCGCGGCTGTTCATTCATCAGTGGTCCGCGGATAGTTACTTGATATTGCAACAGCACCGAAAGTACTTGGGATGGTGTGCTCTGTCCCCGAAAACGGGCCCAAGAATGGAACGAGTGCCCGCTGGCAGGGAAGCCTCTCCTGTATGGTCTGCAAGCACTCTATGCGAGCTGGCCTCTGGACTGCATGCTGACTTCGTCGAGAACCATCACGGCAAGACGGACGAACGAGCGTTCTCCTGTTAATCACTGCCTCACTTACCATCCAATACATCATCGTCAACGAGAAGGGCCTGGAACTCAGAGCTGTAGTGTGATTTTTATTTACGGTGCCAATGAACGCCTTGCTAAGTAATTCCTGCATCTCCTGCAAGACTGCCTAAGAGTCGCCGAAGGCGAAACAACTGGCGCCGTCACAACCAACTGCCATCTATCTTGTGGAGAACTGACGTGAATTAATGCCGCGCAGCAAATCTGCATCCAAACTCCTTCTCCGATGCATGCATATCGCTATCACTCACCCCCATTGACTCCCTTTATTCCTTGCACTCCAGTCAAGCTCCATCAATTCATCAGTCATCGCTGCATGTGACCACTCTTCTCATCTGCTCAGCTCCTTCACTGGGGTCTTCCAAATTCCAATAAACAGAGAAGACAAGCAAATAGTTTAATTCAAGAGCAAGCCTGGCAGCAGTCCAGGGCCCGACGACTTCTTCCCCTTGTTCTTGCCCTTCTGGTTCCCCCATCCACCACCACCACCACCCTTTGATGGTCCCGCGCCGCCTCCCATGCCCGCCAGCGCGATTTGATGGTCGTCGCCGATCTGCTGGACGTCCGGCATTTTGAAGCCTTCGCCGTCGGAAAACACGGTTCGATAGAGAGACCCAATGGCTGAGGTCCATTCTTGCATGGCTCGGAGGCGCTCCGCGTCGCTGTTGTCCTCGATCTCAACTGTGCCGTCTTGTTGGTTGATCTTCCCCTTGACTTTCTTGTCGACGATCAGGAAGCCTAGGATGTCTTGAACTTCTGAAACGGGGATCTTCAGTGCTTTGCTAATGAAGGCGAGGTTGAACCTGGTGTATGGTGCTATGAGCTTGAGGACGGCTTTGGTACGCATATTTCGAGTGACCTCGTCAATATTCTCGGCAATGAAGGGGTCGGAAAGTAAATCTTTATTGTTTTTCAAAACGGACTCGTATTGGTGGATATCGTCTCTCTGGTACGCATCGACAAGATCCGTCATTGCAGCAATGCGAGGATCGTTCTTATAGGGCTTCGTCTCTTGCGATTCAAACGGATTGATATTTGACTTCATCAACATCGTTGTCAGCACCAAATACTTCAGAACCTGGATGCGCTGCAGCGAGCCAGCTTCATCGTAATTCCGAAAAGATTCGAAGAAGTCGCTTTGTGCGTCCTTCCAGTTCTCTTCACTCATGTGCATTTTCCCACCACATTCGCGGATGATGCCCATAATCTTGGGATGTGGTACTGCTGATCGGACCTTCAGAGCACGCTCGTACAACCTCTTCAGTTGCTTGTTGTTCTTCGTCTCCGCGTACATTTGAATTTCCAGGGCGTAGATCTCCAATGAGTATGTGCCCTTGCTGGGGTCATCGGAACCATCTTCGCGCTCGCATGCCTTGTGCAGCTCTCTCAATTTTTTCGTAATGGCACCATACTCCTTGCGATCCAGTAATAACTTTGCCAGCTTGATGTTAGTCTTCAGCCATAATCGCTCGTTGTTGGTGCTTTGGAAGGACTCTAATGTCTTGGAATAGAAATCCTCCATGCAGTGTTTAGCGTTATCATCTTCAGAGCCCTTTTCGATGTAGTCAAGGATGTTGTTGATGGATTTTTCCGAGTAGTTTCGTGTGACGGCGCTCTTGACATAGGTGAGGAGTTCGGCATAATGCTCCGCAGCCTGGAAGATCAGCAGAAGCCATGAAGCTTCGTGGAAAGCCCTTACCTTATCGTACAGACCAAGCTTAAATTCTAATTTGATGGCCTGCTTCAGACCCTTAAATCCCCAGTCACCTTTCTCCTTCTCCAACGTCGGTACGCCTAGAAACTCTTCGATGGCTGCTTCAGGATCGGACGCTTTCATTTGCTTGGCATTGTAGTATTTGTTTTCAATGTCGACATCGCCGCCCTCTTCGTCATCATCTTCCTCGTATTCAAAGTCATACCTATGCCGATTAGCAGAGAAGTGCAAAAGATGGGGAGCTCAATATACCCCTCCTGGTCCGAATCTTGCATGAAATCATCGTCGTCAGACATGTTTGTGGCTGATCAAGCGAAACTAATGGAATTTCTGGATCACGGCGGATGATCTTCTGTGCGATCAATATGTATTGAGCTTGATTGTCAAACGTTGATGAGGTTGAGATGTTTTGTGACGGGGGGTGAGGCTGCCTGGGGAAAGCTAGGTAGCGAGGCTCGATCTAACCAAATTAGCGCTAGCTTAGTCAACTCCCAGCCACAATTTTGGGGGCCGTTTTGTCTAAATTTCTGAATGACTGTCACCTTCAAGAAACGCACCTCCTCCATACCCAGGACTGTCGCCTATAAGACGACAAAGCCGAAATTTCCTACTGTCGGTAAGGGTTTTGTCTTGCGCCGCTCTAGCACCGCTTCACCACCTAAGCAAGCCGCTCTTTCGTCGTCGAGGCAGTCAAGATGGGTGGCGATCTCAACTTGAAGAAGTCATGGCATCCCGTGCTCATGAGCAACCAGAGGCGGGTGTGGGAGGAAGAGAAGAAAGCACTGGATGAACGGAAGCGCACAGAGCAGCGGATCAAGGAGTTGAAAGAGGAGCGCGCAAAGGAAGAGATCCAAGCCAAGCTCGAGGCAGCAGGAAGCCGAAAGCGAGTCGACCGTGTGGACTGGATGTACCAAGGACCCTCGAGTGGCCAGGCGGGCACAACAGAGGAGATGGAGGGCTATCTTCTGGGGAAGAGAAGAATCGATGGCTTGATCAAAGGCACGGATAACAAGAAGTTGGAGAAGCAGGCTTCTGAGGATAGTTTTATGGCATTGCAGCATGCAAACACTCTACGAGATACAGCCGCCAAGATTCGAGAAGACCCGATGCTGGCGATCAAGAAGCAGGAGCAGGCGGCATATGAGGCTATGATGAACGATCCTATTAAACGGAGGCAGTTGCTTGCTTTGGCTGGGAAGGGCGAAGAAAAGAAGGAGAAGAAGGAGAAGAAGCACCGAAGACATCACCACCGACACCGTGACGACTCGGATGATGAACGGAGACATAAGAGAAGGAGGAGAGAAGACGATGATGGCCACCGGGGTGGTAGATCGGAACGACGACGTCGGTCAGACTCTTATTCAAGATCTCCATCGCCAGTCAGAAGAAGAGACAGATCATGGTCACCGATACCAAAGAGAGAAAGATCACAATCACCAGTCGTAAAGAGAGAAAGATCACGGTCACCAGTCTCAAGAAGAGATAGATCACGATCCCCCGTGAGGAGAAGAGACAGATCGCCTTCACCGGTCAGAAGACGTGACAGTTTTGACAGACCACCAAGACGGAGATCAGCTTCGCCAGAAGAGCGAGGAAGAAGCAGGCCAGACAGAGAACGTGATTATATTCGAACACGGAGAAGGAATTCTTCCTCGGTTGATTCTCGATCTCCAACACCAGAGCCACGGCGACGATCGCCTGATCGACGTGCGTCTTATCCTGCAGGTCGGGGTGGTCGAGGAGATAGAAACAATGGTGCTAATGGGAGAAACTATGATAGTCGACGAAATGGGAATGGTTATGAGAGGAATGGGGGTAGCTATGAAAGAAGGGATGATCGAAGACCTCAGGGAGGCGAATCGAAAGAATCTAATGAAGCTAAGGAGGCAGAGCGCCAACGAAAATTGGCAGAAATGCAACAAGAGGCTTCGAAACTGGATATTGACCGAGAAAAGCGTCTGGCAGCATTGGCAGAGCAAGAGAAAGCGGATCGCGAGGCTGAGGACAGAGCACGTGCGAAGTCCTCGAAATATACTGACAAAGGAGCTTTCATCAGCGGCGTACGCCAGAAGGCTGACGATAAGGGGTTGGCTGATCGTATTGGGCGCGGCAGGCAAGGCTTCCAGAGAACTGAAGATTGATATGTCTGTAGTACTAGTGTGGGAGTTGAAGGTGGCAGATAAAAAGTGCTCAATTCCAATTATCAAGACTTTTGAGTTTTCTCCGTATCTCTCTCATACGAAACCTGATTTTCAACTTCAGTATCATAGGCTTCATGTCCACCTCAATGAATGATGGTGATATCGAAATATATCATTTATTAGGTCATAGACTTCTTCTATGTTACGTGCCAGTAGTACACCAAACGCCGTCGCTATGCATCCCAGTAAACATAACCAGGAAGTCATGACTATCCACACCTACATCTATTTATCCATGGAGATAACCTTTCAATTGCAGCTCCCTATCTTTAATGAACCCGGTTTGCAATTCAACTTTGTCGTCTTCGTACACCCCGTACAGTCCCTTTGCAAACTCCTCAACCCATTGTAAAGCAACAAGATCCGGACACATGGCGTTCTTATAATTCCTCCCATGCAAGTCCCAAAGATCAGGTCTCTCTGTCCTGAATTTCTCCTCACCAGAAAACCCACGTTCTTCCTCAATAGCCCACATACTCGTAACCCCCTTCCCAACCAACCCACACGCAACAATGCGTTCAAACCACCTCAAATCTGTCTGTATGTTCAAACCCACCCCATAACTACTAATGCTCCTCCGCAAATGTACACCCAGCGCGGCAATCTTCCTCTCCCCACTCTCCTCCCACACACCCGGATTCTCCGTCCTAACCCCTTTCATCGACCATCGCTGCAGTGTTGCAATCGTCGTACTCTCCAACAAATGCACATAGCATCTAACACTAATCCCCTTTGGAAACTTCGGAAAAGCAGTCCGTAAGTCGATCACAGGATAGACGACCAGCTGGCCGGGACCATGAAACGTAGTCTGTCCGCCTCTCAACGTCTGCTCGATCTCTGCATATTGCGGCGTATATTTAGGGTCTTTCGACTGCTTGATCTCTTTCCCGGTTGTGGGGGAGAGAGCGTAAAGTGGGGCTTTTAGGAGGGATATTTGAGAGGGGGTGAGGGTGTCGTGTTCGCGGCGGCCGGTCGTGTAGACGGGTGTTGGTGTGAAGGTTAGGACTGTTGGTTGCGGAGCTTCTGGGAGGGGAGTTGGTGGGGAAGGCGAGGAGACCAAAGCTTTGTACTCGAGGTATTTGGTGACGAGGTTTTGTTGGATGGCTTGTGCAAGGTGGAAGGGCGTTATTCCAGGTAGGTGGATGTGTCTGATGTGGGTGATGGGTGAGATTGGCAACATCTGGAAGAGGGGTTGAGAGTTGTGTATGTTTGGTGAAGCAAGAGGTGGTTGACGAGGCCGTGGCGAGGCTGAGCTGCACATCTGGCTTTCCTGGGTGCCGTAATTCGCCAATCGTATTAAATCTTGGAGTTCCTTAAGTTTTTCTCCTTGAGTTTGATAGTAGGTATTTATGATTATTAAATGAGATCTCATGGTATATTTAGCTCATATTTATATCCGTTTGATTTTCTATAACGTTGTGCAGCATAGTTTTGCTGTTTGTCCAAGTGTACAGTAACCTTACTCAGCTTTCCAATGGCTTCGAAAATACTCGACAGCCGGCCGACTTACAAGTCCGAAATCAAGTGGTTCCTAAGCGGAGCCGATTTCAAAATTAGATTTCGATCAAATCCAAAGGATTTACTCAATAGCCGAGTTCATTTGGAAAGGCTGTTCCGCGGTTTCGCGGGGACAATACCTGTGAGCTCGTGCGAGCCACGAATCCATCTTTGGCCTTCTAAATTCCTCTTGTGAAGTGATGGGCAGGTGGTCTCGATATTTCCTACAGTTTTTGGCTCCATTATGGCCCGCAATTTCAGAGCCCTATACCAGAAACAAGTATCCTCTCCACTTTGTTCAAGAAGCATGTTCCCGTGGATAAACTAATGGCATGATTAATAGGAAGCGTTCTCAGAACAGAAACACAAATTTTTATCGCTATGATATTGTAACTACATGTATAAAAGGAACTTATAATTTACGTTTCTATGCATTTGCAAGGGAAATCGAAGGTGTTTCTTGAAAGGACTGCTTTAGGTATTAAAGGACATGCAGAACCCTCAAATCTATCCCGATGCATGGAGATGTTTGCAAACTAATTGAAAATCCAGATCAATTTCATTGAAGCCAATTTGACAAATTTTTTAAGGAGACTTTCGTGTTTGTAGAATTGATGATCCCATTCCCGTGAGTTGCAGCGCTTCACATGACAACCTTCGAGCTCCAAACGGAGCGCGACCCAGTTCGCAAATGGTTTGCAATTTCGGCTCGGTAATGAAAGGCAAAGTTTACTTGATTTAATGCGGTCACTGATTTGCCATTACACGAAGCCTTCTGCAGAATCTGTCATAAATGGAGCCGACAGCCTTCCGATTTGTACTATCGTACTGCCGGGCCTCGCCCAGGGGGCAGTGTAAGTCCGTAGAATTTCCGACCGTACCTTCCTTGCCCAATGATAGAAGAAGCTCGTTTCCGTCATTAAACTCCATATTACAGACAAAGATTTGATTCGTTGGGGTCCAAAACTCATCCGCAGTGCATGCTTCAGAGTGTTACACCATTCCGAATCTGCTCACCAATGCAGGAGAACTTGCTGCCAAGTCGGGCATTTAGAGTCGAACAGCTTGCAAGTACTATACTTCCACGGAGAAGAAGACCATTTTCGTCGTAGTACGCTCCAATCGTTCTCTGTTGTCGCTTTTCGTTCGGGTTAAAACGGGAGTTTGTGGAGAAAATGCAGGCTCTCAAAATCGTAGCCTTCCATAAGTTCGTGCCAAGATAATGCCAAAGGTCACAAGTGCAACGCCGGGCAAAACTGCTGCTGGAACAATGAGGAAGCCTACTATTCTCGGAGCAGCTCTACGTGCGGTAACGTCGTCGGGCATGCCTTCGTGGGGTGTCCTTGCGACAAGGATTCGTATAAGGCGGATTTTTGCTCCAACTTCGGGATCGATTGCGTAAGTCTCGTTTATTCTGCAAGATCAAGTTCTGTTTATGCTTGGGCAGGTTCTAATTGATGGGAATAGAATGGAGATAAGTGCTGTGACAAGATTGCTGGGAAGGGGAGAAGCTGCCCTTAGGTGGATCCACTTCAAGGGAGGTAGATTGCTGTGCATGAAGAAATGGAGGTTGCCGAGGAGCGAATGGCTGTTCAGTTTTGGTTGCCGAAGATTCAAGATCTGACGGAGCACCTTTCTGTATCTGATTACTTCCTGGGTCGAATCTTGTGTTGTGTCGTTTAGCTATTCTCTCATAAACTTTGAGTTATTCAACGATTTGATATCACAACAAGAAAGAGTTGCGTCGATTTGAAAGACTTCATTGTTTAACTTGAGAAGTGATTCGAACCCTTTTTTTTTTCAGGTTCAGAAGCTTGAGTAACACTGGTCGAAGAGCAGCACTTTCTCGAAGAAAACGTAAGAGATCAACGCATAATACCAATCAGTAAGAAGCAGAACCAGCCAAACTGACGCCAACCGATGGACGCACCAAGTATTCCAAGAGAGCTTCAATTATCCAGCAAAACGCCTACTTGCCCTCAAAAACAATGTAAGGAGCAGTACTCGCCATCTTCTCGCAGGTCTCCGTGAACTCCCTCTCAGGATTCGACTGCGCAATAATGCCCGCTCCAGCTTGAATCCAGCTATTGGTCGAGTCCTGCAGCACGATCCTAAGACACAGGGTAGCTTCGAAGAACTCGTCTTTGCTATCGATGAGGAGAACGGCGCCGGAATAGAGCTCTCGAGGTCGTGTTTCGAGACGGTCGATGGCTTCGAGGGCGGTGTTCTTGGGGATTCCGGAGGCGGTGATGGAGGGGAAGAGCACGTTGAAGGCGGTCCAGGGGTCGGAGGTGGGAGAGAGCTGTCCAAGGACGCTGGAGCCGAGGTGTTGGACGCTGCCACGCTCTTTGATTGCCATCTGCGGTGATCAAATTAGTCTCGATTTATAGAGGTGCAGAGAGGTTCAAAGTAGTGAAGGAGAAGGCTTACCAAGTCTTTGACGCAGACGGTGTCGGGGGTGCAGAACTGGTTGAGCTCAGAAATTGCCTGGAAGGTTGTTAGGAGAAAATCTTCTTAAGCTCAAATAGAGAAGAGATGGTGTGTATGCATACCTCCTTGACGGAGATGACGTGCTCAACGATCTCCTTGGGATCGTTAATGAGCTTCTGGCCCAGCATCTGGTTTGTATCCTTCGTTCCGAGTCTCGAGCATGTTCCTGCCAGTGGTCTGAATGAACATTGTCAACATTTAATTTAATGAGAGGTGCACTATCTGCACTTCGGAACACATGAACTGATAGCCTAGGACTCTGGGTGAGACTTACTCGGTAACAACCATGCCTTTGTTGAAAGACATCACAAGTTCTGGGCTAAAACCTGTTGCCTGGAACCCACCATGGTTGAGTGTGTAGGTACGTGCTGGGTTGTTTGCCCGACGACCATGGAGTAGCGTCGCTGGCATGTCCACCAGTCGATGAAGGTCTACAACTCGGGAGGCAATGACTTTGTTATACTTGCCGTTCTTGATCTCCTTCAGTGCCTGAGAAACGAGAACTTTGTATTCTTCTTCGTTGGGATTTGTATCGACAGGTTGAGGGTCTCTAACTCGAAGTGGAGCGAAAGAAGTGTTCTTGAGGATGTCATAAACTGCCGTCATGAACTTCTCGTCGTATCCCTGAACTGTGATGTTTTCGGGTGCAAGCGTGATCTCGACCTCCGGAACCACTGGAAGATATCAGCACCAGGTCCTTTCTAGAGAGAAGAAGCCAAGGAAAAATTGGGAGTTCAAAACCAAAGTGGGTTGCTTACTGATGCTGAGAATAGGCCAGCGACCTGGTGTATACGATTGTCCACGAACATGAGCACCGTAGTTGAAGCCAACCTGGCCGAATATCTTGCCATCATACTGCTGTGATTGCTGAGTCATATAATCTCTTGTGAAGTCGGTCAACGAGCCAGGAATAACGACGTTTCGTGACTTTCCCTGTCCAGTGATCACTGCTGTCTCTCCCTTGGGGTCGACACGTAGAGAGGACCGACTGCCAATGCCAATGTGCCAAACACCTTTGCGCTCATAGCCAAAGTGGTCCGAATTCTTGAATTTCGTCAGCAAGATGACGGTTGTTTCCAAGCTGTCCTTGCACGCTGGGAAGGCCATCAAGAGTCTTGGGGCCAGCGGCGGAACGCCTACGGAAGGAAGGGTGGGCATTTTGATGGAGTCAAGCTTGTTGAAAGGAGACGTGAAGTGCAGAATATTCTTCCGGTTTGAAGACAAAAAAAGGATCCTTCCGGATTGCGAGTCAGAGGAATGGTTGAGAGTAGCCATCTTAAGTTGAAGTAGTGCTTCTTTTTAGCCTTGAGTTGGAAGGAACAAAAGAGTGAATTTGTCGGTTGAGGGGAATTGGGTAAGAGTGAATTTGTCTGTTAGAAGGCAGATATCTTGAGACGAAAGACGGGTATGAGCTGATGAATAAAGATTATGCTCCGATTAAGTACCCTGGGCTCAATCCTTTATCCATTGAAGGCGGTTGCGATGACATAGTTGTGGCTTACGATCTTTTCGATGTGCGGCAAGCATTTTGAGATCGGACCCATCTTTCAAGAGTACCGGACCTTCCATTTTTAAGGTCTCGACCAAGAGCAGAGAAATGTCTCTCGGGACTTGAAAGAGCCGACATCTTGTTGACTCAATACCCATTATGATTGGCAGGAAGATTGATCAGGGGGGGAACATTTTCAAGCCGCTTCCATCATATAGCCATGCATCGATTTCTAGAGAGATTTCTGTTGTTCATTTAAATATTTGCCTTGAATTTGTTTGTCCAATTGATATTGAGTGTTTGGTTTCAAAAGCAATGTGTGGATGAAAAACAGACAGGGCTCTCATGCTCCGGAATGCTGCGATATTTCCCCGCAGTCCCACTTCATCGTCCCATATTCAAATTTCGAGCGATTCACTTCTTGATTCGATTTTCATGTACTGAGTTGCAAATGAACATACTTCGCACAAACTAATCCACCCAAAACAATGTCATGGCAAGTCCCACTGCCAAAGACAGCCCAAGCCAGCCCATGACCTTCGATCCAGAAACAATCATTCACTTGGAGCCACACCATGCATTGTCCAGTAAAAAGCTCTCAAAAAAAGAGCAAAACCTGGTTAACGGGCTTCAGAGGACCGTGCATATTCGGAATGTCTGAGAAGATATCATTCTGAGCTCGGTACCGCCGTCCTGGGTCCGTAGCGTGCGTACCAACACCGCAGGGAGGCCACGACCGGCCTATCAGAAATCCAAGGTCTGAAAGGAATGTTGGAAAGAGCGGTCAAGAGAATGATAGCTCCTTTCTCCGATTGATTGCATGGAAATTTCGATCGAACACGGATCGAGGCCTCTCCGATGGGCCTGTTGCACGCTCTCGTGCTCTATGGCTCCGCCACCACTATCATAGTTCTTGGAGTACCAGCTGACTATTGGGTCACCCCACAACTCTGTTTCCTCTCATACCTCTGACGAATATGATAGATCATAGAAGTTCGAAGCATCCGCTTCGTCAAGTCGGGGAGCCGGGCCAACCCCTATCCGAAGGACCGAAGGATCTTGGATGTCCTGACGCAGCGAGATTCTGAGACCTGATGAATATCTTGGGTGTACTTGATTAAGAGGAAGGATTCCAGAGCACAAGTCTCGTTGACGTAGGAGGCTGTTTCGAGTTGACAAGTTGTTGTTTCTGGGGGTATATCTTCTTCCTCCATGCTTCGGTTCTTTTCAGAGGCACTATTGTGATACGGGAACTTCCAATCCCTTAACCTTTTTATTCGATTGGTATAAAAATTCAGCTGCGATCGAAACAACATAATGGGCCCGGTCGCTCAGGAAGATCGTTACGTGCTTGGAAGAGGCGTATCCGATTCTATCCGGTCAGTTCCCTCTTCAGATTGTCCATCACGAAAGTTTTCAATAACAAAGAAGCAGACTGGACGCACAGCACTTGCTCTGGAGGATGTATTTGGGGCATATTCTTCACCCCAGAATCCCTATCACAGAGGGAATGAAGATCGCAGAACTCGGGACCGGAACCGGGTTTGTCTTCCACCTCCTTCTCCTACCATGATCAACTGCTTGCCCTAACAGACATTCAACAGAGTGTGGCTCTTCGACGCTTCAAGGGTTCTACCCTCGAACATGGAGCTCCACGGCTACGATCTCAGCAACAACCAGTTCCCACCAAAGCACCTTTGGCCTGAGAACGTCACTTTGGGAATTTTAGACTCGTTGACCGATCCTCCGTCTCATCTTATTGGTCAATATGATGTTGTGCATCTGCGGATGTGGGCTAGCAACTTGAAGGGGAATGATACTGCCCCGGTGCTTGAGCATGTGAGAAAGCTCTTGAGTAAGTCCTGCACTGTGAAATTATTTTGTATGGATATATGCTCATAGGTTACCTAGAGCCTGGCGGATACATCCAATGGGAGGACGCAGACTTGGTCAACCAGTCCGTGAGCGGCGATAAGGCAGAGCACTTTGCTCTGATGATGCGAGATATCTTCAAGCAATCCGGACTTCAGTATGAGTAAGTTGCAGCTCCACACACCAATGAAAAACATCATCCATAACAGTAAATCAAAACAGCTGGGTAGCCGACCTCCCAAATCGCCTACCACACCATCGCTTCGAAATCCTGCAAGCCAGCAACAAGAAATTCCACCACGACTTGGTCCAGCTGTGCACAAACACTTATCTCATGGCGATAGTGGAAATACTTCAAGGAATCGAGCGGAATTCAGCGAATACTAATTCGCCGATTTTGGTGCGGGAGCATGAGGAGATGCTGTTCAAGCTTTTGCAGAATACGAGGGATGGGATGGTGTACAACTGGATTCCGATTACAGTCTTGGGTCAGAAAAAGGAATAATAATGCTTGAGGAGTGAAGAAATATGCTGAGGAAGTGTTGGAAGTGATGGAAGCACGGTTGCTCGCCGCCCAGGGGTACGCTTCGGTGGACCGCTATAAATTTCAAGTTGCAAGCTAAAAGTTTTTTTTTGGGGGGCTTGGATCATTCCTTGGGAATCAATATATTTGCTAGTTCAACGAAATTGAAACTCATTATTGCTTTCACCTATTCAGAGTGCGTTATCAACCTCTTCAGGCGGAATTCGAAAGACAACACACAAGTTTTATCTTAACCCTTGTCTGGGAGAATTTGGCAATACCTAATGGAATAACAAGAAAAGCACTCCATATAAATTGGCGGCATACTGGGAATAGATGTGAAAGAAATAGTAGACTGGCATGGATCCACCTTGTGATGAGCGAAAAGGAAGACTCGCTTGTAAAAGGGGGGACGATCACGTGAAATTGGTCGTCAACCTTCCATTTCCTTCATCCTTCGTAAGCTTCGGATAAGCCAATGAGAATCCGCATAGGTCACAATTTCTAATTATAACCAAAATATTTGAAAGACGGAATGAATAGAAGTATTTCTCCAGCTACAGTTCAGTGCGTGACCTGGGTAGCTTGCATAAAGTAGGTGGTAAGCGGAAGAAAGCGGCCGCTGATCACAATTAAAGCCGCTCTGTTGCGCTCGACCGCAAACCATCCTTTCTCATACGCCCGCTCTTTTCCACTCAATCATGGACGACAGGACAGAGACGGCTGCAAAAGCCTGCGCAGCATGCAGGAAATACAAACGAAAGTGCAACAAGGCACTACCGAGCTGCTCGACATGCCTGGGGTACGTACTACCCACCTTTCAGTTCGCAGAAAAATTACTCTAACACGTTCACATAGGCTGCGTCGAGAATGTGATTATTCCATCCCATCTTCCGCTCAGCTTAACCCCGAAGAGGAAATCGTGCTCTTACGAGCCCGCGTAGGAGAGCTAGAGGGGCTTATGGACAAAGCATTAGCTGGAAGAAGAGACGAGTTCAGCCTGCCATCTTCAGTCCGTGCGGATCGGATCAGTTCCCCTGCAAACAGTAGTCTATCCTCTAGCTTGTTATTTCTCGATCAGAAATTCTTTGCACATCTTGGGTTCAGCGTAGAGACAGCCTGTCCCCCAATGCAAGTTGACATCGCAAATGCCCTCAAAGACGAACTTAACCAACAGGGGGCTATGGAACTGCTGGTGTCTCGGTACTTTGATGCCGTCCATAATTGGATGCCCATAATTAGCATGATGCGTATGAAACGAGTTATCAGTCGCTCCCGCGAGGGCATTCGTGCAGACGCGGCTTTTCTTCTTGCTTCTATGAAGTTGCTCTTACACACTCCTGAAAGTGGAACTCAGCCAGAAGACACACGCTTATATAGAGCTGTCAAAGCGGCCTCTCTTCAGTTAGAACTATCTGGGTTACAGCCATTTATGGTTGTGCAGGGCGGGCTTCTGGTCGCGGTTTATGAACTAGGCCATGGTATTCATCAATCGGCATATATGACAGTAGCACACTGTGCAAGACAAGCCATCTCTCTTGGAGTACATGACCAAGAGGGGCCAAAATTTCTTCAGCCGTGGGCGGAATGGGAGGAACAGATACGAGTCTGGTGGTTTGTCTTGATGTTGGATAGGTATGCAAATTGATCGTTGTACAGGAAGAAACTCACTGTTTCAGGTATGTCACCGTGGGTAGGGAGGGTCGGCCATTGTGTACGGAAGATCCGAAGAAACATACACCTCTTCCAGAAAACAGCGAGGCCTGGGATCGTGGGGTCAGTATCTTTAATCCCGATCCTAACATGACTGACTTGTTGTAGGCAATGACTTCGCCAAATAGACTCTATGTGTCATCGTCAGCTAGCGTAATAGCTAGTCCATACGCCCGCTTAGCACAAGCATTCAATCTACTTGGTCGAGTGATTAGGCACTGCGATGACCATGAGCAGGATTTCGACTTCACATTAGACGAATTGAACGCCCTCCATCAGGCTATATCTGCTCTGCTAAAGCTGATATTAGCTGAAGAGTCTAACGACTCCTATGCAGCCACAGCCATGTGCTTTAGGTATGTCAAAGGACAGATCAAAGCATTCTGGTTGTTAATACTTCCAGCGCTCTCATGAAGCTTCATAAGAATCATTTAAGTGACTCGTTTGGTCAGGACTATGTAAGAAGGACAGATTCCCAGCTTTCTTCGCGCATACGCGAATGCTCAGAAATATCCTACAATATCATGATCGATATTTCACTTCAGATTTTGGATTTTGCTCAAACACTGGAACTTCGTATTCTGATGTCGGGTGTCGACAAAATGAGCCCCCTGGTACTCCATTGCCTTTATCGAGGAGCATACTGGCTCTCTTACCTCCATGGGGCCACTGGAGAAGATAAATTCCTCACTGGACGATCAGTTTGCGATGGAGTATTGAAAACAATGAGTTTGAGATGGAAAGCTGCCGGTATGAACCAATCCGACCATATTGTTTGCCCAGATCCTTACTAAATGAGATGTTGATAGACACATACTTACAGATTCTCGAGAGACTCTATAAGGAAACCGGGAGGATGATTACCTAAGGTTCGTTCTATGTTGATCAAATTGATCATCATCATCAAGAGACTTGACGAACATTGGATTTAGCTGCTACCTGGTTGGACAAAGGAGGGACTTTCGTGACTGATGAAGAAGACATTGGACTAGGAAAAGCATACTGCATTAAGTTCAGCACCTGATGGTAAGAGACTTTTATTCAAAGTGCCTAAGAAAACTAGACCACCTCAAACCCTTCATGACCCAAAACATGGCCCTCGCTCCAAGTTATCTGCTTCGCACCGCCATGTGTAACATAAGCTTACAGAAGGAAACCACCATCTGTGTTAACAACGCTGCCCGTGGCATTGGTATCCTTCATGAGATAGATGTAGGACTCAGCCACTTCGTCCGCAGTAGCAACCCTGCCCATGAACGCTGTTTTCCCAATCTCTTCCACAATGGCTTCCCGACTGGATCCCCACAGTTCAGTATCAGTAGCACCTGGGCACACAAGGTTCACTCGGATTGGCTTTATATCTATCGCCAGAGCTCGTGTCATGCCGTCCAACGCAGACAAATAGGAGGCGGGGACGGACCAGTTGGGCGGAGGTTTGCGCCAGGCAGAGCCGGTGGTGAGGATGAGCGAGGAGCTGAAGCTATCTTTCATGAAGCGTGGTGCGAGTTTGGCAACAATGAGAGGTGCAATGAAGCGAAGTCGACCTGTCTCGATGATTAAGTCGACGTTTATTTCCTTCAATTGCTTTGCTTGAATTTCGCCTGCAGTGAAGACGATGTGGTCGAACAGCCTCCCGCCATTGGCACCAATTGCCTCACTGAACGTTTTCTCGAGCATGGTTTCGACGTCCTCAGCCTTGAGATTGCATTCATGGCCAGTGATATGAGAGCCCGAAAATTCTTTTTTCAAGTCGTCCACCGCGGTAGTGATTCGAGTGAGGTTTGAGGATATAATGGCGACTTGGGTGTCCTCTTTTAAGGCGAGCCTGGCAACTGCCAGGCCAATACCGGCAGAGCCACCGATAATGGCAATTGACTGGTTGGAGATGGAAGGCATAGTAACTGATTCTGACGAAGCGACAATCGAATTGTCAAGACGAGGGAGATGTATTGGCAAGGATTTCGATGAATGTTCGAGCTGATTGTACTTGTATTCAGGAAGGATTCTTACATGGTACAAAGAGATATCTCTGTCGCCGAAATCGTTGTGATATCTCCGATCTGGTAGACCGAAGAGCAGATGAGCGGAAAATAGCGGCCGCTCTCAAACGTACCTCGACAACCAGCTCCAAGGTGCCCACACGCGAACTTTGTCCTCGGACTTAAGCAATGGCAATAACTTGCCTGCATGCAAATAATTTACAGGGTTTATTCACAGTTACAGTGCATCCTGTCTACCTCATGGGGAAGAGGCCTCCAGAAAAACCTCCCTCCGCCACCGCCCGCGGCGGACACGACGCACTCGACATTTGGCAATGGCAAAAACACTTAACTCCATATCCGAACAAAACTCCACCACTAATACTACGAGAAAAGTTGTTACGGATGTTAGAAGCCAAAAACTGGCTGGGGCATGGTCCAAGGAAGTGGTGGTAAAAAGCCGCACGCTCAATTTCACTTCGGACTTCACAAGTCGAGGATGCCTTAGAAGATTCCTTGGCTCTAAATCCACACAACGGTGAGGATTAAGTTCCATATATGTAGCTGGAACTATTTAGAATTAGATAGCATCAGTGTTCCCTCATCTGTGCCATCTCAGAAGAACCCACTTGGCAATATCAAAGCAATCACAGACCATAGTCATCATGCCTTCCGACCTTGTCATCATTACTGGTTCGGCTGGACAAATCGGTTTTAAGGTTCTTGCTGATACGCTTAAGCTTGGTATATTCATTTTTACACTATCCCTTTATTCTTCTGCAATGAGCTGAGACACATGAGAGCCTTTCTGAAAGCGATTAACTTCTGAAACTTGGTAGTCACAACGGCTCTCAGGCTCCACGCTCTCTTCAATTCCAGCTGTGAAAGGGACTGTTGGCATCTTAGAATCTGTGAACAAGACAACTGGCATTAAGAGGGTTGTGATTACAGGATCGATCACCTCGATCACGCCTGCAGCCGCACTCATGAACGAAACCGATCAAGTCATCGACGAGAACACAGAAGCCGAGCCTGTTCCATCTCCAGCACATTACGCAGTGGCATACTGGAACTCCAAGATCGCTTCATACCAAGCTACGAAAGATTTCATCGCCAAAGAAAAACCGGCTTTCGATGTCATCACCCTCATGCCTACCTTTGTCATCGGAAAAAACGAACTTGTCATGGACCCGAACAAAATCACGGATGGCAGTAATGGTTTGCCCTTCCGGCAGATCTTTGGTGTGGATAGCCCCCCTAGCGTTGGGGTTACCGTTCACCTTGACGATGTGTCGAAAGCCCACGTCCTATCACTCGACCCCAAGGTTTCCGGAAACACCAACTATCTCTTGAGCTCAGGGGCCGTTGATGGGATCATTTGAGCAGATGCTATTGATATCGTCGCAAAGAGTTTCTCTCGTGCGGTTGCTGCAGGAAAACTTCCTAACAATGGGAAAATGGAAACGTAGAAACTGCCAATAAACACTACGAAGGCAGAGAATGCGTTCGGTATGAAGTTTCTTGGTTATGAGCAACAAATCAAGAGTGTGACAAGTCATTATCTAGAATTTGTTGGGGCAGAAGAAGGTTGAGGTAGAATAGCTATTCTATGAAATTGGTCTCGCTTTACCTCTTTAATTTAGATCGCCAACACCTCATAATTGGTCATAACAACTCGCTATAAGCGTTTACTTAGAAATATAGGCGTACGCATAAATCAGAAAGTAAACGGCAAGTCAAACAAATCCAAAGACCTACGATTATCGCTAGCTTAAGCGAGTTCAAAAGGGGGGACGGTGGGACTAGTTCGGCTGCAAGCTATCAGCCACAGATGTCTCTGAGAAAATTTTGCGTACAGTATATCATGCTTAGTAATCTAAAAACATCTTTCTCACACCTCTCTCTCTCACAAGAAAAGAAACCGATTTTTCCCGCACCGAATTCCTCTTTAGGAAGGCCTGTGGACTGTGGCGTTCCATCGGATGATTGCGTAAGCAGGCAGCCAGGTTCACTAGGTTCCTGGTGGTTCTCGCATCTCAAGTGGCTGAGGAGCCCACGGCGAACCCCCTGTATCCAGACACTTCACCCGGCGCACGAACGACGCCATCTACGTCTTTCACCTAGCCGGCGGCCCTGACAGCGGTAAGTAAGTGGGGTGACTTTTTCCCTCAAGCCTGAAAAAGATAAGGACAACTTATCTCATCCCTCGGTCCTTTCCTTCCCTTCTCTCTCGTTCTCTTGCGATAGATTCCTGGTTCCTCGTTTCCGTGTATTATATCGTGTTACGTTTGCATTGCAGAGCATATTCCAAAATGTTAGAACTCCGAGACCGCATCGCAGCAATCGACCGCGCTTTACAAGAAGTTCAAGAAGTCGAGATTTCGCGCCCGGGGACGCCAGTGCGACACAGTCTGGACCACCGCTTCGACAAGACTGATCCAGACGTCGACGCCGCGCCCGCACCGACACCTTCACAAGAGAAGACGAACCCGTTCGAATCCCTCTCGTCGTCGGGAAATGAGAAGAAGCGCTTTTACGATAGTGTGGCGGCCGCGTATGGGCTGGGGATCCTGGATGAGGACGAGTTTGTCGAGTATGTGGTTTACGACGCGTTTATCACGAACCTAAGAATCTGTCCGGTGAACCTGACAGACGAGGGGCATTTTTACTATGTCGAGCATCGATCTTTTTTGCCACATGTTCCTGGTGTAATTCTGAGGCGGGGGACGGATAAGCATGGGAAGAGTTTGGGGGTTGCGCATATACCGTTGACTGGCGCGAATACATTTGGGGTGGGCGATTTTGAGGCGAGACCCCAGGACATGGTGTGGGAGAAGATGGCGAATAAGGGGTTCTGGACGCATATGAAGTATGAGTTTGTGCATGAGTTGCCGGGTGGGGAGACGAAGGCGTTTCATTGGATAAGGACGAGGAATAATATTATCGATGATCAGGGCGATTTGGTGCTGGTCGAGGATGAGAAGGAGCAGTTGGTCTTGGCGGAGTATTTGGGGAAGGGCCTGTTGAAGTGGAAGAAGAGAGGAAGGTTGAGGATCAGAGATATGCCTGGCTTTGGTGAGAAATGGGAGTTGGTTGTTTTGTTGACTTGGGCTTCGGTTGTTGAGGTTCGTACTCCCCAAGTATACACCGGGAAGGTGCATTACTGACTTTGCATGTTTGGTAGTTGTCAAGGCGAAGGGCGAGAATGAGGCGATATTCCCCAACCCATCTTATCGGAACATGAGCTTGACGCGCGACATTGTCTTCGAGGAGTTTTTGTAAAGATATAGAATAGAGGTAACAATAACCAAGTGTAATGTATAAGTATTAGTAATAAACCCCGGGTCCAAAGTCCGGATCTTCCATTCTCTGAGGTAATCAAGAAACGCGGTCTTATGCAGGAAACACTGATGGATATTTGGTCTCCTTTTTATGACATTTCTGGGTCGTCCTACCCTGTGAGATATACGGCACCTCCACTTTGAGCTGTAAGTGGAATTCACAGTGCTGACAACTCACCCCTTCCATTCGGTCTGACAATCAATACACTTCAAAACTCAGCTGCCAAAAGACGGAGACCTACCCAAGTCCGAGGTTTCGAGTATCTTCCTCGTACGCTTTTCGCTCCCAGAAGCGATCACGACAACCTTCATAATAATTAAAACACTTGGCAGAGTCGCAGATGCTTAAGAGGGATTGAGGAAACCGAAAGAAGAATGACAGAAGATAAGACACAAGGTCACTTGAGACGCATCAAAAACAACAAAGAACAACATGACGTGAGCAATCTTTCATAGTCTGCGCAACTACTGGGGCTCTTCCATCCACCCATTTAGGCATTTGAACTTGGTGCCTTCTACATTCCAACTTGCCCTGTCTTCTATCGTATAGTCTGGTCCGCTGTCAGCATTTCTCACACTTCTGGTCCCCAAAATGTTGTGCCACAGGACCGGTCCGTCCCTACGTCCACTAGGCTCTTCCTCAAGCTTTATTCTGACAAATAATGCTCCTTCAAGGATACTTCGCAACAACATCCTTGATGATCTGGTAGCACTCCTCGGGCGTCTCGAAAACGTGCCATGCATCCGTCGGGATGCCTTTGAAGGCGGCCTCAAATCTCTTTGGTTCGTTCTTTTCTTGGATGCCGACTTCGGCGATATCTGTTACTTTGCGGATGAGGATGAACTTGACCCAGCCCTCGTGTTTGCGGTATCTAACATTCGTCAGCACGTAAGAACGCATGTATTTTTATTAGAAAGCTCACATTTCACCGTATGCTTCAGGGTCAGATTGTGTTGAGTCACCAATACAAATCATCTTCCGTTTGGGTAACCATGAGTTGATCTTCTCCATTCGATCCACTTTGTACGCTTCAGTGCCGAGTGTGAGGTTCGAGAGCAGGCCTGAGAGATTCATCCAATTTGCATCCCGCAGAATTATAGTTCCCTGGGGATAATATTTCTCACGGAAGTTGCGTAGAAACCTGTAGAGATTGTAGGGGGAGGCGGAGAGGTAGAAGAAAGGCGCGGATGGAGACAGCGTTGTGTGTATGAATTTGTAGAGCTCTGGCATGCCTTGTATGGGAGTAGGTTCGGATACAAAGGTCGAGCGTAAAATACCAATAGGATCCGAGGTCATAGTAATCTTGATCGTGTCGTCGATGTCTGTAGAGAGTGTTAGCAAATCGCCGCACCCTTTAAAGCATGTTCTTACCAGATATGAGACTCCATCCTTCCGGTTCTGCGAACACAGTGCTCATTTTGAGAATTCCAGTTGCTCCTCTGGGCACTCTTGCAATCGTAGACACAACCTCTCCGTTCTTAAACTCCACGACTCCTCTCGTGTCACTGGTGATTCCATTCCTACCACCTGGTCCCAGCTTTAGCTCTTTCCTACCCGCAAAATCTACACGAACTACCCTCGCTGGCAACTCGGCCTGGACGAACGGCATAAGTCGCTTTTGGATTGTGGCTTCCGCAGCATCGCCCTTTCCAAGGCCAACCTTCTCCGCCACGTCCGCCACGACGCTGCTCACTTCCTCGCCAGTCTTCTGGTCGAACTCCGCCGTGACAAACTCTGCCTGCCACTTATTGTCTGCGGTGCGGTATGCGGTGTTGTCGAAGAGCCATACTTCGTCATTCGGAGTAATCGGATGAGGTGCAGGATTGTAAGGGCCTAGGTATGAAAGGAGTCTTGTAGTTATGCTGGGACGGTGGTCGACGGCCGGAGTCATCTTGATATTGGGCAGACTGCTCTCTACTTCTTCGAATCTTCGTTCTCTTCGAGTCCTGTACTCCATGAAGCTTCCGCCGTCGCCATTAACCATTCCCATCGCCACATCTGCGGCTGCCTGCGCGTCCCGTGCGAGGTCCGACATGACTGCTGACTTTTGTTCGAGACTTGCAGGTGTCTGGAGCGACTGACGTAAATGTTTCTGCAGAGTGAGTACGATGTCTCAATTTCGCAGCGGCATAGGTAAATAGGGGAGAGACAGTGAATGTGACGAGACTTAGGAAATGCGCAACATAAGAGAAAGTAGTCAAGAGGAGAAGAAGAGTCAACTTCGCCGTCTCAATAGCCTGGCCTTGTCCTGAGCTGGGACGGTATGCCGTCAGACGATGCAGCCAGTCGCGCTTTCCTCGTTGACAAATTCGATGTGCCCCAAAGGCCAGCACATCCCGCCTGCATAGAGTAATGATAGACGGTCCCACGAGCGGGCATCATCTTTGCCCTGGCATGCTGGATCCGCGGTGAGGTCTGTCAGCTGATACGCTTCTTAGGCGTCTCTTGGGGAAAGCCCGCGTGCCCATTCGACCTCGCCGGGCTCGCATCGAAAGCTTATTACTGTATTCACAGGGCGGGGAAATGGCGGTCATCCGAGCAGGGGACGGTGCAGCTTGCATGGGCTATAATTATCGTTGTCGTCATGTCGCACCTGCCGTTGAGCCGGATATGAGACATTATTGAGAGCGGGACGAATCGAGGCGATGGATGAGAAGATGGAGAAGAAGGTGAGGTTGTGGGTTGGGAATTGGCTGCGCTAGACCAGTCAGGGCGCACGATTTGTCATCCTCGAGAACATCGACAACATCACGCAGGATTGAGGTCGATGTATGCAGGGACTTGAAGATATACTACTCGCCTTCGGTATTCGAATGCAGGAGTGGTAGATCCATCATTCAGTCGGAAAGAGACATCTAATGATGCCTACCCTATTATTTTCTGGATCTTCTAAGTTGGTCAAGTAAGTGGCACAAAAGTATTCTTCTTCACCTCATCCGCAGCCTTCACCGCAATCCCGAACTCCTCAATCAAAACATCGATATCCTCCAGCCCTGGCGCAACCCGAATCTGCCTCTCATTCATCCCATACTTTCCCAGCCTCTCCAGCTCCTTACCATAAATGCCCTTCACAAACGGAATGACCAGTGTCAAAGGAGCGCCAAGATGTGGCCCCTTGTGCAGATTCAGGTTATCGTAGAAAGCTACCGTTGCTTCGATGGTTTCCAGCTCTACGGTAAAGAGACATCCATATCCGGGCGTGAAGTCTGCGGTTGCTGGGCGCATGCGTTCCTTGTAGAAAGGCAAGGAAGGCAGCGTGGTAGGGTAGAACACCTTTGCCACGCTGCTGTTGGGATCCTCAGCCATCCCTTGCAGGAACTCCACTAATCGCAGACTGTTATTATTCAGGATTACCGAACGGGCCATGTAGTCTCTACTGTTCTTCTCCAGAGCCTCTGCATCCCGGTTGTAGAATTGGTTCGTGTAGAACTTCTTGAACAGTCCTTTGAGCTCGTGATAGCGTGTGGAGGAGGGGTTCAGCACCGCGCTCGCGGCCATCACGTCTGCATATCCAGAAAACGACTTCGTGAGTGAGGTGAGCACGATATCTGCGACGCCAAGGACGTCGACGTTGCAGAAGCTTCCGATCGTGTCATCTATGATCAAGAGGAAGCCATGAATGTCTGCTAGTTTCCGTATCCTACCGATATCTGGCGTTCCAAGGTTTGGGTTTGATGGGAATTCAAGGTAGAGAGCTTGGATTTTCCTTCCTTCTTTTGCTTCCTCTTTCAAGTACTCTTCTAGTTCATCGATCTCTTCAGGTGTACCATTACCGAGGAACTTGAAGCCTGGGCCAAAGTCCTCCAGAACGTGAGGCGTTGAATGGAATGCCCAGCCGAAGAGAACGGACTTGGCGTTGTAGACTGACAGAATGTATTGGTGCACGGAGTAGATGGATGCCATGCCCGTCTGGAAGAGATACACATCATCTGGCGAGACCTTTGCTTTTCGCGGTGGGCCAACGGGAGCCTGTATCAGTCAGTACCATTTTCCACTACCAATACTGAACACAAAAGGATAGAATCATACCCGTTCAATCAACCCAGCAATCCTCCCCCTCAGCACACTCTGTGCCTCCACCTCCACCACCTCCAACACTCCCTCATCCACCTTAACCTCCTTCCACCCATCAGCCTTCACACAATCCTCCGCCAACCGCGACGACACTCCCACACCAGCATTAATCCAGAACGGCCAAGCAACCTTGTGCTTCTCCGCTGGGAGGAAGACGACGTACAGCCTCACCACATCCGGGACATCGAAGATCCGGATCGAGATCTGGTCAGGTGATACGGCGTTCTCTTGCCGGGCGGGCGAGGTTGCGAATTTTACGCACTCGGTCGCAGATTCGGGGGAAGAGAAGGGGATGCAGGATTGGCCTTCGGATTTTGTTGTTGCGAGGAGCTTGGCTATGAGCTGTAAGAGTGTCAGTTAAGTCCGCGGGTTAGGAGGGGAAAAGGCGGTCACCTCTTTCACGTCCTTGTGAGGCATTATCCGCGGGTACATGCTCTTGAACTGCTTGAAAAACTCGGGGTCTTTTTCGATAAATTGTAGGATGTTGCTCCAGAGCGGCATGTGGAAGGTGATCGAGTGTCTTGGCGCTGGCGGAATAGGACCGAACCACTCTGTTTGAATAGGAGCTGCCATGGTTGTGTCTCCTCAGGTCCAGAAGGTGAAGTCGAAGAATAAAGAGTAAAGGTCTGCTTTAAGTGGGAAGCTCGAATATCCAGAGAAGACGCGGGAAGGCTTGGCTTAAATATATAGAAAGAAAGTATTGTGGGTTGCACTTCCGCCGCATTGGTAGGTACCTGAAGGCAGCATATGCAGGTACACAGTAGCCAATCACGAAATATCCTCCAGAAACCACTTCACCATCCCAACGTCACTCAGCCCAACTATTATCTCGACTTGGGAGGAAGTAGGCAATTCGGACGTGTCGTGCGACGGCTACGGCCGCTCTGTTGCCTTTCTCACCGTCCTCACGTCAGCAGCTCTAGCCTTATCTACTAAATTGCATAAGTAAACATGGTAAGCGGTGGGCCACCCCGAGGGGACGGCGGAGCGAGATAGATAGATACGCTGGAATTTGTCCAATTTGTTGTGTGGCAAGATGAATGATTACGGTCCAATCAGGGTTCCACGGCAGGACCGTGACTTGTCATGTATAGGTCCTTAGCTGCATGCGGAGAAAGAGACTAGGATGCCTTGGTTCGGGTCGAGATTTCGCACGTGATTCAGCTCTAGAAAGCTTTCAAAGATTCCAAAGGCCGTGCTACAACAGATTTGCCTATCTCTGAGAAGCTATGTTCCAGCGAATAAAAAATACAACTTGGTGTTTACGAGTTGTGATGGTCGAAAAGGGGCTCGCTTAGCGTCCTCTTTCCTTCAAATGCGATGCCAAGGATGCAGAAAATTGAATGAAATTCATCTATCCTAATAATACAATTTTCAAAGTTAGAAAGAAAAGATCTATTTACAACCCAGAATACCAGCCAAAACGTGCTCTGCCTCTCGTCCGATCCCCTTCGACTTAGAGAGTGCTGTCTCAAGGCACTTCTCTTTCGCCACGGCATTGCCTTCTTCCTTCGCTACTTGATCTTTATAAATGAACATAGAAGGTACACGGATGGTGAGCTTTAGTCATATTAGCTGCATTCCAGAAACAAGTCGCCCCTCAGAAGAGATGTGGGAGAAAGGGAGATTGTGGACTGCTACGTACCTGTGTAAATAACGAAGCTTGATGAATTCCGACTTCCTCAGCAATAAATTTGAGTCTCCCGACAACCCATTTTCGCTGCTGTTCTGTAACATGATCCGACATGGACACCACAAAAAGTGGCCACATGATGAAGAGAGCCAAAGAACTCTTTCCTCCCAGGACCTCTTTTTGAATCTCGGGATTGCGGTTCATTGTCAAAGCATCAGGAAACTTTCCGAGGAAGGTAGGAACCGCAGCAATGATATCTTCAATCAGGTCTTTCGAGATTCTTGCTGTTGTGGCAAATTCAGGGGTGATACGGTAGTCCTCCTCAGGATGTAACCAGGCGTTCGTACGAACTATCCCAGCGCCGAGCATGATTCGATTAGCGCGCATCATACACCATGCGGTGGCAATCGAGATATCTCTGTATTCATCAAGTCTCCCGGGAAAGCAAGAGCAATGCTCGAGTTGACTCTCGTCAACATCATCAATCCAAGCAACCGAAGAGAAAGTCCACACGGGATCCAGTGTATTCTCCCAATCTTTGAACTTCATTTCTAGATCTTGAGCCATTGTCTGCACCTCGATGATCTTATCTGTCTCGCCGGGATTGACAGCTGCTTCTGCAAGAACGTCATTAGCTTTCGCGTGCAGTGCGGCTATTTCGAGATTCAGTCTTGCAACCTGGCAGGGTATGCCGTCTTTGGTGCCCAGCTGCATCCACCAGCCAACACCAAGAGGCGGGGGTGTAGAAGAAACAAAACAATTGATAACCTAATTGGATTAGTGTAAAGTCACGAGAAGATTGTTATCGATGGACCAACCAATTGTGAGCGAGCCATGACATGCAGAACTTGTCCAAGGCGAGAGAGGTGTTTTTTCTGTGCTCTCATCTTAACCAACATTGCAGCACCTTCGGCATGTGAAGACCATCCCACTAGCTGAGTGCTAGTGCCAGTAAATGCCTATTGCAGTAATTAGCTTTGCATCGGGCCAAGCAGCATATGCAGAATACCTCAAAGAGCCCCAAAATGATCACAGTGGCAAGTGTTTGGTCCTCCAGAGCTAGTTCCGGGTCGAGAAGTGCTTCGTTGATCTGTTGCAATGCTTTGGCATATTGCTTTGCGGCCTTTGCCAGTACAGGTTTGTGTCTTCGCCGATTTCCAAATGATGCCATAGAGACGGCCATGATTGCGGTGTTTAATGAGGTCTTTGGCGAGCTGAGTGATTTCTCACCTTGCATTGCTGGGATGATGAAGTCCATGTAGCTGCGGGAATTTCCCCTGCAAGGCATCAAGACAAAGCTGTCTATGAAATGGCAAAGAGCTTCCTCTTCAATCGATATTGACATTCCGAATGTTGGCGGAGAGAGTATTATGGTTTCGGGTGGTGAGACAGATCGATAGGTAACTTTGCTAATTGATTTGGACCAGTCCTTTGCGTAGAGATCTCCTTGATTTGAGTTGGGCATCTGTTGCCAGTTGACTGCATCACCCTTCCCACTCCCAAGCCTTCGCAGGAAGAGTTGGTTCCTGTATCCTGTGCACTCGCGTTTGGATTTTTGACAGCGGAAGCATGTTGGTTTTCGTTCATCACACTAATGTACTTCGTGAGGATCAATAAAAGTAATATACGAAAGGGAAGATACCTTGATCCTACGCGCTCTGCATGTTCCGCAACCTTGGGAGGGCTTTCCTGTGTTGACCATGTTTATTTCGTTGGCAGTGTTGAAGAAATTTGAGATTGCCTCCTTGCCCACCACGAATTCGAGGCAGATATATACAGCGCAGAGAACTCACCTGCCAAACAGGGAAGTTTCGTCATTGAATCTAATCGGATAATAAGCAAAGAAGATCTCCCTCTCCCGGTAGTGTGGCATGAGACGAAACATGGTGGGGCAAGATTCAGTACAGAACGGTAGGCTTCTACCACCAGGTTGTTAAACCTTGACTGTGCCACCACGAATCGGAATGATTCAATTTTGAAACCATCTCGCAAGAAGCTAGATTCGCAAGCGATTTGACGTTGAGCACTGACTCGCGAACAACTGCGACGTGCCTATTGACGCACTGTCTCACAGGTTGTTCCTTGAACAAGGTCCGAGAGCAGTTGCTTCTTCTGCTAATCGGATCCCAAAAAAGAAGAAACTATCTCTCAAGGGTGAACAAATACCACCTCTCTTGTTTCGCTCAACGTCCCTCGGGGAAGAAGTTACCGCGACGCAGCCGGCAACCCGAACAAGTTGGCACTAGTGGCCGTCAGTGTCACTTGTCAACTTCTAATTCTGTAGCACCTTCTGCGACTTGGTATCACAACCATACTCAAGAACTTAATTGACTGTGTCAGCTTCAAGAAGTATATTTTTAGAGTCATGAAGGCAGGCGTATTCAGATTGCGAAGTTTCGATGATTTCCAGCACGGTCGACACCACGATCCATAGAATAAAGTACGAAGAACGAAAGTGGGGGATGTAGAGTCCGGCTCCAGTTCTGACAACCCCGAAACCCCACTATTTGTCGAAGACAATGACTCGGAATTGTGGGTATCAGAAGTCGTAAGAAAAAAAAAGTGTTGAACAGTCATTTCAGACCTCGACAAGAGGTTCTTCTGAAACACAAGTTCTCTGCATCTGTCGATTACAGCAGTACATCCTCACAATGGGCTCGATCGATCCTCTCGTTTATGCCACCAACAGCACCCCACGGTCTCATTCGGTGCAAAATGCGTGGTCAACTCCTGGAAGCGCGGAGTTTGATTTCCGAAGTCGGTTACCATCGCGTATTGACGTGACTTCAAACTGATCTGTGACAGGTGACACCATAACCACACCCACGACTTCAATGTTAATGGCCATTCAGAACACAACTCTCTTCGATGATGGCTACGGCGAAGACCCAACAACTTCATCCTTGGAAGCCCATATGGCAGAGCTTTGCGGCCATGAGGCGGGAGTCTTCCTCCTATCAGGTACAATGGGAAACCAAATCGCTCTCCGATCACTTCTCACTCAACCTCCCCATGCCGTTCTGTGCGATCATCGGGCACATATCCTGTGTCTTGAAGCTGGAGGGGTCTCTATGTTGACAGGTGCTATGGTCAGCGGTGTTGTGCCATCGAATGGAAACTACTTGTTGTTGGAAGATATCGAAAAGCATGTCATACTCTCAGATGACTGTCACGCCTGCCCAACCAAGGTCATCAGTATAGAAAACACGCTTCGTGGCATCATTACCCCTCTTACAGAGGTGCAACGAATTTCAGTGTTCGCCAGGAAACATGGCATCAAGATGCACTTAGATGGTGCCAGATTATGGGAGGTTGTTGCAGCAGGTGCCGGCTCGTTGTCCGAGTATGGTGCTTACTTCGACTCCATGACGCTCTGCTACTCAAAAGGCCTTGGTGCTCCTGTAGGTAGCATCCTCGTTGGAAGCGAAGAGTTCATCAAACGTGCAAGATGGATGCGGCAAGCTATTGGAGGAACCTTGAGGCAAGCAGGTGTTCTCACATCTGCGGCACGAAACGCAATTGATGTGAACTTTGGTGTTGGGTCAAATGGCGAGGGCAATGTCTTGAAAAGAACTCATGCGATTGCTCAACGGATCGCAGCATTCTGGCTCAGTCTTGGCGGCTCTATTGAGCATCCAGTCCATACCAACATGGTTTGGATTGACTTGAAGAAGGCTGGCGTTGATCCACAAAGACTGAGGGATGTGGCGAAATCAAAGGGAGTGAAGTTGACGAGAGGCAGGATCGTGGTGCACTACCAGATAAGTGATGAAGCAGTTGACAGGCTAAAAGATGTATTGGCCACGGTGATGCAGGCATGAGAGACTAATTACCTGCTCACGATGTATTGCCTTGGTACTCATTCGGCACACCTCACTCAATGCGGCTATGGCCATGCGCAATGCATAAATTGTACAGGGCCATGTAAAACAATCTTTAAAATCGCGATCCTAAGCGAGGGGCGCGGGAGTGCCAGAACACTAAACCCACGATTATTACCCCTCCCGACTATACTATTAACTCTTAATAGAATACTTAGATTTTGCGTATATAAGATGGGGGCACTTAGGATAATATATTAAGCTATTTCGGGTATACCCTAGAGTTATACTTATAGTGATTTTTGGAGTTGGGCTCAACTACGATTTTCTAGCCTCGCACGTCCCCGCGCACGCCGCCTAGCCTCTCGATTTTCTGATTTTTGAGCCCTTTTCTAAATAACTTTAGAACTACTCTTCTAGAATATAAGTACTATATATTAAATTAGTTATTAGAGTGTCCCCATATATCTATTAGGTGGATTAAGCTTTATATAAAGAATTAGGAGTATAGTCGGCGAATTATTAGGATTTCTTACTAAAAACTAGTGAGGTTTAGTAGAAAACGCCCCTCTACGTACGCCGTAGTAACTAGACTATTAGCTTATAAACCCTTATATAATTAAAGAGCCTTAGATGCCCCCGTTAATTTGGGACTATCGCAGCGTTAATTAAAGCTGATTCTATTAAGAAGTCGTAGAATATAGATTCTTGTTTTTAGTGTTCTGACCCTTCCGCGCCCCTCGCTTAGGATCGCGATTTTAAAGATTGTTTTACATGGCCCTGTACCTGGCAGCACCATTAAGCGGCATCGTTGACGAATGCAGTTCACCTACAGCGGGAGAAGGTGGTGGAGTTAAAAAAAAACTGATCGGACTGATCTTAGACAGGCCAAAGATATATACATAGAGGCATATGCGTTGAGCTTCAATACATGGACGCTGCATAGAGATAACTTCCTCGTGAATGATATACATCTGCTGGCTCAGAAACGTTGAATACAAGACGTAGAAGAAATGGATTTCGAAAGAAAAGCTCCAGCGCTTAAGGGTATCATTTCTATTGCTCCATTGCCAATTTATCTAAAAGTCTTTCGAAAATCGAAGAAGGCGCAAAAGCACCCAAAAAGAACCACCCCCAGATCCATGACCAAAACTCCAATCGCCCCTCCCCGAGTACGATGTGCGGGAAGCCTGAAACTATATTATCGCCTAGGATATACATTCGACAATGACGTTCAAACCAAAGCAACAAGATCGGGTGAGGCCGGAAAGCTACCGTATTCATCGCTAGAGGAGTCGTCATTTAGGCCACCACCCTGAAATACTCCCCCTGATGTTTCACCAATTATAGCTGGTAATTGAGACTCAGGAGGGAAGCTGCCGTAGTCCTCTTCATCTTCATCTTCTCCATCATCGGAAATCACCACGAATCCATCGCTGGCACCTACTGCGTTTCTGATAGGTGGTGTCGAACCCAGCTGCTCCCCAAAGGTAGACGGAAAACTTCCAAATGCATCATCATCTGAGTCTGAGTCCGAGTCTATCACAATGACGCTCCTGGGGCTATCTGCTGGCATAGTGATCTTGTTAGGTGGTGTCGAGGGACGCGGAAGAACAGCCGGCCTTGATCTCATATCAACATTGTTGTTGACATCCTCATTGGAACTGTCCTGAGACGGTGAAGGCGACCGAGCTCTTTTACGACTTGACCTCGTGTTCGACACATCCTCAATCTCCTTGCCTTTTCTTTTGCCCTTGCTTGCATCGTTCACTTGTGACGACGAACCTCCAGCCTCTTGGCTCTGCGTTAGACCTTCCCGAACATTCTTTGAGACCCTCGCTCCCATAGCGAAAGGTAGTGTGCGTTTGCGTTTCCTGCCCATAGGAGTTGGGCTTGACGGTGGGTTCTCCGAACGCTTAGGTCTGGTTGTACTCCCCGATGAACCTTCTCCATTTGAACTAGATGGCGAAACGGATGCCGAGCCGGATGGTGGCGTGAGAGGTGTTCTACCAGTTGCAGATGGTTCGGCAAGTAATACCGAAGAGACGGCCTTTCCTTTTCGAGCCGAGTCGGGAGAGAGTAGGAAAGAAGTCATAGGACGTTGTCCATTGAAGTTGGCTTTGCGAAGAATCCAAAGTAAGGTCTTGAAATGGCCCCTCGAAGACGTTGTGTTTCCAAGTTCTGCGGTACTCAGGGACGTAGCCTTGGAGATCAAGAATGTCGCTTTGACCTTTCTCGTATTGTGGTCCTTATGTGGACTTTGGTTCTTCTTTGGGGTTATCTTCTTCGGAAGATCACACTCCAGTTTCAGGAAATCATGTAGATGTTCTTGACCATTGTCGGTTGCAAGTAAAGATCGCACGATTTGTGCAGGTACGACGTATCTGATCCACTGTGTTCTGGTCCATTGAAATTTGGCAACGAGGAATGCAAACAGGCCTTCTTCATCATCAAAAGGATCCCGAGGCTGTGGAAGATTTGAGAACACTTCCAATGTTGAGACAACGGGGTTTGTATAATCTTGAACGTGCTCGTGTTTGGGGAAATCAGGCGGGATCTGGATATTCCTCCTCGTGCCCTTCAGGTATCCAGTGAGGTCTGTCGTCGCCCATCGCTGTAGATTCTCTCTCGAGGAAGCTGCTGCGCATAAAGATTTTCCAAGGCTTAGTTGAGCTGCATCGAGTACATCCTGCGGTCCAAGGCTGTAGAGCTCTCCAACATCTTTTGGTTGGCCGTTCAGAATAGCATGTAGGATGAAACCCTCTCTGTCCATGCCTGGATGCTCATTTTCAAGATTCTCTAATCTGTATATTCGGAATTGTGTTTTACTTTTTCGCACATCTTCGCCATTCTCTGTCGAGGAGACCACTTTGGGTTGGAATCTGATGAGAGTTTTGCAGCCGAATGCTAGAGCATCGCCATCCTCGGACCAAACACCATCAACGATGCCTTCAACTTCCATCTTAGCACATTCAGCCTCGGCTTCCGCTGGAGCTTGGTGCCAGGGGACTCCAATTTTTGTCAAGGTGTCTCGGAAGAGCTCAGATGGAGAATCGTGACCTGGGTATAATTTTCCGCCATTGCTCAATCGCTTTCCTCCGTCGAAAACGAAGTGCAATTCAATTCCTAAAGGCAGAATCTGCAGGACATAGAATAAAATGTTTCTTTCGATAGGGTTGACGTCTGCACCGGATCCTAACGGTTCACGAGTGGTCAGTATCACGGGAAACGTTACTTCGAAAACTGGAGGCACTCACTATCACGAATACTCTGCGCTCCCGCGGCTGTTAAATTCGAGTACCACCAAGAGGAAGCATTAACAGCCAGCCTCGGTCCTCTCCCTGTCTTCTTGTGGTGTTCGAATACATAGTCAACAATTTCGAACAAATCCCCTTGCAACAATTCGAAGAGACTAGGTATGGATTAGCTGCCGTATCCTGAATGTTCATTGCGAAGACGCTACCTTCCAGGACCCATTGGTTGGGAATCGCAGGCGGGGGGATAATTGTCAGATATTGAGAACGATGCTCTCGCTGTTTAGTACCGACGACCTCAAAGTCTTACGGCTTGCGTTGTGGAGAGAGAATATGAAGAGCTAGAAGTATTGAAATGGGGGAGGTTGGGACTACCCCGCCACCCCCACAGCACCTGTAACAGCCCGCACGGCCCGCTCAAGCGCCCAAAGGAGCTGTCAATAAAACGCCACAAGCGCCTGGAGGGCTCTCTGACAGGCTGTCTGCTATGCTTCAGGGCCAACCACTGGGAGGTCGGCCCCGCAAACCCAGGCCTGGGAACGGATCGGCCTGGTGGGCGCGGACCCTACGCTCTCTCATTCTGCTCACCGACTTCAAGGATTGAGTAGTTCGCTACGTCCTTTCAGCCCCATTAGAGAAAATAGCATTAGTCCTGAAAATGTGCAGAGCACTAGGCTTTGCGGTGGGGCTGAGGCCGTCGATAACTCGATGGGTAAGCCAACACTTTTAACTCCCCGGAAAGTTGAATGCCAGTGGCGCTGTCGAACGAGAAGATCCAAAAGCGCAGAGAAGAAACTCTATTACAAAGATCAGCTATGTGCAAATTGATGGAAGTATTGCAATGAAGTATTACACTGCAATTTAGGTACGCATGGAAATCTATAAACTTGTACACAGGCAATGGAATCTCCTAGGAGATAACTTATTGACTACTGCCCAATTTAAACATTTCCTGCTTTGGTGCACACTGCTGCCATAATCTGCATAGGAAGACGACAAAGCACCAATAGCATGTGAAGTCAAAATCATCGATTCCCGAATACTCCGTACTGCGATGCAACCAGCGAGCTTTTGTGCGCTCAACCATCTTTGAGACCATCATATTATGACCCAGCAACACCATTGACCAATGCCTCCCCATCGATATCGTTCTTAATGTCCGTCAAAGTCCAATCTCTGACGCCTCCCTTCCAGTCACTCACTCGACCGTCCGTAATCTTCACCACCACAACCCTGACCTCCTCTCCCTCGATATACATTCCCCTCCCACCATCCTGCCTCTCCCTCGCATCCCAAATGCCCTGTCCAGCACTCGGCTCCTCTCCTTCACTGAAAGTATTGTTGTCCAAATGCATCTCCCGATAATATTTCTCTTCCTCGGTACCCCGCTCCACGAGTCTAGCCTCCCCATTGATCGTCGCAGATATGCTTGACATGGCGCTCGTATTCAGATTCAATAATAAAGCAGCCAGGGAGGATCTCGAGGCTTCAGGAGGTGGAGAGCCTGCTCGGTCTCCTCCAGCTGCAGAACCTCGGCGGTTGGTGGTTGGCGGTCGGTGAGAAACCCAATCGTGGACTAGGAGCGATACATGTGGGTTCGATATCAGGTTGAGGGTTTTCTTGGATGAGGGATTCGTGGTCATTATTATTGTAGGTGTCGTAGAGTAGGGGCTGTTGGGCAGATAGGTGTAGTTCATGAGAGAGACATGGGGGAAGAGATTCGTGCACGTTGCTAGATGAAGCTGCAGAGAAGGTCAGTTGGGATTCGCACAGTACAGATATGTACATTAGAGGAGATAGCATACAAATCGGGCGTTTTGCAGGCATTGAGCGACTTCTGAAGGGAGTGTGCTGGTGACTTGGAGGTTTCGGGGCTCGTCGGAGGCTTCATAGTTGAGGGGTGCTACTGCCGCCATGTTGACTGTGTTTTTCGCGAATCTCCTTTGAAGGTATAAGATAGGAGAAATATCTTCAGGACAAGAGATCGTAAATCTGCAGAGTTTGTCTGCGCTATTCGGATTGGGTCTTCTTAGATACGACCTTAAAGCTCGAGGTCGAGGTCGAACTTTCTCGCGTGAGCTTCCATGACGCGCCTCACGTGCTCTCGGGTCAAAATCGAACGACATTTCTTCTCCGTCCTTCCTCGATTCTTCCTTGATCCCAAACCACTCCTTTCATCCTTGTATGACTACCATGTATAATCCAGCTCTAAGTAGGAGCGATGCACGTGATACCCAATTGACAATTAGGGACTCATTTACTTCCACAGTATTATTTACTATAAATATTTCCCTACCCGCTTGGATCAGTGCGCAGTAAAGTTATATGATCCACTGCCTACTCGGATAGTCGTTGTAGTATTTTCCGTCGCAAAACTTTCAATTCCATTGCTTCCAGCCACCATATCTGACCCGCTCTCAAGAACTGTAGTAGAGTTGAGAATCACCGTACCCGTGCTTCCGACAGGAACCACAATCTCGTAAGTAAGTGCACCGTCCAGCTTCCATGTTGCACTTGCAATTCCCCGGAACGATCTGTATGCCGCACTAGCGGTCGTCAAATCTCCCACTGTAATGGGGCTATAAGTGATGTTAGCCCAGCCGACAGAGCCTGGAGATTGGCTGAGGCCACTGAGTCGACGCAGCCAAGTGTCTCCATATCCAAACATAAAGTGATTGAGGGAAGAGTCCGCTGAATTTCCATTGAATTGTTCCCAGAGCGATGTCGCTCCTTGGGCAACCTCGTAGCCATACGAAGGATAGGAAGTTGAACTCATGAGTTTATAAAGAAGCTCGTTGCTGCTGCTGTTCATCAAAACGCGGAATAGCGACGGGAGAGAGATTTCGCCAGTTGTCCAATAGCCGGTGGTTGCAACGTTGCTAGCCAGGCTGGCTGCAATGGATTTATACGTCTCAGTTGAGTTTGCCGCTCCCATATCCAGTGCTAGTGCCAGGGCTGCTTGTTGACCCCCACCGTATTGCATCGAGGTTGGGTTGAAGTAGGCCGCGTTGAATGCATTGATAATATTCCCAGCTAGGACCGTATATTTCGCGACATCATTTGCCTTTCCGAGATATCCAGCAATAGATATCATACCCTGAACTGCTTGAGAAAAGCCGTATGTCGCAGTTATCCCAGCTGAGGTCGTACTGTCCAAAGTTTCCCAATCTCCAAGCCCATAGTTGAGTAGATATGTCGATCCCGCTTTGTTTTCCAAGTACGCCACATATGCTTGCATAGCACTGTATGTGTCCGCAAGAACTGAAAGGTCTCCGTACGCCTGATAGTGCTGGAGTGGCAAAAGTACTACAGCATTGCCCCAGTTTGGATCGTCACGGAAACCACCCGAGAAAACAGTAAACTCAGGCGAAATGTCGGCGACCAAGCCAGTTGATATCTGAGAATCGACCATGTCTTTAGCGATCTTCCTAAGAGTGGCCTCCATGTCATACGTGAAAATCACCGGATCAATCACGAGATGAGATTCTTCCAACCAGCCAAGCTTCTCCCGGTGAGGGCAGTCAGTCATCGAGCTATACATATTGCTCTGGATAGATCTGTCAACGATTGTATGGATGTTGTTGAAGAGCGTATGACTCGATGACAAGCTACCTACGGTATCGACACTGGATCTGATTGATAGGCCTGAGGCAGAAGAAGTACTTGGGGTTGAGGTTAAATTCACTTGAAGGTATCGGAAACCATGGTACATGAATTTGGGAGAGAATGTCGCGACGGTTCCATTCGATGTGAATCCATCAAATATGGGACTTCCAGTAGTTGACTGATCGGCCAGACCACCGGAGGTTAACCTTTCGGAGGGATATGCGACTACCCGAGTACCACGAGTCTCATTCACGGTGAGCTGGAACCACCCAGCAAAGTTCACACCAAAGTCGAATACACAAAGACCGCTGACTTTAGTAACTGATATGGGAGTGATTGTTTCGACAACCTGTAAGGATTGCTTTGGCGTCCCAATCAGCGTACCAGTGGGGATTTCTGTACGATTTGCAGCTGCCCAGCCAGTGTAACTTGTGACTTTGGATGGCCAGCCCGGTATCTCCTGCCGAGCATCGTATTCTTCACCACCAAACCAAGACGACTCAATTCGAGGACCATTCACCGTTGTCGACCAGGTTGTGTCCGACGCTACAGTGACAACAGTGCCATCGGAACAAGTGTACTCCAGCTGGGCGATAAGCATCAATTGCTTAGGGGTATCTGTAAATTTCATGTACCTCCCATTCAGTCCCGGCTCCGGATCATATATGCCTTTGCCTAGTTCGACGCCTAGTAGATTCGTTCCTTGTGTGAGCAAAGTAGAGACGTCGTAGGTGCTATAGTAGAGGGTCTTGGCGAAAGTAGAGTAGCCTGGATCAAGAACAGAAGAATCAACGGCAGCTCCGTTAAGTGTCGCGGAGTGTGCTCCAAGCCCAAGAAGATAAAGTCGTGATTGAGTAGTAGGGCAAGATACGGAAAAGTTCTTGGCGAATACAGGGAGTGAGTTCGTGCCTGAGACGTAGGCAGTGTTACCGATCCACGATGCCGTCCAGTCGGAACTGTTCAAAAGGCCCATTTCAAATTTTCCTGTTGAGCTCCAAGGTGAAGCAACACCGTTGATATCGTAGACGAGCACACGCCACCAGGCAATCGTGCGGGACTTGAGTTCGGCACCAGCATAATAGACGCTGCTGCTCGCTGACGAAATTTTGCCACTATCCCAAAGGTCCGCCTCTGTGAACTTGGAGGTACTTGTGGCAACCTGGACTTGATAGGCACTCTGAAGGTCGCCTCGCGTGCTTGATGACAAAAGCCAGGTTAACCGTGGAGTAGTCGTTGATATACCATTAGGTTGGTGAAGTCCCTCTGTCCGAAGGGAATCAGAAATAACAAAGATGGCTGAAATGCAAGTAGCACACAGGGTGGATAGTAGGATGGAAAATGAGAGCTGCATTATCATCAATGTATTCGAACGAATATTCTAGAATTCTGGAGATTTGGGTGGTAAGAGGGAAGAGCAGCATGAAGCTCTCCTTTTAAGGTCTACTGAATAGTCTCTTACCGCGACGTAAATTGTTATAGAGGCGTTTAGTAAGGAGCTCAAGACCTGCCTGTTTGAAGCTTCTGTCGCTGTATTGAAATGTAAACTAAGTTTTGCGACCTCTTCCGGGGTATCTCAAAGCGAAGCATGAGGGGAATGTGGTCAAAGGAGTTGGTTCAAGAGAAGTAGAGAGCCCTAGGAGGAAAATCTGGGGTTCCGAATGATAGGGAAATCAGAATCTTGTGCCTGATCATAGCTTCTAACGGCACTTAATTGGCGGAAGAAATTCCAACGAAGCAAACTATCAGGAACAGTTTAAGTTGCTACATGACATATGATCAGAAGTTAGATGGTTGCCGAGGATGGCGTTCGATCTCGCTACCGTTCGAATCATGATAAGTAGCACCTTCCGGTTCGGGCGTCGATCCCGCTTTTTTTCGCGGGGCTATACGAGGAAGCAAACTATCAGGAATATTTTAAGTTGCTACGTGCTCTCCGTTGCGCTGCGGCTAGGTGCGTACCTCGCTTAGCCAATTTTCTATCGCCTCTACCTTGAGTTACTTACCACCCAATATTAATTCCATTGATTCGTCTTGCAATAAAAAAGAAGAGGCTCTACTTAAAATATTTATCAAGTTTATTTTGATTTCTATAAAGGCTTACTTGAATAAGTGGTTATATAGCTAAGGGACTTTTACTATTCCTAATTTTAAGCGAGATACACACCTGGCCGTAGCGCAACGGATATGATCAGAAGTCAGATGGTTGCCGAGGATGACGTTCGATCTCACTGCCGTTCGAATCATAATAGGTGGCACTATCCAGTTCGGGCGTCGATCCCGCTTTTTTTCATGGGGGCTATACGGGGAAGTAAACTATCAGGAACGGTTTAAGTTACTACATGCTATATAATCAGAAGTCAGATAGTTGCCGAGGATAACGTTCGATCTCACTACTATTTGAATCATGATAGGTAGCATTGTCCGGTTCGGGCGTCGATCCTGCTTTTTTTCACAGGCTATACAGGAAGCTAAAGCAGCATGGAACTTGCTTCAAGTCCGGTCCGGCCCGTTCGGGTATTGATATACCGAGTCTTTCAGGGAACCATACTGGAGACCGTTCATGAATATGATGTAGAAATTTTACAGGGAGGTAAGGTTTCGCGGGGCTATACGGGGAAGCTAAAGCAGCATGAAACTTGCTTCGGGTCCGGTCCGGCCCGTTCGGGTATTGATACACCGAGTCTTTCAGGGAACTATACTGGAGACTGTTCATGAATATGATGTAGAAATTTTACAGGGAATTAAGGTAGTATTCTTTGCTAAAAGGATTTGAAATTTCTTAAGAGAGCCTTAAAAAAATAACTTAATCATAATTCTTTCTCAACTTTACGCTTCTTAGGGAGATATGCAATTGCCCCGAGATTTTACCCCACCTAACCAACGGAACATCTTTTTGCGAAATCGTTCTGACTTACCCGAGAAACCGCTGTTGAAGCAAGGAGCAAGGGTAGCAACTGTTCAGGACCACGCGAAGCAGTGCGGGGATCTCGCTGGTTTAATTAGTGGTTAAATCTCATGCTCTCTGACGATTCCCCCGTATCTCTGCCGGAAATTATGCGTCTTTACCCGGATTAGCCCAAATATCCCATCCTATGAGATAAATTCTTCAATTCCTATTCTTTCATTTATCCTACATTCGTCAGTTGGAAAGTTGAAAAGGACCGCAAAAACCATGAATCTTAAACTTCTTACGAAGACAATCATAGCTCTGGGTTCTCTTTTGCCATTCTTTTTCATCCGACATGCCCAAGCCATAACATTGCCATCCAGCTATGACACCATCTGGAACAGCCAGAGTCTCAATTCTGCCGGTTCGATGCCTGTTGGAGGTGGAGACATTGGACTGAATGCATGGGTAGAGAATGGTTAGTAAATTTCTCTTGTATTGCTAGGTAATCATTCTAACGCTCATATCTCTGTTAGGCGATATATTATTCTATGTCGCTAAGAGCGGTACTTTTGATGAGAACAACTCCATGCTAAAGCTTGGCCGAGTGCGATTATCTATGTCACCCAACCCTTTTGCAATGAATGCCTGCTGTTTCGAACAACGCCTGCTCATCAACCATGGCTATGTCACATTTTCTGGGGCAAACAGCACACTTATAAAATTATGGGTGGATGTCTTTCATCCAGTGGTCCACGTCGAGATAACAGGCTCGTCTCAGATGAACTTAACAGCTTCGTTCGAAACTTGGAGAACTGCGGGCCATCAAATGGTCAGTGGAGAACAACGTAAGAATTCATCTTTAGTTATGATGAGGTATCTAATAATAACCAAACATCGCTTAGAGCAAACATCATGGGGAGTCAATACATCCCCAAAGCTACCACTGCCATACCAGTATCCGGACACCATTCAGTATAATCAGAATGGAATTCTGAATTACCATGCCAATACCGAACAACCCCTTTTTGATTTCCAGACGAATGCGCAGGGCTTATCAGCAGAAGCAAAGTCTTTATACAATCCGATGCTTAATAACACAGTTAGTCTAATATTCATTTTAGTTATAGCAAAACTCTAACAAGCGAATAGTTTGGTTCATACATGGTTTCCTCTCAACTTACACCGGGAGCTATAACAACAGGGAAATATATCGACACAAATTTCACAGCTTACAATCTGATATCAAGCCAGCTTTCGAATTCGTTCAAAATCTGTCTCGGTACTGCACAGAATCAAACAACTGACCTAGAATCATGGAAGTCTGAATTGATTTCTTCAACAGCCTTAGCTTCTAAAGAACCTCAAACCGATTCCTTAAATTGGTGGCACTCGTTTTGGGACCGCTCCTACATAATCATCAATCCCGGCTCTTCCCCATCGGATGCAGGTTTTCAGGTAGGAAAGAACTACCAGTATTTTCGGTACATGATGGGATGCAATGCGTTTGGAGAATGGCCCACCAGATTCAATGGCGGTCTGTTCACTTTTGATCCCTCTACCGTTTCAGGTGGCCCATCCTTTACGCCCGACTATAGGAAGTGGTCGGGAGGAACGTTCACAGCTCAAAATCAGAGATTGCTCTCTTGGCCGCTCTTGAAAAGTGGAGACTTTGACATTATGAAAGGTCAGCCTTCCTATGCTATATCGAATTTACTTACACTCTCTGACTACTTTTTTCAATTTGTAGCACAATTCGACTACTATCAAAGAATCACGCCGAATAATCGGATTCTCGCAAGGACATATTTTGGACTTAACGCAACTCTTTTCTCCGAACAAATTGATAATACAGGACTACCAAATGTTTACGAATACGACGCCAACTACTACAACGGAGATAGCCCTCGAAATTCGTTGTATCCTCCAGGTATAGATTACAACGACTATTTGTCCTACCTACAAGATACTGCCAACGAATTTGTTGACATCATCCTTCAGTCAAATATCTATACTGGCCTCAACATTGACCCGTACATGCCTTTCATTGAATATCAGCTGGCTTGGTTCGACGAGTACTATACCCAAAGAAACGGTCTAGTTAATGGTACTCTTGTCATATATCCTGGATCTGGACAAGAGACATACAAACTGGCACTAAACTCTGCATCAACGGTTTCTGGACTACGCAAAGTCATAGCGGATCTACTACTAGTTAATCCCACGTATATTAAAGGCAACACATCTTATTATCAGGGCTACCTCACTCGTGTCCCATCTACTCCTTTGCGGCAATGTCCCGGAGCAACCAGTAAGAAAGCCGGGAAACACAAAAAGTAAAGATCATCTAACTTTATATAGGTTTGACCTGCGTATCCCCAGCCTCAAATTATTCCTTCATCGAGAACAATGAACCTACAGCGTTGTATACTGTTTTTCGTAAGTTACTTCCCCTTCTAAGAAACCAATGCAACTAACTTCAAATTCTCAATAGCGTGGGGTGAATATGGCCTTGGAACGAGCACGAATCTATCTTATGCTATCCACGCATATCTAAATGATAGTGAGACTGCAAGCTGGCATGGCTCTGTGTAAGTCTGCGGTAGATTTTTTTTACGAAATCATGTATGAAAGAAGATTACTGATATTCATAAAGAGGATGGAGACAAGATCAAATCTGGCTTGCGCGGATGGGTCTCACGGATATGGCGACTGCGATAACCACATCACGCTTGGCAGACAGCACGGACTACCGATTCTCCGCATTCAAAGGCCCAAATTACGATTGGTCGCCTGATATTAATCATTACGGTAGCTCTGCGATCGGGTTGCAAGAGCAATTGATGCAAACTTTTGTCGGCGACGATATTCGTCTCTTGCCTGCATGGCCTTCGTCTTGGACGGGGTATTTCAAGTTGCTTGCTCCTAACAAGACAACTGTGTCAGCAAATATTACAGGAACTGATGTAACGAATCTTGAGGTTATACCGAGCTCTAGATTATCAGATGTAATTATAGGCTCAAGCTAGTAAAAAGAGATGTTGCCTTCGACTATCCTCTTGCTGTCGATGTTGTTTCTTCATAACCTCCCTCAGCTTTGGTAACTATGAAGCAGCAATAAAACGAATTTACTTTACCATAATATTCATAGATGCTATTTGGAGCCATGCAAGCGCGTCCAATTCATTACACCCGTCAGCCACGTAACTGGAAAGATGGTGCTATCATACAGCCATGGGGTTCGGAACAGTACAAGCCCCCATCTACGAAGCATATTCCCATTCCCATTCCCATTTGCACCAACCAGATAGCGACAAAGCCACACCATCCTACCCATGGAAGAGAAAGCCATCAAAGCTAGATGGATAAGGATTGCATCACTATAATATCTTTAGATTTATTCACTCACTTCTAAAATGCTGCAATGCCGAGAGGATGCCTCTAAACGCCGGAAATACACAGAAGGGTTGTCTAAGGGCGCCCGTGATTCATACAATAGCTTTCTTCATGCCAATCGCTTCATCGGCGAGTATCGTCAGACCCTTCCTTTTCTTCAACACGTTCTCGATGAATGCTTCACCGGCCTTGTATGAACTTCTAACCAGAGGCCCACTAGCACAATACAAGAAACCTAGGTCCAACGCTCTTTGGCGCCATAATTCAAATGTGTCTGGCGTAACGTATTCCTCGACTTTCATGTGGCGTTTGGTGGGACGCATGTATTGGCCGAATGTCACAACATCAACGTTGACCTTGCGAAGATCTATCCAAATGTTAACAGTATCCTTCGAGAGCAAATAACAGAGCATACCTTTCAGTGTCTGCCAAAGCTGCTCCTCCGTCTCACCGAGCCCCAGCATAATACTCGTCTTCGTGATCAAACTTGGAACTGCCTTCTTTGCCGCTTCCAACACATCCAAGCTCTGCCTGTACTTCGCCCTTCGATCTCTGACAAAGGGAGTTAATTCTTCCACCGTCTCCATATTATGTGCGTAAACGTCGAGTCCACTTTTTGCCACCATAGCCACCATCTCTAAATCTCCTGAATAGTCACTCGTTAAGGCCTCGACTAACATCTCCGGCTTCTTCTGCTTAATCTTCATGATTGTCTCTGTGAAATGCCTGGCGCCACCATCTACCAAGTCGTCGCGATCAACAGACGTCAGGACTACATATCCCAGACCCCATCGAGAGAGTGCCTCCGCTGTATGCTCCGGCTCGTGGGGGTCCAACGGCAAGGGAACTTTTGAAGTCTTCACACTGCAAAACCTGCAGCCTCGCGTGCAAGTGTCGCCCATCAACATAATTGTAGCCGTTGCAGCACTCTTGTCACTTCCTCCCCAACAATCCGAAATGTTTGGACATCGCGCCTCCTCGCAGACAGTATGCAAATTCAAGCCACGTAGATCCTTCTTGATCTTCTTGTAATTCGAATTATCCGGTATAGGAGTCTTCAACCATTCGGGGAGTCGTGTGATCTGCTTCTTCTTGCCGGGTGGGCCGACCATCGCTGTGCGCAGTTCGAGAGCATCTTCGGGAGTCAAGGGCTGGTCTGCAAGGCCGACGAATTCTGAGAATGAAGGGACCGCGTTGATCTTGTCTTTGAAGTATGTGGGTCGTCGTTTGGGTGCTGGAGGTTCAGCAGTTGAGGCCTCGGTGGCAAATGACCTGGAGGAGCTGGAAACGAAGGATCGCGAGACCTGTCGCAAGGGTGGTGCATTCAGGCACCTGAATCTTACTACCGTAGCCGCCATTGTGAGCATCTGAACCCTCAATGACGTGAAGTTTAGGATGAAAGGGACTCGTTGATATTTTGAGGTGATTGCAAATCCCAAAATCCAAGAGGTCCAGAAGATATCCCGCGCTAACCCGTGTTATGCCGACGGCACGTGATTAGCCTCCACTGAGGACTGCAAGCAAAAGGGGTAAAGGGGCAAGGAGTCTACTTGTATTCGAGTGCACAGCGCTTCATTCGAGGTTGATTAACATATTTAGATCATATTTGGTTAGTTTCTGGGGATTAAATTGTAACCACTATTTGAAAACATTCAAGTGTTCGAGGGATGCACCAAAATGGTAAGATATATCTTGAGAGAAAGACTTCGGACTTTTTCCAATCTATACTACTAACGCTTTCAATGTATTCACACGGCACTTCATAAGCGGCTGTATCTTCGTCCCAAAATCTTCAACACCTTTGACAAAATCGTCAAACGTAAACATAACTCCCTTGATCGGCTCTTTTGCAACTTCATCTAACATCGCAGCCACAGTGGCATAGGACCCAATCAAAGTGCTCATGTTGGCGTTACTCTTCGGTGCCATGTTCACCATTCGTTGAGCAGTGGAAAATTTGTCTGCCTTTTCGTCCTTGCCGCTCTGGTTTTTCATCCATGCGAGAGCTTGGACATCTGTTCCTTGGTTATACAGTTCAAACTTTGCATGTGCAGCCTCATCCGTTTCGTCTGCAATAATCATAAAGAGTACGAGTGCTCCCACATCCCGACCTTCGATTTTGGATGCTTCTACCAGTCTAGAATTTGCTTCTTTGAATGCTGTTGGCTGATTTACACCAGATCCGCTGGTGAAGTTGTAGTCGCAATACTTTGCAGCAAAAGCCGTTCCTGGCTACAGTGTTAGCAGGATATTCCCCTCATGGAATCGACCAAGAGGATAAGCTTTAAGCTTCACTAATGGAAGTGCCAATTTACGTACCGGGCCCGCTCTGACCAGCAGCAATAAGCTTGATTTCCGAGGAGGGCAATGGTAAAAGCCTACAATCATCCATCTTGAAATGCTTGCCCTTGAAATCTGATTGCCCTTTGGTCCACAGTTCCTTCATCACTTGCACGTATTCTGTGGCATACTCATAACGATATCTGTTAAATCCGTAAGGTGGGTGTTTCAGTCTTGTTAGAGGACTATTCGATGACGTACCCGAAATAATCATTGCCTGGCCACATTCCCATCTGATCATATTCCGCAGTCTGCCAACCGGTCACAATATTGATACCAAATCGCCCTGGGGTGGTAACACCGCCATAACCTCTCACCTTTATCATAGAGAGCGCAAAGTCAAACCCGTATTTCTCGGCTTTTTGAACAATCTCCTTGTTCAAATCAAAAGTTGGCATATATTTAGGTGACGTCTCAGATATCAACCAACCTGTAAATTCTAGTCAGTTCTGCTTTGGGAAGAAGCTAGACGACCGACGGAGCAGGGAACAACATTGAAAGAAGATGAGCTCATTTCATAGCATCCATGCAATATGCGAATGGGGAAGGTACCGTTGTTGCCTATGGGGATGAATACCCCAATCTGCAAGTCCTTCGTCTCTGACATTTTTGACAGACTTCGAATTCAGTGGGTATATGAAACAGAAGGTAAAACAAGAACACCGATCGGACGATGTTATTCAAAAGCTTGTTTAATGAATAGACTCGCAAAGACTTGCTTTTAGAGTGTAAAGTTAAGGAGTGTGAAAATGCGGACGCAAATCCGATCCTTGCTGCCATACTCTAAATATATTGAGCTTATCTGCTAAGAGCTGGACTCTATCGGAGATTTCTCTCTTATCAGAAAAGTTAACTCCCGGTACAGGAGCCCGCGACCGCGGGTTGTCGGAATGCCGTTAGCACATAATTGGCGGCCAAGCCAACGATCCGAGAGTGGGGTTTGAGAAGGCCGCTCATAATCAAGCTGGATAAAGGACGTATCCTTTGATGGTATCTAGACCAAGCCCGTTCTTAGTGGCGGCCAAAAAGCGTTACGGATAGCATCCCACAGAAGTTGGCTTATTCTGTGGAAACTGCAGCACTGCTTGAGCATCCAGTTCATGGTTCAGGGGACAGGTTAGGTCTGATGGACAATTCGTGTTGGATTGGATGAACATCAGCCATCCAGAGCTATAAGCGGTTCACTCTCGTGGAGTAAAAAAGTGCTATGATAGGATTGGAGGAATTGTCTTGTGTGTTGATAAAGATAAAGAGAGGCCAAGGTTAAAAAGGGGCAGCACCGGCTAAGCGAGGGGAGCCGGAAACTGGCGAACACTCAATATCGACCCCTAGGATTGCCTGTATGACTGTCGTAAAGGACAGGCCTTTCTACTTACTATAGCACTTACTAGTTTCAAGATAGTCCTATAGATTGTCTTGTAAAACCCGTGCTCCTAAATAGAACAGTTCTTGTAAGGAGACGGGTTCACCTCACACATGATTAGTGATCTTCACAGGAATAGTTCTGCCCATCTCGATACTTGATAGCCTTTCTACTCAAATTGTGAATAACTTGAGTGTGAATGCTCTCGCTCTGCTGCACTTGACACGACTTGCTTTTATGCAAGTAGGTAGTAAATAGAAGAGATGTCTTCGCCCGAAATATTGCTGTAGCACGAGCTGGTAGGAGATTGGCAAGCTGGGTGCCGTCTTATTCTTAAATACCTTGCCAGATACCTTTGCATTGCTCTCATTATGGCGCAGCAATGTACGTGATTAAAACAAGCTTCAAAAAATCCCTGCATGTGTAATTTTCACCCATAGGTTCGTAAAGAAGAGTCGATCAGAAAATTCTCTCCTTCAATTCAATATCGGAATGAGTAACCGGAGGCACATTGGGGAATGGATCTCATTCGAGGCTCGTTTGAACAATACTCAATGTAATGCTACGAGATTATATAGCTCTCCCGTTGGTCCGTATAGCCTACACACTGCCTACAGAGGCCTTCACAGTACTCCTCTCCATTCTGAAAGCTCTAAATCTACCTCCGTACAAAGCCCCGCTGCCCTGTTCCCAGCGCTTTCGTGCCTCTAACACCACTTGTTTTTCTTCTAATCTCGTAGCCGGACCTGCAGAACCTTCTCAAATACCTGTCGCGCCCGTATCAACCGCCGTGTTAGTCTCTCCTTTGAAACCGGCTCCCCCTTCCGTTCAGAGTATAAATCACGGCCTCTCTTGTGGCATATATAGTATATAAAGGCCCGATAGTTATTGTCTCGTAAAAGCGAGTCTGTTATTGTCCGGATATAATTGCATTTAGAGCAGCGGAAGCGTTCAGGTAGAAGGGAAGGTTTGTTCTGCCGCACCTGGTGCTGTGTCTGGTAGAGATTGCAAAAGCTTTCTGTTGTATGTAAATGAGATAAAGGGTAAGAGTTATACATGGTGTGTGGCATATAAACATATAAAAGGCATAATTAGAGTGTAACTGAGGAATTTATAAGGCGTCCTATTCATATTTGGGTTCGTGGTCGGGGTGATTTTCATAAGGTAGAGTTTTGGTGGGTAATGCGGCTTAAAATTAGCTTTAGCGATTACTCGCTATCTTCCAGGCTCTTGATCGTTAAATTCTAGGCAGTGATCACTATAATTATAGGCTTTAATCGCTAAGCTGCCTTTTACCCCACCAAACTCCATCTTAAAAAACCGCCCCGACCACGATCTTTTATTTTCTTATTCATTTAAGAAAGGACTAGAGATGGATATAATTATTAATTATACACATGAATTTCCAAGCTAGAGCCCTTGATATTGTGATAAAGGCGAGATTTTGCGTGCGCGCCAGGCGAAAAAGATTTCTGGTCCTTACTTCATTAAATAACGCCGTCAGAATGCCCCTGATTGGAGATACGCGGATGAATGGAATTTTAGAATGAGGCTTTATCTGAGGTGCCGAGGCTGCGAACCATGCTTTCCACCGTCCTTTTAACCCCCCTTCAAACCCTCCCGCCTGTCAGATTTAGCGTGCTTCAGGGGCTTAGGTAAGCCCGATTAGAGCTTATGGGCACTGATCGCATCAGGGTAAACCATCCATCCTAAGTAATTAGGCTAATACCAACTCCATCGATTCCATCTTGTAATTACGTCTTTCCACCTTCCATTTTAGTCGTAATCCTGACACCGCCCCTGCACGTGCGAAGTCAACTTCTCTTGCGCTAGTGAATTGATGCCTCACTGTAGTGAAGTGCTATCCTTTTTATCTTCGAGGTGAAGAGTTCTAACTTCCAACGCCATAAATAACAGTCATATAATTCATCACATTGCATCCAACATGCTCGTGTCGCTTCTTGAGGATTACTTTGGCACCGTTATTGCTCCAGAGGGTCCTAGACTCAGTCAAATACCTCCTTTCAAGTATTCTCCGCTGCCTACCCCAACCTCCGTCAGGTTGTTGAATATACATCCCGACCCATCTTCAACCATTCACTGCTCGATACAAATCGCTGATCTCGACGATTCTCCACTGTATGATGCACTCTCATATACTTGGGGAGATCCTAGAGACCCAATATTCCAAAGCATTACCCCCGAACAATACCGACGGCGCCACGATATTATCTGTGATGGCTGCCTGATTTCCGTGACCGAAAATCTGTATCACGCCCTCCAAAGACTCCGATCATTGAAAAGAAATGGAATCAGCACAAAGGATGGCATTGTGCTCCAGAATTACGTCTGGATAGACGCTCTCTGCATAAATCAAGCCGACGACGCAGAACGAGGATCGCAAGTCGCGATGATGGACGAGATATATTCTAATTCACGCCGCGTTATTGCGTGGCTCGGAAGAAAAAACCAGTACACTGATCGTGCAGTCGAGATGATCCATCAACTGGCAAATAGTCAGCCCACGCGCGGCACAGCCTTACTTAGCAGGTTCTTGAGTGCACTGTAAGCATGACTTCTCTATAAATTGACTGGTCTGAATTCGATACAGGAGTCTGAATACTTCTCGAGACTTATCAGGACGGCAACGAGCTACACCACACTCAATTGCACACATGGATAGAGACGCTTTAGAGCCTCTAATAGCGCTTTTCGAACTCCCTTACTTTCGAAGAGCCTGGGTCATCCAGGAACTGGCATTAGCGCCTGGAATTTTGTTTTTCTGGGGCAATCAAATGATCCAGGGGGATGAGTTGCTAAAATGTGCCCAACTTACCACAGCAATGCGCGAGAAGGACAATGACCTAGAATTCACCAGAAGCTATTTTGCCAGTATCCAAGATCACATGAACGAAACAGGACTATTGCCTCTGACGCCCGGATTATCGTACGTTGCGGTTACCCGAAATAGAAGCTCTCTGTATTCTGGGCATAAGACTCCCTGGTATGCCATAATTCCGATAGCCCTTGGGAGAAACTGGATATCGACTGATCCACGCGATCGCGTGTATGCGACGTTTGGTATCGTTAAGTCAATCATTAATAGCTGTCCTCGAACAGAGCCTGTCAAGCTTTCAGCGAAAGAACTGCCAGTTCCAGACTACGCCAAATCCGCTAAAGAGGTATATACAGAGTTCGCGATGTGGTTATTCAAAGTTTCAGACACGATGATTCCGTTAGCTATGGTTGAGGATCGAAGCAAAAGGAGTCCAGGCCTGTTAGATGTTTTGCCATCTTGGGTCCCTGACTTCAGTGTGCTCAATCTGCCAACCCCTAGCTTCCTCGGGTGGGCCAATTTGTGGCAGGCAGCTAAGGGCGAAGAAATAGGCATCCCATTACTTCTGGATGGCAGGATATTGATTGTTAAGGCTGCGTACTTTGATAAAGTTCGGGGAGTTGCAGCACCCATTGAGTCAACCTTCTCCAAGGAGTGTCTTTACAGTATTCTTGGACTAGTGGAGCCGTTCGCAGGTTCGCAGTACCCTTTATTGCCAATGAGCTATATCGATGCTCTTTGGCGAACACTCATCATGGACTCAGAGATATCAACCACCGGCGCTCTAATCCATCCTGCGAGACCTGGCCGCCGACAAGATTTCCACGAATGGATAATATCACGTGCCTTTCGATTCGAGGGTTCGGCGATAGATGGTAAACTAGCCAACTACGAACGCTACTACAAAGTACAACGCATGCTTCTAAAAGAGCTCATCTTCCAAGTTGCGCAAGATCCCACAATTTTCAAATGTTCAGGTCGAACTGATGAGGAGCATGCACTTCGTGCAGGATTCGAGGAACACCTGAAAGCGTTGTTCAGTCTCAAAAGAGACAGTCCCAGCGACTGGTTCGGATCTTTCGAAGACTTTCTTCATTTCTACGCCATTTTCTTGAGACGGGAGTCTCGTTTTGCAACAAGGGATATTACTCACATTCAAACCGCAATAGCGACACTAAGTAAACGAGATTCCCCTGGGAGAGCTGAAATGCTTTCTCGAATCGGCAGGTTCAGGTTGGCTACGGAGAAGGCCATGATGCATCGACGGCTCTTCCTTACTGCCACGGGGTGTATAGGACTGGCGGGGCAGTCCGTGGCTGTCGGTGACGAGATGTGGATTGTTGCTGGGCTTACAACTCCTGTCGTGCTTCGGCGTTCCCAAAGTGGCAGGTTTAAGTGGATGGGAGAGGCATACGTTCATGGAATAATGCAGGGTGAGGCTGTTCGTTCCGGGAGACTCAGATTCCACGATATTGATCTCGAATAATCTTGCTCCTATCTATCTATACAACTAGGATTTTGTGTAATAGTTGAGACGATTGGCTTTTTGACTTTAGGCTCTATTTGTAGTTGCTAATCTAGTTTATTTCTTGTTAACAGGATAAGTAGTTGGACCAACATTTATTTCCAAGTCTGCATCTGAGCATTTTCCTTGGTATCAGGAGTGGCTTTGGAGGATACGCAAGTCTTTGTGAGTCCTCTTGAACTCTTCATCGGCCCACACTAAGTCTATTTCTTCGAGCGTGAGATTTTTGCTACTTGAAAAGGGTGTAAGGTCATCGCATATTTCATAGTAACGAGAAGGCTGCCAGATGGTCGGGGATAAGGCCTTGTTTCCTTCACACTTACTCTCTACGACGAAGATCCATGTAAGGATTGTAAAAATGCCTCCACCAATACCCAATACAAACCCGAACGTAAATAAGGGGCCCGACGTTGGGGTTGCTGTCAGCTATTCACCAAATTAGACAGCAAGGAAGGCGACGAACAAAAATATTAGGTTGGAGCCCGACTAGACGTGGCTTCTCTGCTGAAGCGGGAGGTTTTCACAGCATATAGGAAGGCTAGAAAGAGTGGATGCTTTCCCTCTATACCTAGTGCTTTCTCTACTCAAAACAGATACCCCTAAGGAGATTACTGTTATTCCCTCGACAGATTCTTTGTACTTGTCACACCCTGAATACCCTCCAGGAGAGAGGTGATCCGCGGCCTAAGCATAGGGAGGTTTTCCCTACTTCTTTTGCTATTTTGCGTCAATCTCTACGGACCCCCTTAGGTACTATGCTCTTGTTTTTCCTTTCTCATTACATAAATTCTTCTTGAAATTTACAGTCGATAAGCAACATAGATTATTCAACCTAGCCTCCCACACGAAAGAGGCAACAAAGGCTACGAGGCTTGCAAGACTACGCGCCCCCTCTGAGTTCCTGTTTTGTAATATAATTGCCAGCGTAGAGGGACATCCATGAGCAGTTATTTTTCAGCCGAAAATTGGGTATCTTAGAGCATGGGCTTAATAAAATGGATGCAACTTGGTTGAGGCTAAAGTATAGGCTAAAGGCATCATCGCCCGCTCCAAGGAAATTAGTAGTATGTCAACCTCATTCTTCGAAGCTCGTCTGTTTCGCATATGCCAGATTTGTTTTTCCTAAGTCAAAGTCTTTGAGACGATTGGCGCGCTTGTCATATTTAGGCGCCGCGGGACAATGTCAGCCCTGACTGGATATCCCTGACTGGATATCCCTTACTCTAGGTAAAGGATACTTTTTAGGTGGTTTTCGGTTGCTGGGTGAGTGCACTGACCCGAAAGCCAAATAGCAAGTAGTAGACACGTTCAAAACACCAAAGGAACACTATGCTATACCGCTTTCAAAACATCATCCTTTACCCAGAGCAAGGAATCGTCCGACGAAACGGATTTTCCAAGGCAATAGCCCAGGACCACCGGGCCTGAGTTCCTCCACGTCATGATGCGGAGTAAACCACCTCGTGTCAATTTGGGGAGCAAAATGTGTATATAAAATCTATGGCCATGACACTTCGTGCCTGCAGTCCTGGGTCGTCATCTTGCAACGTCAGATAGCAGTAATGATGCAGCTCAAGACTTTTGCCCTCTACGCCGTCCTTGTCGGCTTGACAGCTGCGCAAAACTCGACAAACACGCCGCAGCCATTTGGGACATTTGGTGACAACGCTATCTACTGGCCCGATGCCAACCACACCATATTCTATCCACGGATCACGGAGTTATCTGATGGCACGATTCTCGCCACAGCCGGACTGAACTCCAATCCGCCCGTGTTTCCCATCTTTAGCTCCAGCGATGGCGGTGCAACTTGGAAGTGGATCTCCAACATGACAGACCAGGTCAACGGCCTTGGAATGAATGCACAACCTGCGCTGGCTGAGCTGCCTTTCGCTGTCGGTGCGTTCCCTGTGGGCACAGTACTAGCGAGTGGAAACAGTTGGGGCCGTAATGCCACCTCCAACAGCACCATCATCGATCTCTACGCGAGTATAGATAAAGGTCACACATGGAAGTTCGTCAGTAATGTGGCACGAGGGAGCGGACCAGACACTACTAACGGAAACCCGTGCATCTGGGAGCCATTTATTTTGTAAGTGAAAGCTTTCCCCTCTTGCCATCACTAACACTCACTCGTTCTCAGGCCATTCAACGGCACCGTTGGCGTGTTCTACTCAGACCAGCGTGATCCACTGCACGCACAAAAGCTCGTCCATCAAGAATCAACCGACATGGTGAATTGGGGGCCTGTAGTCAATGACGTTGTCTACAAGACGTACACTGACCGACCTGGGATGACCGTTATTGCGTACATTCCACCCTTAGACAAATGGATCTTCGTGCACGAGTATCCAGGTACGCCGCCCAAATACCCCGGCGGTGATGTCTGGGGTACTAACGGCGACTATCCTGTTTACTACCGCCTTGCGAAGTCACCATTCCAGTTCGACAACGACCGCGGCTATCCAATTGTTGTGCGTGGGGTTCAACCAGGCTCTAGCCCCTATGTTGTCTGGAGCCCAACGGGCGGGCCGAATGGAACAATTATCGTCAGCGACAATGACCACTCAGACGTCTTCACAAACAGCCACGCCGGCATGCCTGATCAGTGGGAGGTTCACCAGACGCCGCAGCCAAGTGCGTATAGCCGCGCGCTCCATATATCAAAGAATAACTCTGATCATCTTATGATTCTCGGCGCCGGAAAGTACTCAGGAATCCCTCCGCGGCCTTTGTCCATTAGTGTGGTCAGCGTGGAAAATCTCTTGACTCAGCTGCCTAGCGATGCGAAGCCCGATTTTTAAATCCATGCAGACACATCACATATTCCCGCCTTTGGCCTGCACTACAATGTACATGCTGTCAAGTAGAGCACCTACTAGGGGTACAAGAGTTTTCATCCGCGCTTATACAGTTAGGGTAGGAATTTAGATTTTATATCAAGGATTAATGAGTAGTGATAGCGGGTAGAGATTAATATTATTATGAGCTGAGTAACTTGTAAAACAAACTTGGAACTCTATGTATATCTTTCCAAATGTCACTAAAGATCTAGTATAGCCTAAGGTTAGATATATTTCGAATACTCTTTTTTATATATAAATAGGCTCTAATAAAGAAACTATAACCGGGGTATATAGGAGACTAGAATATTTTGTTTGTTATAGTGTATACTCTGACTTAGCGGGTGCTTAGGATACTTAAGCCCCTGCTCAGTAGTATGAATGCTATTAGGGCCACTTTGATATTAATTTAGGGGTTTCAAGGACCAAGAGACTAGTTATCTTCCACAATTTTACTCGGGGATATAAGTTTGTCTGGCCAATAAAGTACGTCTCCCATTCGAGGGAACCTCTTCTTCTTCCCACGCATGACTGGTGATAGAGTGAATAGTAACAAACATACTAATCACCCATTGGCTTCTCTATCACGAGTGAAACTCATTGTAAAGAACAAAATAACACCGAGCCATTTCAAGAATTCTACATGAAAGGAACAAAGGGATCGGAACAACGAATTCCTTCACACTTGAACAATTTAAACAATGACATTCATTGAAAACAAAGCGCAACGTGCTATCCTTTCAAACAATTAATGGTGGCCATTTTTGGAACAGAGAAAACCCAATGTCTTGATAAAGCTTATTGTGACTTGTATTAATCCACCTGGGGTTTCGGGCAAGATTTTGCAACTGAATCTACTTCAACAAGAAACTGATACAGTTATACAGATAAGGAATATTCAGACACAAACAGAATGACATCCCAAGGAGCGCAAATAGAACCTACAAGGGAGGACCTTGAAGCTACAGAAACTTCAGAAGTACTTTCAAAAGCACAAGACGAATGGAAGAAAGAATGGTACCTGGACTGGATAAAGTATCGCAACCAGGAGCGGAGCAACAAAGTCCCCCAAGACATGCAAGCAGAGCTCTACGACCCCAATGCTGATCATAGCCACTTTCTCGTGAAGGTGCATCATTCAAGACTTGAGTCGAGTCTTGGCGATATCGATTGCAGTATCTGCTATGATGATCTGAGGACTAACAATCCACGTCAATTGCCATGTGGCCATATGTTCCACTTAGATTGCCTGAAACAAGTCTTCGCTAGGAGAGAAAATGGGGACAAGTGTCCATTTTGCGGCCGCGAATGGACACTCTTCCGAGTGCCCGACTGGAATTTCCCACAGTACAAATACTTCAACCAGTATATACCAGGTGAACGGCCTCGCCAAATCAGAGTCCAAGTGGGAGGCTTCAAGAAATTTGGATTGGATCTCACGGATTACGAGAAGAGGCACTGGGGCGAGAAGCTAGGAACCTTGAAAGACTGTTCCGACTGGGTAATGGGCATTATTTCTAATGAACACGAGCAGATCGTTCCTCGTTTCAAGGAATATGTTTGGAAACCAAAACCAGCCGCTTCCAAGACCTCAGGTCAGGTAGCCAGCGATGAGTCCACTGAAGATACCAAAGTAGAGAGTGGTCCCTCAAATTCTACTCCAGATGCATCAAAGACTAATCCAACATCAACAGGAGAGGTGGCCGTCAATGAATCAAACTCGGCTTTCGAGAACGTAGACGAGCTCCATAGTAAGATAAACGAGCTGAATACTCCAAACTACGAAGACCATTCTTACAGGCCTCCATTATCTCCAATAATAGAAGAGGAGAACGGGGAGGCGCAGCCACTAGAGGCCAACCAATCAGCGGAACCTGATATGGACGGCAGACGAAGTCGAAGAGGACACCGAGTACCTTCTCCTTCTCCTTCTCCTTCTCCACCACCGGAGGAAAAGTCAAAAACAGACTAAGCCCCTCCCAGATCTCCTACCCTACCATTCGTTGGCCTTGCAGGTTCTCGTTGGGCGGGTCCCTAGCAACCACATGCGCAGTCCGGCAGTCGCTGAGCAGAAAACAACTTGGCTGAGGTTGAACTCCTGTAAGAAGTAGTCACTGGTAGGAGAATCTGTCAAAACTCGTCATTGAGGATGATAATAAAGTTTGCCAGAAGAAGGAATTCCCCCCCTGGGCGGAGGTCATTTATCTACAGAGGAAGTAATGCACCACCCTTGATGTAATAAAGCTGTAGAAATATAGATATAAATCCATTTAAAACATCCTCCTCCAGTTTTAACAAATCTCTTATTTTAATTTTTTTATTTAATGAGTAACTCAACCCGAACTCTTGACATTCCAATCACTCGTTTGTTTACATACTCGGCAAAATTGAAAAGGGGCAGCTTAATCACGTGATACTCATTGCCTACCTACCCTCTCTCCAGCTACATCATTTATTTCGTTGTAACTGGCCAGATGCTGCACGAGTCAATATAGCATGCGATATTTCAAGTTAAATTTAATCTCCTTGATGTGATTTGCAGGTTGTTAGGCTAAAATGCTGGGGTGTTCACCTCTGAACGCGAAAAGTTACAAAATGATTTTAGCCACGGTCCACTACGAGATCGAAAGGACACGATTGTTAAAACTTTTCGAAGTGAGAACCACATCTTTAGCTATGCAATTTACAGTGTCCCTGCTCCAAGCATCTTCACTCGACATATTCGCATACAACTCATTCCTCTACATGGGCTTGGATCATTCAACCGCGCTATCATGTTCTCTAGAATCCTCTTTCTTACTCTAATTCTGGGAACAAAGTTAATCACGGCAGCGGATCTTGATTACTGCCCAACATCACGGCCCGCAGCTCTTTTTGTGACGGAAAATGAAGCTACATGCCCTCTGATGACTGATGTGGCTGCTCGATCGAAAAGCCATCCTTGGACGCACAAAGTTCGGTGTATGGAAACGCCAGATGATGAATATGGAAAACCGCAAACATTTTGTCTCTATACAAGGGCAGCTTCAGGATCCAGGCGGGAGTGCAGCATTGTCACAACTCCTGCGCTTGCTGAAAAACTTGCTCTGGATGAGCGGACTGGCGAAGAAAAGCAGAGTGCGGGAAAAACCACAGAAGGTCTCAACTCCACACTACCAGCCTTTGAGATTCGGGCGATCAAGGGACGTGGTGTTGGTACTTTCGCTACGAGCAACATAGAAGTTGGGCAAGTAATATTCACCGACTCGCCTATATTTATCACATTACGGGATGCTCTTGATTTGTTACCAAGAACGGAGCGACAGGAGATGCAATGGAGAGGAGTGTTACAACTTTCAGTGGATGGACGGAGGGTCTTCCGGAACTTATCAAAAAGCAGAGGCGGGGATGAAATCGATGATATCTTACAGACGAACGCGCTAGGATTAAGTTTAGGAGGAACGAAAGGTTATCTTGCTCTCATGCCTCAAGTAGCAGTAAGTATGAATTTTCTCCAGTGACCTCAACCTAAAAAATAAAATAAAAAAGCTTCGTATACTAAATGAAACGAACAGAGAATCAACCATGCTTGCCGTCCAAAGTTGGTGTCCATCCCTTCCATGACTTCATGGCTTTGCTCACGTGAACAGTACGTACTACCGTTTTGACGAAGCAACTCATATGATGGAATTGTTCGCACTGCGAAAAATCAAAGCTGGCGAGGAGTTATCTTACTCCTGTAACTGCCCCTTTCCAACCCAGTACCAAACAAGTCACTAACACAATGCCTCAGATGGCTACTCAGAAATGGCCCATGAAGAAAGACATCAATTCTTGCAAGAGCATTGGGGCTTTGAGTGTACCTGTTCACATTGCACTGCTCCTCCAGAGTTCATTGCCAAGTCTGATGACCGTGTCCAACAAATCAAGGAACTGGAAGGGAAGCTAAGCAAAGAGCCGAGAAACCACAGAAGACAGTTGGCAATCGTGGCCAAGTTACTTAGACTTTTTGATGAAGAGGGACTCGTTACACCGAAAGCAAGGTACTGCGAAATTGCTAGCTATGCGGCAAATCAGCTGGGCGACGAAGCTCGAGCAGTAAAGTATGGGGAGCTAGCTCGGCAGCACTGGAGCATTCTGGCGGGACCAAAAAGCTGGGAAGTGCAGAGAATGGAGGTTCTGTTGCGCGATCCTAAAGGTCATCCAAGCTGGCGACCTATCAAATCTGATGTGGAGAAGCATAGCACAGAATAGAAATACACATATGAATCTACTGAGGGATATCTTGGAATGAAGCATAACTATACTTCGTATTTCCATCCACTATAAAGTACTACTATAACTATTAAAAGGTATAAGGTAGGAGGTGCGGAAGGTAGGTAGACATAGATAGTACTACTAGTTCAATTAGATAGAGTTATAGGCTAAAGACCCCTATTCTATAGAGTATATATAGGTGTCTAGCACGTGCACGCTAGAGCTCGCCTACGCGAGCCTCTCACGCTAACACGTGACTCCTTTCCTAATCCGGGCTTAGGAACTAAGAGAGCTACACTTACCTAAAACTCTTAATACTCCTCCTTAAGTCTCGCGGAGAATACTCCTCCTACCCTCTTATCTTCCTATTCTATAGTCCTCTATAATAAAAGGTTCCGTCCTTATATATCTATTATATAATAGGTATCTAGGTATCTAATTAAGGTACCTTAGCATCTAAGCGTCTAAGAGTATCTTAGTATCTAATTAGACCACCTATCTTAGCTTATCTATTCTAAGGAACCTTATAAACTAGTCGAATATAATTACCTATAAAGGCTTAATAAAGCCGTCTATAATTATCTTATTCGTAAGTATATAGGAAATAGAGATCTTTTTACGTTCTATAAGGTCCCTAATATAATAGTAGTAGATATTAATATATTTTAACTATTTATAAAGATAAAGGTTCTTTACTAGGGTAATTACTCCTTAATTATCTCTATAAATATTAACGCTTATAATCTCTCTACCTCTTATATTAACCTTAGTTAGAGATAGACTAATATAGCTTATATAGTCTATATCTCTAAGAACTTACGTAATCTATTAGCTTATCTTCACTATTATTAATATAGATATATACTCGAATTTAGTACTTAATATAGACACTAATCTCTATACTTTACTTAACTAAGTAATAGCTCTATTATATAGTATTCCTATACTACCTAAAGTACTCCTCTTATTAGATTATTATCCTACCTAGTCTATATTAGAATATATAACTAATAGTAGGTTTCTATAACTAGTATACTTTAAGTAGTAGGTAATTATTAACTATAGATATCTTATAAGATTCTTTAATATACTTATATAGTATTTTATAGGGTCCTTAAGGTACTAGCTTAGCTTCCTAAATATAAATATAATATTAGGTCGAGTATAAACTATCGCGTATATTAGGCTCCTAATTATTTATTAATATAAGGTAATATTAACTCTCTTATTATTAGGGCCTAAAGGCTTAAGTTAGGAGTAGTTAACTAGTAGAATTTTCTTTATTTTATATTTCCTAGCTATTATTCTAAAATAGTTAAGAATAAAATCTAGATATTATTCCTAGTTAAGATAGATTATCTTATTCTTTCTATCTTAAGTAATCCTAATTCTAAGAACCTTTAAAATCCCCCTTAAGTTCTTAGCTTTAAATCTTTATAATAGCTTTTAATTAAACCACGTAACCTCTTTAGCTAAGGGCATAGTAAATAAGATATTATCTATATAGATAAATATTATTATCTTTATTCTAGGAATTATAAAAAGATAGAGATTAGCTAGGCTTTACTTAAAGCCAATCTCTAGAAGGTAATCTTAATAGAGTAAGTTCTAGTTACGAGCTAATTACTTAAGACTATAAAGACTATAAAGAACGCGAAGAATATATCTATTATAGATAAGGACGCCTTTTAGTTTTAATAGGAAGATATATTCCTTAAGTATAGACTTAGTAAATATATTCTTAATATTAAAGTAATTATACTTAAGGTCTTTAGTAGCTATAAGAGCGAGGAAGATTTATAATATATCTATTTATACTATAAGTATAAATATATTTATATAATCTTCTCTATATACTTATAAGAAGCCTTAAGTAACTAGCCTTACTTTAAAGCGTTCTAATATTCCGTCTAGATTAGGCTTAATAGTAAACACTTACTTAATTAATATTAAGTTCACGTATTTAGGGCGAATTTCCTCTATCTAAGTTTTATTTATAACTAGGAAGTTAATCTCTTCCTAAATTACTTCTTTCTATTACTAACTATAATTAGGGTTATTAATTGCCTTATTATAGGTCCTAGAAATAGGAATCTCTAAGTCGTGCTTTACCACGAGTAGTACTAGTTTAATATTATCTTCTAATAAATTAATAAGGGCAATTATAGCCTTTACTATCTTTAATACTTACTCCTCCTTATTTATAGGCATCTTCCTTTTATAAAGAGAATACTACTAATCTAGTATATTAGATTCGGCTTATAGATCCGCTAGATCTTATTTAATAGGTATATTAGGGGCAACTAATAGTTATTCTTATATAGCCGAAACTAACGTCTCCTTCTTATCTCCTTTTATACTAGCTAATACTTTAGCTTCGTAAGGAGTCTATTTAGTCTTCTTAATAAGTTAGGGATTTTCTAAGCCAGGCTTAGGAAATAATACTAATTCTTCTAAGGGCATTATAGTATCTAGCTTAGGTCCTATACCTAAGTACTAGGCATCTAAGTACTAGGGTATCTAAGTCTTAAGTATCTTAGTTCTAAGTATCTAAATCTTAGGCATCTAAGTGCTAAGTATTTAAGAGTTAGGCATCTAAGTACTAGGCATCTAATTACTAGGTACTTAAGTACCTAAGTACTAAGCATCTAGACCTCTAGGTTAAGCTTACTTATTAGGGGTCCCCTCTACTTATTTTCTCAAGGGGATAATAATCTTAAAGTTATTAAGCTAAGATTATAGAGGGAGATCCACTTTAGTAAGTATCTCTTTTAGTCTTCTAATAGGGTTTCGATTTAGAAGGACGTTTAGTATCCCTTATAGGTACGCTCCTTAGATCTTTAAGTCTACTATTCCTCTAAGTATATCCTTATTAAAATTAACGACACTACTTATAATTATATATCCTAGGTCTAGTATATATACTTTATATTACTTTATTATTTTATCTAAGTATTCTATAAAAATATTAACTCATCTAGGTTATATAAGCTTATCTATTCGCTTATACTTTAGTAGGGAATCACAGCTTACCTAAGTATAGCACTTATACTTAAATAGTATAATATAGTCTACTTTAGGAGGCTCACTTATATAGGCACTAATTAGGGTATAGTATACGCCGTTCCTCTTTAGTCTATATATTAATCTATTCCTAGAGTATATACCTACTTTTACTACTTTATCCTAGAACTCAATTAGAAGGCTAGTATCGAGAAGGAGTACTTAGGTATTACCCTTAATAGTTTAAATACTCCTTTCTACTAGGCCGTTCTAGTTATATTAATAAGTTATAGTAGGCTCATAATAGATCCCTTCCTTATCTATCTAATAAGTGAGTAGTAACTTAAGCTCTATAGTATTATTAATTCAAATAGAAATAATATTATAGCCTATATCTTTCTTAACTTATACTTTCTATGCCTTAAGCTTAAGAACTAGCTCGTCTCTTAACTTAGTAGGGATTAACTAAACTCGTCTTATTAAGCTATCGACTATCTAACTAAAGTAAATATTACCTTATAGGGATTTTAGTAAAGGGCTATACGCGTTAACGTATATAAGCGCGAGAGTATTAGCTTTCTATAGGCTAAGGGTCTTATTTATCCTATTCTTTATCTTAGATATCTAGTAGACCTTATATAGTAGAATCTCGTTTAAGATAATAATCTATTACTCTAGCTTCGTGACCTTATATAGATTCTGAAGTTTCTTAGTACTAACGTGACCTAAGTATCTATAATACTTCTAGTATCTCTTAAGGATCTAGGAAGGACTCTACTTTTATTAGGGTTTCTTAATACTACCCTTAGAGTTATTCTTAGATATCTCTATATTATTTATATTTAGACTATATTCTTAGTTTTATCTAATAAAAGTCGCTTTTAGGGGTTTAAGTACTTTCCCTTCTTAAGCTAGGCTTAAGAAGGGTTTTAGCTTATAAGATAAGGTTACTATTAATATAAGTTTATTTATACCTCCCTTAATCTATAAGATAAGGTAAATATTACTATAAACTATTACTTTTAGGATAAGATCCTTTCTATAATAGAATTATATATATTAGTTATTAAAAGTTCCCTTAATAGTAGAATTTAAATAGACTTTCTTTATTAAGAGGAGATTTATACTAAGTCTAGGGATATATAAAATATCTAAAAGAGAAGTAGAACTCCTATCTAGTAAATATATCTCTATAGTCCCTTTATATATTAAATATATCCTCCTCCCTCCTACTTTAATCCCCCTTTAATATAGCTTTAAGGTAGATCTAAATAGTTGAGGATTATTAGTCATATATGAGGTAGCGCTTATATTAGAGACTTAAGTAAATAGGGGAACTTTATAGATTACTTTAGATAAGATAATAGCTATATTATCCTCCTTCTTACTTTTAGAAGTAGTATTATTATTACTATCGTCTAAATTAGTATTATAGTCTCCTATGAGGTAGGTACTATAGTAAGACTATTTTATTTCTCTATCTAGTTTTCCTTTATATATATTTTAGTATTTAGACTTATAGTAATCTAGGGGTTTTCTAGACATATTCTAGCTTTACTTCCTTCTAATCTACTTAACTATATTAGCTATTTCACTTCGTAAATTATAGTCTATTATAAAGTATTTATCGCTATAGATATAGTAGATAATATTCTTAGAATTCGATATATATCTAGATTAATTCCTTCTTAGGGGAGAGTATAGTCGAGGGGTATTCTAGTATATAGCTAGGGCGATAGTATTACTCTTAGAGAGTTAGTCTTATTATTATTAAAGGATAAGAAGTTTCTCGTAAATATTAAGGTTTACTTAAGCGTCTAGAATAGAGCGAGTAATTAAGTACTCTTCTAGTAGGCTATCTAGTAGGAATTTAAATAGATCCTTATCTTTTATACTAGATATAAGCTAAGGATTTTCAACTACTAATCTCCTCCTAAACTCCTTAAGCTTTATCTATATATTATTAATTATTATATTAGGTTTTAACTAAAAGTATATAATTTACTTAATATCTTTACGTATAGTATAGGGTTTAGATTATTTATATTTTATATAAAGCTTATCCTATTTCTAGTTAACTTTATTAAAGTCCTTAATAAATTCCTTATCTATTTCCTTAATATAGATCGTAATATAGTATAGTACCTTAGCTTATACTATCTTATATGCCACTTATCTCTTAATATTCTAGTAGCCTACTAAATCCTTAATGTTCTTTCCTTTAAATAAGCTTTATATTCTAGTAGTAATATCCTTAATAGTATTACTTATACTTATTAATTATAGCATTAGTATAGTACTAGCTTTTAGTATCTATATGTATTACGCTTCTATCTCTTATAATATAAAGTCTAGTAATTCTCTAATAAAGTAGAGCTTAAAGAGCTTAAACTAGGTCCGCTAGTTATCCCTTATTAAGACCGGGGCTTATCTCTTCTTTACTAATTAATTGAGATCTATTGTGAGGCTAAATGGCAGTGTGCTACGTAAGCTTCAAGTAAGGCTAAAGAAGTATGTCCGACGTGATAGAGTCTTTCGCTCTCAATACTCAATTTTAGTATTCAAACTAATTGATACCCTTTCTAAGAGCTTATAAGACACGTCTTATATCCTCTAGCGTGACATAGGGACCACGTAGGCACTATCCTAGAATAGCTTAACACGCCTAGACTACGCTTTCACGTGATCCTAAGTCCTACTTGTTATATTAACCCCCCTCCTAGACTCTTATCCCTAAGAGGTCGTTACTATTACATAGACTTGTATTTCCTACTTCCTAACCCCGTCCTTTCATATAATATCTTCTCACATTTCAATCTACCCTATAGGCGAGTAATACACTCGTTTCGTCCCTTTGTTGTTAACCTAGGGCCCTATAATCGATCCGATCTCCGATTACTATTAATCCCGTCTCCCTATTAGTTCGTGAATCGCATCTTGTAGTTTCTTGTATAGTTCCTTGATGAGGTGGTATAGTGAGTGTGGGAACTAAGCGGGGAAGGGTAATATAAAACCCCCTTCCCTGGCCCTCTTAGCTTCCTTTCCTTCTTCTATTAATATCATCTTCTATAACTACCTCGGCCCTCCTTTATCTCTCTATCTCCTCTTTAAGTATCCCTAAGCCTCACCTTTACCCTTATCCTTCTTCTCTTCTCCCTCCCTATTATTTATTATAAACGCTCCTCCCACTCGTCACAACGTCGCTCCTCGTTTAGCTAGTGCCCCTAAAGTACTAATTTGATAATACTACCTATGATATTCTAAAAACCTCGCGCGGAATCCTAATATTCGCTACGTTAAGTAGGGCAACCGCTTAGTTTGCGACCGCTATTAGTTAATAAATAAGCCATGCCACGTTGTGAGTACTCACCTCTCTTTAGCCTCCTCTATACTAATCTTAAAGGTTCTATAATCCTGCGTCCCTCGCCTCAACTACTTACTCCGTAAGGTTAACGCTGCTTTAGCGACGCCGGCCAACTCTAATTAGCGCTAAGCCGCTATTACCACCGTCACGGCTTAATAGGCTACCTATACTTCTCGTATTAAAGCTACTATACGCGGCGCCCGCGTCCCTATAACGATCTAAGGTATAGGTTAAGCTATTCTTATAAGCTTGGCTTAGATATAAACTTCTCTTAATAGTATTATCGATGTTCTCTGGTATTAAGTAAGTGTTTTCTTCCCGCAACTATATCGACGGCTAACCCCCTTAAGGCCAACCTTCCACTAATCTCTCACGATACTCTAGACGATAATAATAATAATACTAATAGTGATAGGGGTGAGGGTCCGGTGAGCCCAAGTGAGGATTAAAGCTGGATTAGCGTAATATATAATAATAGGGTCTCTTAATACTTCTATATAGTTTTCGGATAAGTTTTTACAATAAAAGCATTTATCCTTTACGCCTCCGCTTTACCACCGGCATAGCGACGTTCCCTTAATCTAAATACTCTTATAATACTTCTAATACGTGAGTGAGATTCTTTAGTGGTTCCCACGTATTATCCGTAGGCACATAGCCCTTCTAATAAACGAGATACTCTCTCCCTTTCTTGCCTTCTCGATGTACTAAAACCGACTCTATATTATATTCCTCTTCTCTATTAATCTTAACTAGATCTAGTTCCAAGACGGCGTTCGCCTGGCGATACTATAGCTCTAATAGGGAAACGTGGAAGGTATTATAAATCTTATAAGAAGGCGGTAATTTTAAATGATATACCTATTTATAGGCCCCTATAATCTCGATTACTTAGAATAGTCCTAAGTACCTATCCGTAAGCTTTATGCTAGGTCGAAGCTATTAAATGTTCTTTACATGAAGTATAATCTTATCTCCGATTTTAAATTCTCTAGTAATATATTTCTTATTATAATACCTCTTCTACGCATCTACTACTTCTTATTAGCGCTCCTCTAAAATTTCTCGCTCTTCTTAGATTCTCTTAACTCTTTCTGTTATTGCTAGCGCCTCCCCTTCTAGAACGTTATCCTTAACGTGCAGCTCAATATTTGGGTAGAAACTATACAAAGCATAGAATGAAGATATTCCCGTTATTAAATGCTATGAATTGTTATATATGAACTTAGCGAGTGCTAGCTTCGTGGCCTAGTCGTCTTACTAGTAGCTAATATAACACCTAAGGTATTACTCTAATATTTGATTCAAATTTTCTATTTATCTATTAGTCTACGGGTAGAATGCGGTACTTAGTCGTCTTTAGATCTTTAGATAAAAGTAGAGACTCGCCTAAAACTTACTCGTGAAAATAGAGCCTCTATCGCTTATTATGCCTGCTAGGATACCGAAGTCTTTAACCACGTGTAGCACAAACAAGTCTGCTAGCTCTAGGGCTATGATTTCTTTCATTATTAGAATATATTATGCCATCTTCGTATACCTATCGATAATAACGAGGATCGAGTCATAAACCTTACCTTTGAACCTTGATAGTGGCAACCCTATAATAAAGTCTAGCGTAATCTCTTACTATGGTTTAGATAGGATGGGGAACGAACTAAGTGCGCCGTAGGGTAGATGTCTCTTTACCTTCGTCCTTTAGTATATTTAACACGTCCTTATATGGTCTCGCACGTCCTTTCTCATACTATGCTAAAAGTACTTTCTCTAGAGGATCTCTAACGTCTTACTTATACTAAAGTGGCCTCCTAAAGGATTATCATGGTTTGCTTATAACAGCTTAGCTTTTACCGCTGGCTCGTCCGGTATATACACGGCGTTGCGATGTCTTAATAACCTAGTTGTATCAAGTTCCTAAGTCTTAATGGCTCTAGCTATAGTAGATTTCGGGAACCTCTCGTACCGCCGTTGTTATATAAAAGGATTACTCTCTTATAGCTTTAATAATAGTTCGATTAGTGTCTCTCCACTCTCCTAATATGCTATTTCGGGTTCTATTATTACCGTAGTAATAACCCGTGGCACGTACTATTTGCAACTAGCTATGCTAGCGATAGGCTCAAGTAGGGGCTCTATACCCTCTACTCCGTCGCTAAGGTAGTCTTCCTTTTCTTCGGAATTCCTTAGCGTCTCGCTAATTGAGGAGTGCCTACTTCCTCTCTCCTAGGCCTTATTCTTCAGCGTCGTAGGGTCGGCGTGACGGCGTATTACCGCCACCTATAGGGCTTTCTATTCTACATTTTTCAGCTTGTTATGTAACGTAGGCAATGACGAGTCTTCTAAAGCTCTTTCTACTAGGTCTGGCCTTCTCGACGGTCTATTGGCGGGATTACTACTCCCTATTCGATACTCGAGCGTAAAGTCAAAAGCGGCTAACTCTTTAGCCCACCTAGCTTATCTACTATTCAATTTTCTCTTAGTCATGAAGTATTTAAGGTTGTTATAGTCCGTCTTCACGATAATAACACGCCGTGCGTACGCTAAGTAGTGTCGCTAGATACGGAATACCAAAATAATGGCCAATAGCTTAGAATCGTGCGTTTCATATCTGTATTCAACTTCTGACATCTTCTTTAAATAGAAGGCGATAGGGTGCCACCGTGTATCCATACCCTCGCTAAACAATTGGGATATAATACCTATAAGGGCAAATCCTAAAGTATTAGTCTCTACTATAATCCTTAGTACTAGATCGAAATGACGAAGGATAGGCGCTATCGTAAATGCGGTTTTCAACTCTTTAAAAGCTCGTGCTACTTCCTTTATCTAGACAAATAGGTCTTTAACCTTACCGTTACCCCTTAATAGGTCGGACAAGCCCTTCACTACCCTAGAGTACCTATAGATGAACCTCTAGTAGAAGTTAGCAAACCCTAGAAACACTTAAACTTCTCTAATACTCTTCAGAGCCGGCTAATCACGAATAGCGGCAACCCTACTAGCCTCTATCGCCACACCGTCAGGACTTAGAACAAACCCCAAGAACTCAACCTTCTCTATATCAAACTCGCATTTCTCTAGGTTCGTAAAGAGCTAATATTACTCTAACCATTCGAGCACCTCTCAGACTACCTTCATATAGTCCTCTGGGTTCTTGGAGTAGATTAAGATATCATCTAGATATACCACGTAAGTGACATCCACGAGTCCTATAAGCGTGTGGTTAATATACGCCTGAAAGGTCGTAGGGGTATTAGAAAGTCCAAATAGTATAACGTAATACTTAAAGTGCCCGTAGCGTGTGCGGAACGTAGTCTTCCACTTATCGCCCTCCCGGATTCGTAGCTAGTGGTAAGTATCCTTTAGATCTAGCTTTATAAAGATCTTCACTCCCCTAAGCCTATCTATAGTCTCGCTAATGAGTGGCAGAGGCGTTCTATTCTTAATTATAATCCGGTTTAACCCCTAGTAGTCGACGTAAAGATGAAGTCCGCCTCCCTTCTTTAGAACGAATATGATTAGGGCACTTACTAGACTAGTAGAACGACGAATCCAACCTTTCGCTAAGCTTGCGTTAAGATATTCGCGTAGAATATTAAGCTCCTTTTTAGATAAGGCGTAGACGGGACCGTATAGTAGTTGCGAGCCGGATTCTAGATTAATATGGTGCTCTATTATATAGTAATTAGGAAGGATACCTATAGCATTAGTAGAAAACACCTTAGAAAGGTCTTAATACTTCTCTAGAATATAAATAACCCCCTTTACTAATACTACGGCAATACGTCGGCCTCCCTACGCTAGTACTACGGTTAAAAGATAAATGTGTGATCTACGCTTTAGTTCCTTAGTAAATTCTTTCATACTTATAACCTCTAGCCCCTTTAGCCGGATCTAGTATCTCTATATCGCCTCCTTAAAGGAGATTAAGGGGTCCACGGTAGTTAGCCAAGGGTACCCGAGTATCACGTTAACGTCGTCGAGGTCAAAATCATAAGACGTAAAGCGTACGTCGTACTCCTTATGGTCTCTAAGCGAGTCCTTAGTAGCTACTTTAAAAATGTAGTCTCCGTACGAGTAAATCCTTTTCCCGTCCGGCGATGCTAATAGCGTTGCTCCTTCGTTTAATAATAGAATATTTATCTCTAAAGCAAGTCTCCTTTTCACGCAATTTGCCTCTACCCCCGAGTCTACTAGCGCTTTTACCCGTCGGCTACCGTTCTTTGTCTTGAGGGTAATGTTAATCATAAGTCTTATTCCTTGAATCTCGCCTAGCGTAGTACGAATAAGTGTAACTACTACGGGGCGCCCTCTTTTCCCTGCTTCTTCAGTTCTAGGCAGGCATATGCTCTATGGCCCTCCTTGTCGTAGTTGAAATAAGCTTGCGTGGTGTAAGCGCTGGTATAGTACCCTTCCTTCTTGCATCTATAGTAAGTTACGCTACTCTTATCCCTAATTCCTGTAGTTGGCGTGCTATTCGAGCCTGTGGCCATGCTGTCGAAACGCCTTCTTCCCGAATCCCGTTATAGTGACTGAGATCTTCCTCTCTTCTATCAATGTTCCCCCTTATTAGAACCCGCGCCTTTATGCCTCTTATATCCCAAGGTCTCCTCATGGCGCCCTAGCTTATCGCTGAATAGACTTAAGTGGTTCTCTACCCGTACTATTGTAGTAATTAGCTATTCCCGGCTTGTTGGAATATTCTCTTGGCGGTTGATCTCTATGCGTATTTCCGGCTTTAGTTTACCTAAGAGGTTATTCCTACTCTGCGGTCCCCTATCGTACCCTAAGTCATCCTCTAAGCTGTCTAAGTAAGACACAAAACTCTAGACGCTCTAGTTTGGGCGCTATATAGCCTCCTAATATTTAGTAATTGCGTCGACGCTACGGTTCTCTAGGTTAGAGATGGCATTCTTTATAAATTCTATAAATTCCTCCTAGCTAGTATTGTCTACGCCCATTGTTCGCTCCTTCCACTTCCACACGTCTCGCGTAACGCCTTCAAAATAGGACACGTAATGCGTAACCTTAGTAGCGTCTGTGTTCTAGGTTATATCCCCGTCTTCTCTCCACTTAAGCTCCGCCTAGTAGAAGAAGTCCTAGGCTTCCTTAATAGTCCTTCCCTTATAATTCGGTAACTCCCTCGTCTTTAGTACACGACGGATAGGATATACTATAGGCTAGGCGACGGGCACACGCTATATCACCATAGCCGTACTTGTAGACGCATTCACGCTCTTAAGCTAGCGGATCTAGGCTTCTATCGCCTCTAATTCGGCCCTAATTCGTACTTCCTCCTCCAATTTAGTAATACGGCGGTGAGCCGCTACCAATTTATCTGCCAGTCCCGTATTCGTCAATTCCTAGCTTAGTTATCCCCTAAGGGTCCTACTACTATCTATAGGCGTGTCCCTAGGGGTGCTTCTAGTACTTCTCAATCCTCCTAGTACTATAGTAATAAATTGCTCGACTACTTCATAACAAACTACCTCCTAAAGGTTAGATCGATTAGAATGTGAGGCTAAATAGTAGTGTACTACGCAAGCTTTAAGCAAGGCTAAAGAAGTGTGTCCAACGTGATAGAGTCTTTCGCTCTCAATGCTCAATTTCAGTATTCAAACTAATCGATGCCCTTTCTAAGAGCTCATAGGACACGTCTTATATCCTCTAGTATGACGTAGGGACTACGTAGGCACTATCCTAGAATAGCTTGACACGCCTAGACCACGCTTTCACGTGATCTCAAGTCCTGCTCGTTACATCTATATCTATAATTAGAAGTATATTTAAGTAAGAATATAAATATATTTAATATATATTTTAATATAGAGAGGAACTAGGCCTTATTAAGTAAGGCTTAGGGTTGAAAGGATATATAAAGAGTTGTATAAAAATCTCGAAATAAATATAGTTTTTAGACTATTATATTATAGTCTATAGTCTTAATAACTAATTAAATAAGGGTTTATTAATTAATTATTTACTATTAGGAGTATCCTACTTCTACTAGGTAGTCTTTATTCTTATTCGCAGATCCGCTACGCGTACTAAGTGCTACTATTAATATTATATACTTATTTATAGGCCTCTTACGCGTTAAGCTACCACTCTCTATAAAGACTAGTTCTCTATAGTCCTATAGACTAGTTCTATAATCGTCTCATTTATAATAGTTCACGCGTATCGAGGTGCCACGCTCTACTCTATTCGGAGTCTCCTTAACTACCTACTACTTAGTCGACCGACGACGAGCTTCTAAGGGTAATATAATTAAACTACTATTAGCGTCCCTCTCCTAAGGCTAAACCCGGGCTTATAACCTATTAAAAGGTATAAGGTAGGAGGTGTGGAAGGTAGGTAGATATAGATAGTGCTACTAGTTTAATTAGATAGAGTTATAGGCTAAAGACCCCTATTCTATAGAGTATATATAGGTGTCTGGCACGTGCACGCTAGAGCTCGCCTACGCGAGCCTCTCACGATGACACGTGACTCCTTTCCTGATCCGGGCTCAGGAACCAAGAGAGCTGCACTTACCTGAAACTCTCAACAATAACGAATATATATCTCTCTCCCTATACTGCCATCCAACCACCCCACCCGCTGACCTCCCAATCAGGCCAGTTTCAGTTGGTTCCAAAGGCTGCTTAACCCGCAGGGTTGGCGCAAGTGAATGGCGTCAATTTCGTGGCCTTGAAAGTCTCGTGCATACCAGTTCCCGAGGCATACAGACCCAAACCAGCAGTTGCAAGAGCGGCAAGACTGTACAAGACATCGAAGGTGTTGATTGCGAACTTCTTCTTGTAGCCTCGCGCCCATCGCCTCCAGCCGTCATCCACGCGAGTTGTCTGCCCGGTACGTGGGTCAAACTCTTCCTCTGGCAGCATTGCGTCCTTTTGGCAGTTGTAGCCAACCAAGAGAATCGGCGGGAAAGTGTACGTGAACTGAAGAATGCAGGCTGCTCCGACGAAGGAGGTGAGGTTGGCGATTTGTGGGACTGCAGCTGCGATGATCCATGCAAGAACCCAGTAAATTGGGACTATAGAGAGAGGGTGATATTAGCTGAAAGTCTTCCATTGCGAGTGCACTGATTTTGCAGTCGCTGGGTGAGAGAGGGCCGATTGAAAGTGGAAGAGACCTACCAATTGCAACCCAGAGCAGTTTGCCGCGTTTGTGGTCCAGAGGAGGAAGCTTGAACACATCTCGTAGAACAGCAGAGTAGAAAACTTTGATACCAATGTTTCCGTAAAGAAGGGCTGCAATCAATGCTGAAATGAATGAAACGGCATTGCCAAGCGTTTGAAATCGGTATGCCGCATTTGGAATGCCTGTAATGAGGTATGTTAGGACCAGGTCAGTCTGAAGGTGGACAGATCCAACATACCTTGATATGCAGGGTTGAAAGAAAATTGACCCTGAGCACTGTAGACAACCATGCCCATGACCAGATAACAGACGTAGATGAAAATCTCGGCAAAGATAAAGCCTTTCCAGAAGTCATATCTAGAGGGAAGATGTTGTCAGCATGTATACAAGGTTACGGTTGAACCTCCCAATTGGTTGGGGCTTGTCCTCAGCTCTACTTACGGTCTTCGCATCTCAGCCATGAGCTCGTTGAAAAGTGTTGCGCCACCAAAGGCAAAGACACAGTTCATGATTCCATTGACACGATCATAAAGCGTTGTGTTTGGTGGCCAATTTGCGGTTTTAACGACTGGGCCTGGTAGTGTACCAAATGCAGCTTGGGAGGCGAGATAGTTCGGAGGATATTGATGGACCACAACCATTCTGTGAACGTTGAATTAATCACTCTGAACACGTAAGGAGTGGAGAAAGGAGACCCACGTCATTATGATAACGACTACGTTCAACCAAATTGCCAAGTTCGCAAGGAAGGAGAGGCGCTGGAGGGTTCTGATCTGCCCGAGGATGAAGCCCAAAAGCATGAAGATTACCTCTGCAACCATGACTATAGAGTATGTCAACATTTCCATCCCGTTTACCAGGCACATGATGCTTTACTTACAGCAGAGGAACCCGTTGCCATTGACCCCAGCAGCCATCTGAGCAAGACCCTGACCACTGCTCTCGATGATCAAAACCACATTGAGAAAGAACTGGAAGCTTTGCAGGAAGTTCACGCCCACACGAGCCCAGTTGCCGTAGATTCGAAAGGCAACATCACCATAGTCTAATCGATCCCATACATCAGTACTCAGGTAGGCTATCATTGTCAGGAGCAAGCTTACTGCGCATTGGATACCGTGTAGAGTCGAGACCAATGAAGATCTTCCATAGTTGCATTCCAGAACTTTTACCGTCAGTATTAGTTTTGAGACAACGTTGAAAGTTTGCTTACTAGTATGCCAAAGCACCGAAGACGGTATAGAGTGCCTGTCTCAAATTAGTTCTCAATTCGGATAGAAGGTCGCGAGACATTGGCACATACAGCCCCAGGTCCATAACCCATTTGCTAGTCTAGAGTTAGCGTCCTGGGTTTTTTGCACGTCAAAGGATATCGAAACATACACTAATTGCCCACGGCACGTTGAAAGGCCCAAGAATGTCGGTGGTGATGAGGTAGAAGATCGAACCTATATAGAACTATTAGAGAAACCCCCAAAGACCTGCAACTAACATCTACTCACCCCAGGTGGCAGTGCGAGTTGCTCGCTGGGCCATTTCCCATTCCGACTCGGTCACTCCATGAGCCCAGCCATCCTTAGATCCATTGGTGCTGTCACCGCTATTGTCCACGGTCGAGATGGCTTTCTTCTCATTGTTCTCTACCACACCCTCGGGTACGGTGTTGCTAGAAGTCTTCTCAGGATTCTCATAGGACGGTGCTGTAGGTGCAGTCTTCCTTCCAATCAACATATTTCCAATTTGCTGAAGTCCTACATTGTCTGTCCGGATGTGCTTCTCAAACTCCCGGGATCGATTAGCCCAGTAGTGATAATTCTCAAAAGTGATGCTGCTATCGAGATAGATGGTGTTGTGACCGTGTGGGTCGGGAGGAGCGATATCATGGGAAATTCCGCCACGATGTTCATCAGTTGTGCCAATAACATCGACTTCATCACCAAGGCGAGCATCTGCAACGCCGCCCAGGTTCGCACCAGAGGTAACTCCTGCCATGTTGAGGTCTAAGCGGTAACAGAATATAGGCGTCGAGAGAGGTGTGTAAGTTCTAGGAGATTCAACATATTTATTGTGGAAGGGGAAGCCCTCACACGAGTTTCATATCGAGACTGGGGTGTGTGCCAAGATACGACATCGATTCAAGCTTTACTCCAGGATCTCGCTTGGCACCTTCCTGTTTAGTTTATAGATTAGTATTGTCGATCATGTTCGGATCTTCCGGGGACCCAAGAATGGTCGGCCGCGGCTCAGAAATATACGGCGACCAATTATCTGACCCGTTCCGAGGTCTTACAGAGGCACAAACACACAGTAAAGTCGGATCATCACCCGTATGCTCGTACAATAACAAACCATAGGACAGAGCTTTTCTGCCTTCCGCTTTGGCAATGAAGATTGCGATCTCACCTGCCCGATCTTATCTGGTTCGTTGTGTTGGTCTCTTATAATACGGCGTTATACAAGTCCGTCTCACGTCACTCGTTTGATCTCCACGCTACCAATGAACTTTCTCCGCCAGGATTCGTATGTCAAAACTAATGAGTGATTTCCGCTTAAACTCATACCAACACAGGGATCCTATGAGGCAATCTTATTGGTAATCTTTTCGTCAAAAGCGAGGCTAATGACAAATAGCGTCCAAGTGTCATAACATCTCCGCATTGAGTCATTAGTCGACAATTTGTTCTTACCACTTAAGGCATCTCCCAAAAAATTGCTTGCGGGATTTCACGTGTTTTCTCCACAGCGGCTCGTCACAATCCTGGTCATTCATACCATTCTTCTGCTTCTAGAACAATAGAAGCAGTTGACAGCTCTCGGTTCAATTGATGGGGATATTGGGAACACGAGAATTTTGCCTCCTGCGGGGTCAGCGCAGCCAATAGCAGGTGGACGGCTCGAGGGCTACGACGGGATTACCGAATTCGGCTTGGCCACCAAGTTCCGACTTCCGAAGCAAGTCTGAGCCGCACCAAACACATTATCTCCGACAACAAGAGATCGAGATATTGCCATTTTCCACACCTTTTGCCACCAATATCCTTATCAGCACCCTCGGTGTGTTTGCGGCAAATTTGATGCTCATGCACTCACTCGTTCGCTCGTTCGCTCTTTCAACGAATCCAAAGAATGATAAATCTCGTCTTCAAAGAAGTCGTGCGAGAGATGTGACTACATGGTTGCCCCTATCAGCGCTCTTACTTTAACCTTCAGCGGATCAATTGTTTGTTTTATTCATCGTTTCATGCCATTCGAAGAAGTCAAGTTGCCTCGATCAGAACCAAGTCCAGGGGTTCTATTTGTGCGGGAAGACTTCAACAGTTTTTCATAAGCCCGGGTTTGAATTCAATGAAACTTGAACCAAGGGGACTGGATGCCATCAGCAATGGGCTACGACAGTGGAGAAAATGTTATGCCAAGAAGGTAGGATCGAAAATCTGCAGTCTTCCGGTTGAGGGTTGGGTATCTGGTAGCGACCAATCTTCAGCACAACTCGCTTAATTTGCAGCGACTTGGTTCAGTAACCTCCCTGCCTAAAGATCTTTCCAGGCATCTCATATACTAAAAAGCCCTTGGCTGTCGAGGTTGTCTTCTCGGGGAATGCCTCCTCCCCTTTTTACCCCGTTGCTTCATTCTCTGATGCCCAACCTCCTCATTCCCAAATCTATGTTGATTTGACTGGGAATTCTGGATTACATTGCACAAATTCTTTCTTCGGCTTCACAAGCTTCTGCCATGGTAAAGTCCTTCCCATGAGACCTGCCAGATCCTCATTAACACAGATTTTTCAAGAGGCTCCAACTCGACGACTCTGCGGCCAACAAGTGGAGCGAAAAGACGTGCAATATTGCACAAAAGTTGGAAGACACCGACAAACACCTTGTCATTTTATGGGGGCCACACTCAGAGATCGTCGAGGAGTTCGCAAATCGACTTGGCCGACAATACTTTGGATAATCCATCCAAAGCTCTCTGGCGTTGCTATGTGTCAGATACGGAAGAATATTCTAGCTCTTGGCTGATGCGATAGTTGCGAGTGGAACTCATCATCAACAGTGATGAATTAAGCCGGTCTGAACGCGAAGAGGAATGCGTTGTAAGTTCTCAATCTCTTTCCACTTGATTGTCATCCACGTAAGACCACTCATACAACCCATCTGGAGCTGAGCTTAGGTCTCGCTCTCTTCTGCTAAAGTGTCGCATTCTTCGAAGAGAAGCTCCATGAATTGAGCAACGTTCGAAAGTTCAATCGTTAGAGCTTGGTTCTTTCCATTAGTCACCATGCATCCTTGAAAGATGGTCGATTTAATATCGTAGGCATTGAGAAACCTTGTAAATGTTATCTCACGCGACTTTGGTTTGTCGAGCTTTCGGTCAATTGCTCTGGCAACGGCCGTCCAGCAACCGTGCGTGATCGGTTTGCATATCAGATAACATCCCAATTGCGCGATATCGAATAGGTAGAATTCTGGTTCCAATTTACTTTCTTCGGTGTCAGTGTCTAGTGGCAACGGCCATGATTTGGTAATGTCGGGACTTGAACGTGCATGAAGTCGTACTTTCTGACAAAGCCGGCACTCTAAGCTCACTCGCAAAGGCTTTTCGATCCATTGGAAGAAGATAGGAGACCTCTGAGAGTCGGTATGGATTTTGGTCTCCAATAGATAGTCTCCCCCGTGCATATCCAAGAGGCCTGCTACAAGCTTAGCAAACTCGAGTCGGCGATTCGTTTTGACTGATCCTGCTGCTGCCCACTCGGCCAGGGCAAAGAATGTTTCTTCCATGTTTTTACTGTAATCAACGGTGAAAGGGTGGTCCACTACCACCTCTCGTGAGATACTAAGCAAGGCGAAGATCCTATCTCCTAAATAACGTGGAATTTAGCATTAATTCAAGTTTGGGCTACTTATTGCCAGGGTTATCGTCTTGGGTGGACTGCACAAGACAATGAGACAAACGAGGAGAACCTTCTCCAGCACTTACGTGAATCTTCACAGCCCGAAGTACTATAGCGGTCCGAGAGGGTTTGGAATGACTCCTTATATCTCCGCCACCTGTCGTGGGAGCGAAAGAGTCCATACATTGTACTCTTAGACAATGCTCGGATAGTAGAATGGATTCTTCGCTGTGCATCTCCTAATCTTTTTCTCTCCCCAGCGGTCGGATCCCAAAGCCACTTTGCCCAAATCTGCGAATCTCCAGACGGCTCGTTTGCCGTGATGAAGGTGCAGGCCCTGGCAAAATCAGGCCACTGGATGATTTCAGCTCCACAAAAGAGCTTGATGACCTCGGCGACAGTGATCTCCTGGACAATCCAAATCCTGGTCCAGTACGTCCTCTCGGAAAGAGCAACCAGACCTCTCCTTATGGTCTCCCTCAAACTCAACTCTCCAAAACTGTTTTCCATCACACTCATCGACCGGATTTGGCTTAGGGTCGTGCTACTGTCTCGATCTTCCTCACCCAGCCATGCCAAAACTGAATGTGCATTGCGGTAAATCTGGCTCATAAGCTGGACCTGGTGATTTCGTTCGTTGTCGTTTGCCTGGTCAATACAAATAGCATCGCACCATAGATAGTCGTGGTAGCCGTGCCTCTCAGCCTAGATAGAAAGTTCCAAAGATTCTGCCGAATTGTTGTTGGCTGGTTCATGACCTCGATTTCTTTAACCGGAGTCTTCGGGCCCCATTCGTATGACAAGGCTTGATATCTCGGAGCGGCATTGAGATCAAATAGTTCAAAGCTGCATGTGATCCGATCTTGAGACGAGGCTGAGGCTGGGAGAATTTTCAGCAACCGGATATGAGGGTGTCCTTTCAGTAACGGGTTGGTTTCGTAGATCGACATCGTGTTAGATGTGATAGATGGTATGCGTATCTCATCGACAATTGTCTGAGTGGTGTTTTGAGGCGGAAATTCTCGTTCTGAAGTGTCTTGTCATCCAGATCGATTTTGTGGCTTCGTAGTGGCTGTGTATTATGCACGTGGCCTAATACATCTCCCGCCCAGGGCAGGGTTGTTACTTGGAATCACGTGCTCACACTCACCACATTCTATTTGATACACTACTCCAAAAGCCGGATTGTTCCTATTGATATACTGCATGGGTATTATTTATCAAGGGTCCTGCCCTTGCCTCGAGCAACGAGATTAGATATAGCTATTTTGAAGTCCGGCATAACGAAATTCGTGTCTTGTTGTTAGGTCCTATCTCCACCTTACCTAACGGAATGTAGTGATATACTCTGAATGCACCACGAAATTAACCACTTACCAACACGTCAACTTTGTTCTGTGTGGCCTTCTATGACTTTCAACACCAACCCTCGGACAAGCTCCCAATCAACGCATGACTTGGCCCCCCATGTTCACCCAGGCCGCTTTTAGGCGCTCCAAATCATCTTGTAGGGCTTTCCTGTCACCCTCTAGATTTCTCTTCGTCCTCTCCAAGTTTTGAATGTGCGCCCTTGCATGCACCAACACCTCTGCTTTACTGACTTTCCTCTCGATTCCACCGCAATCACGGCCCCGGTCCCCATTAGTCTCATCCCCCGTAACATCGAGTGGGAGTGCATTCCAAAGGATCGAGAATTGGTCATTTAATTTTGTCCGGTATCTCTTCTCAATCAAATTGTGAGCTACTCTCAAGCAGTCAGTGCTGTCTGTGCCTGCAACATCATTTTTCTCCCAGTAATCGATCCTGGGTCCAGTTTTGTTGCCGTGGAGCCGCGACTCCTCTTTCGCATTCGAGGAACTAGTTCTCCTGTGGGGAGGTTTACGAGTCTTCTCCTTGATTTGAGAAGCGCTCTTTGCTGATTTGTAGCTCCCAGAGCGTTTATGCGCCTCCTTTGATGGTCCCCATGGTGTTTTGCCGGGACTTTGAGGAGAGCTCCCATACGTCGATGTGGATAATGGCCTAATAGAGCAGGTTTTCTCTTCTCTCAGATCACCTTCTCTATCCTTAATCTGATCAGGTAGATCGTGAATGGGAGAGAATGGAAAGTAAGGAACATTGGCGGCTTGAAAGTTTCCTTGGTCCCAGCTCCGATTCCGATCTGGTTGAGAAATGGTATGGGGATACGCAGAAAACGAATTTGCATATGTTTTGGTCGTAGAACTAGTCAAAGAGCTTGATTGGATAGCTTCTTGTTTGAAACTGGCGTCAATGTAGTTCCACGAGTCACCGTTTGCAGAGGTGTAGAACAAAGGCGTGGAATTAGGAGATGTGGCAAATGCATCATGGGGCTTATCGACCGGCCAATCCGGGGACGAAAGCCAATCCACAGAAGGCAGCCAATCGGCTGATGCTCGACGAGACTCGCACGGTGAAGGGTATTCATATGCCGTGCCCGAGTTCCAAAACCTATTCTGTCGAACTTGTTAGCTCTCAATGATTTGGAGAATAGATCTGTTAATAAAAGGTAAGTTAGGAGAGGTGGACCTTGCCTGTTCACCTGGACCGTTCATTGCTAGGTTGAAGTCGGTAGCTTTCGAGTGTCGAAGGCTCAGTCCTGAAATGGCTCGTGATGGCGTCTGTCGAACGTTGGTGATGAAAAGAACGAGAAATTATGGCGAAACGCCCCAACATATAAGATTCGACAAGTTCACCACGGGTTCATTGCGTCCCAATATCAGATGTCGTTCAGCGCTCTGCTGCCACACTATTGGCATAGGGGCGAAGAATGCTGGGTGTGCCCCCGCAGCCGTGCCCCCATATCGGCTCAGTGGCTGTCAATGTTGCTTTTAAGGGTCCTGCCCGATGATGCATTCGGCTCTTCGAGGCCCTGCCACCCTGAAAAAACCCGATCGCCAACAGAGAACTTGATGCTAAGACCATGCAGTGTAACGAAGATGAGCGCTAAGTTCCGTAAGAGTCGTTGGCGATGGGTCGAAATAGATGAGGACCCCGGAACTTCTATACTACACTACACGGAACTCAGAAGGACTCTTGCCTCGGAAATCCATTGCTCCAGGCTGGACTCGGTGCTCCAATGCCATTCGAAGTTCTGATCTGATCATTGTACGAGATTTCGTTTACGAGCCTGAGCTTCCATTCTTGCACATGCACATGCACCTGCAACCTGGCTGCGAGGGACCCACCTGGAGTGCTGTCGTGAAGTGTGTGATTGGAAGGTAACGGAGAAGGAGGAGGCCGGTTGGCCGTGTTGGGCCACAAGGTTCATCAGGAAAAATCCAGTTTCGGCTTGTTAGAAGCAGACTGTCGAATTCCAGGCAGACTAAACATGGGGAAAATAATACCAGTTGCACATCGAGAGATCCCTCCAACGTAGGAAAGAAAAGGACCCTGTTCCGTACACTCTGCAACTGGCGGGATAAAAGTCGAGCTTGCCCATTACTCCTCAGATGAATATATCATACTGTGGAAATTGTGGATTACCAAACCCCCATCCTTCCAACTTGCACGTTGTAAACTCGTTCTAATGGTTAATTTGCCTCTAGTTCCCAGTATCAAGTTCTAGCATTGTCTCTATGCGCAGTTCTACATATTCTATCTAGGTTTGAAAGCAATTTATTAGGCATAACGCTTCAGACGAGCTGCACAAGTGATTGTCTTTGATCTTCTAATATAAAGACTCTCGAAATTCCTATTTGTGTTTGCACCGACCCAATGTAAGTACTGGTAACATACTTTGAATGTAATGCCACGAGAACCAGAACCTAGTTGTGAGACGAAAGAGGGTGGAATACTCCCTCTCTACAAAGGATAGCGATTGTAAACAACATCAATGTGAAAGATTACGTATTGAAGACCCCAAAGTACAAGTACTCCCCAGGCCCCAACACCATAATCTAACGATACGGTGGAAAAGACCCAGCAGAATTTGCATCTTTATTCGACAAGTCCAGCAATTATTCATGACTCGCCCGTTGATCAACAAACGAACCAGCCCCATCGCAGAGAGTCATATAACAACCTTGCAGCGGACAAGCTGACCCATCTGCCATCATTTGTTATCTCATTGAGTGTTCCACCTAGCGTTGATGAGCTCCCAATAGCTTAAGTATTCCCTCTGGTTGTCTGACCTCCAGAAGTGTCCGCCTGGCCTCCATATTCTCGATTGCCTGCCGAATGTCCTGAATAACAAGTATTGGTGCACTGCATTGAAGGCTTCTGTAGCGACTCGACGTTCGATTGGACTGTTCATTGTGCCTATTATCTGCCACAGAGTTGGACTTGAGGAACCACGGTAGTAGTGGGAGTAGCATCATACGATGTTATGTGTTACTTTCCTAGCGCGTCATGGGAAGTGCCAGCAGCTCTCAAGGGCATAAATATTCGTGAAGGTTGTCGGATATCAGGAGTGGACATCGTTTGGTAGGATTGGTTGAGGACACTTGACTATTATGTCCTGTGTTAGTTGATGACTGTGGTGAGGCAGAAGGGGGAGCTTGCGTTGAAGATTTACTTCATGTGCATGAGGGACATACTTACAGAACGACGCGTCAGTACTGATTGATCTGCGGTTCCTGAAATCCTAAGCATTCATTTTCGTTGCTAGCCATGACACCATGTGTTGATTGGAAGGCGTTGGAGATAGAAGCATGCAGTGTAGCTCCGAATGTGCTGTGTGTTTGCGATGTGTGGATGGCGGAAGGTGCTTCGGTTTTCAGTTGTCTTCGAGTTGCCTGAAGAGACTATCCAATGCGTTCAGACTATTCGCGTTGAATTATGCAGACCCTTTGCTCTTCATCTCTCCTTGTAGTATGCTGGCAGATTAAAGGCTGCGCCGGTGCCCGAAGCTTCCGCGAAGTTATTCATCGTGAAGGGATGATGGGAGGCGAAGTGTGTTGGCACAATTCATCGGCAGCTTGACCTGTAATCGAGGAGATGACGACTTCAAGGAGTTGTATACTGTGTAGAATGCTCTCTAGCAACCCGTGGATGGTCGTTTTGTACGCAGGGAGTGGTATTCGTGTCCTCGCCGGAGTTCTTCGAGTTCTGCAAAGGTTATCGGTGGAATTTGGGAATGTTTGAGGGATTTTGCGCGGGTTCACAGCACGTTCATGCCAAAAAATTTTTTGTGGAAGCGGAAGAACTTCTATGCAAAAGCCTCGATGGACTAAATTATCTTCGAGAAGAGTTGCTGTCTTTTGATACGGGGCGATCTTGTATCTTGTTACCCTCCGTCATGGATAAATTTGAGGACTTGCCACCGCCTCCCCGAACTTCTCGGCCCAAGAAGGGTGTTCCCCAACTATTGTCTCCGTATTGGCAGGGCATAATTCTATTACATTCGCCTCCACTAGCTGGAAACTTCGTCCCATCCAAGTAGTGCGAGCCTGCCACCACCACTTATCACTCAGTAAACCATGAAGATAAGTGGGTAGAGTTCGGCTGTTGGTGACAGCTCACAGAAATTTATGGGACAAGGTACGCGTATCGATGGTTTAAGTCCTAGCAAACGCATTGTTCCCCATGATCACTGCAGAGGCAAGTTTGCCTCGAACGTACCAATAAAAAGCTTCATATAGCAACCTCGGCTGGCCATCCTAGTTGAACTAGAGTAAACTGATACGAATCAAGCTGAATAGAAGCTTCTTGGTTGTTCCAGACGCTTTGAGCGAGGTCTGGTGGAGGTAAAGCTCCTAAGAGGCGAACCGGGGACATCCGGGAACAATCACGGTACTTTTCCAAAACAGAATGGCGAGACCATTCATCATTAGGTAGAAGATTTGACACCTCAAATAATCAACTTTTAGTTCACTAGAGTACGTTATGGGAGAATTATGCTCTTACACGAGGTCATTTGGCCATGGCAAGCAAGAAAGGGGCAACTATCAAGGATCACGTGACCGCTCCCTTTTTGACTCGGAGTGTGCCTACAGAGGAGCCATATGGACCAGCGAAACAGCGCGATGGAATGGAGCTTTGCGGGTCTTCCATATGAGTGGACATATAATAGCCCATCAAAATACGAACGCCTGTCTATTGAGTCTACGAAGGTAGTTCTAAGCCCATATTGAGAATTGAGAAATTTCCGGGTCCCAAAACGTTCTGCATTTGTCCAAATCGTGTTGGAAGGCAAGAATAGTATTCCAAAATTTCCTAACCTTCCGGACATTTGATAAGCCTCTCAAATAAATGTACTTTAACACCAAACTATCGTACTTCAGCTCTTGCTCCACCTTGAAAACCATAATGTGGTTCACTAGGGTCTAACTTTTCCAACCTGCTTGCTGCCTTCTCTCCTTCAGTTATAATTCCACTGCCGACTCTCAATAACATATAGGGATATAGCAGAATGTATTACTATCCATCGTACCAGCATCGGATTAATCCCAGTTCTTGTATGTCGTCATATATGAAAGCAAGTAACAACTTACAATTCCTGCTTGTCACAATGAGTAAACGGAGAGTGGACGCTTGATCTAGGAGCAAGAACATTTTATCATATGCTATTGACTATTACATGGAAGCAGACTTAGCGACGACTTGATAAAACGTGATAAAACATTCTGATGAGGACATATGCCTCGAACTGTGAGAAACTACGAGGTACAGCTTGGACAACTCTTTCCCTGATACTTAAGCCCCAGATGACGGCTCTACAATACACATCGCTTCTTTGGAAGTGATAAGTCCAGCCGTTGCAGCGGTTGGTTGGTGTTGGTACCACCATACAGACTGACTTTTTAGATGACCCCCACTCAAGCCTGGATAAACCTCAAGCTTTCACTAGAGACTCGATATGAGTGGCGGGCTTGCATCCAATTTCAAAAGTAAGGCATATGTTGAATCTCAGGCTCGTCGACAAGACTGGCGTCTAGCTCGATAAAGTGGCGTGTTCAACGTGGTAAGTTGGTAACGAAATCTGAACCGGCTGTTCTGCGGTGCCACCCGGGCGATTGCGGGCAGGTCACTCAAGTCACGTTCTGGGATCAGCTTTTCAATGCTTACGAGGTAAAAGAACTCAGTCGTTTCGTTTGGAAGCTAACCTCTCGGGTATTGTTGAGGGCATTGGCGGCGGGATCGATCTTAGTGCACGTGGCCGAATATATAGAGCCTTTCGAGCTCACCCTCACCCTCCAGCACATTATGGCATGGCTTGATGTGAAAACCCTGGTGAAAGGCGAATAATTGACATGCATTCTGGAAAATGAGGATCTATAGCACAATCTCGTCAATCATCACGTGAGGGAAACTTCGCGTAGCAGCCCCTTTTCAAGCTTTGCACCTGCCTCGGCTCGGCTGTGCAAATTGGCGGCCGACCGCCATCACAAGACAACTTTCATCTCGAACATTTCCGCACATTCGACCTGAACACCCATTTCATCGAACCGTCCTGGCTTTCAATTAACCTAGCCGATTCCTCCCAGCATCAGAACTTCGTTGGGACCTTAAGAGCCTCGGGGAGGGTTCCATCAAGGGATGCAGGCTCCTTAGCCTTAGTGCGTAACCCCTCATTCCACAGCCCAAGATGGGTTCTACGCAACGCAAACCGTCGACGGCCAATGATGGCTTCTTCCAAACCGTCCCCACGATTCCGAATCAATTCTACGATGATGTCAGTGTTCAAAGAGTCATGAATTGTAAGTGATGCTCCTGAAGTCAAAGTCACGTGCACATAGCCTAACTTTACTCCAAGTATTCCTTCCTAGCTCAGTCATCGAATCTATCATACCAGACCTTGCCAAGTTCGGAGATGAAATACTCTCTAAGCAAATCTTTGACTGGGTGACTGACGCGGAAAGAAATGTCCCCTACGTGCGAGGTGGTGGGCGGGATGCCTTTGGGCGGAGGACGAGCGAGCTTGTGGTATCTGAGGGGTGGAGGCAATTGCAGAACTTTGGGATAGAAAACGGGTAGGAAATACCAAAAATAGCCACCTCGTTTGATAGTGCTGAGAATCTGATATCAGGATCGTTGCAACTGGATACGAACAAAAGTATTCCGAAACTACACGAGTAGTCCAAATGTTAAAGTAAGATTGTCCTCACGGAAACTAATCTCCACTTACTCAAGCTGACTTTCCAGGCATCATTTGTGGACTGGGTCAAACGCCAATGTTATGTGTCCGAGTGCAATGACAGACGGGGCTGCAAAGCTACTCAAGACCCATCTTGCGTCAGATCAGCTGGGGCCTACCACACGCCGAGTATTTCAAGATGCATATGATCGAGTGACTTCTCGAGATCCCCGGAATGCCTGGACTAGTGGGCAATGGATGACTGAAAGAAGTGGAGGGAGTGATGTCTCGGGCACAGAAACAATTGCGACATATGCTCCCATTTCTGAAGATGCATCCGCGTCCAATATTCCTCTTGGTCCTTGGCGAATCGATGGCTTTAAATGGTTCTCGTCAGCAACGGACTCATCGATGACGATACTACTCGCACAAACTCCTAAAGGTTTAAGCACCTTCTTTGCACCCATTTACCGGAATTCTTCCACTGCCGGTACATTGAACAACGAGAAGGTATCGAATGGCATATTCATCCAACGCCTCAAGAACAAGTTCGGCACTAAGAGCCTCCCTACAGCAGAGCTCGAGCTATCAGGTACGCGAGGATATCTCATTGGGAAAGAAGGACAAGGAATCCAAGAAATCAGCGCCATTCTGAATATCACGCGCCTATACTCTGCCGTCTCAGCTGTCGGATATCTCGGTCGCGGTCTTGCAATTGCGAAGTCCTTCGCACGAGTACGTGAAATTGGAGCTGGAAAGGGGAAGAGGTTGATGCTGAAAGACTCTCCCTTGCACATGAATACCATGGCTAAGATCGCTGGAGAATACCACTCCTTGAACTTGTTTACCTTTTTGGGTGCTTTGCTGCTGGGTCTCAGCGAGCAGGACCCTGTACCAACACCGATCGAACCTTCATCTTCCAGAGCAGGCCTTCAGCCGAATGATCCTGCAGACGTACAGCTTATGCTGCGACTACTGTTTCCGGTATTGAAAGCCTCGGTTTGCAAACGCTCTATTCACGCTTTACAAGAATGCATGGAAGCGCTTGGTGGAGTTGGCTACCTCGACAATACCGAGAATGAAACGATCAACATCGCAAGGATATATCGCGACTGCTGTGTGCTGAGTATCTGGGAGGGAACGACTGATGTGTTGGCCAGTGACACATTGAGAGTGCTCTCAGGGCGTAATGGCAACGACGTGCTCAACGCTGTGGATCGTTGGATCTCCAAGGCTCTTGGCGCAGGCGTTGGGCGTGCCCAATTCGCAGGTGCAAAGACAGATATCGCTGCTGCATGGGGTACGCTCCGAGATAGAGCCCAAAAAGAGAGTCATGAACAGCTACTACCCTCTGCACGAGATATCTTGTTCCAGATTTCAGACATAATCATGTCAGTGCTTCTCATAGTCGATGCCGAGCACGACGCAAATCCTGCAGCAATAGCGGTCTGCTTTCGATTCTTGAAGAGACACAGTCTGACGAACAGAGGAGCTCCGGAAAGCCTGGAGGGAGATTTGGGAATGAATCAAAAGATTGTATATGGGGATGGCGCACGCACATCTTCCACTGCTCAGTCAAAACTGTAGCGATAGTTTAAGAGGGTTCTAGGGATGTTGTCCTCGGCCACCTTTCCTCCTAAAGAAAATGGGACAGGTCACTGGCCTGAAAACAAATGTATCAAGTAATTGGGACAATGATCGCTTTTACACAAACAATTTCTGCTTCGGTATCTCTGTCAGCAATGGTAACTGCAATGCGCTCCCTTCACAGTCCCCCGCAACCTTGCTGTCGATGTTCTAGCCAAGCAATATCTTTCCTAAGATACCGCTGATGCCACTTTTTCCGCTTCCCCACTGACCAAATGCGGACGCATTGATCCATCGTACTGATATCATACTGGTAGTATGGAAATTCCTGGTCCCTGGTTGCCGCAAAATTTGCTACCGAAACCACCGAGCGGTGGTGCTGCTCATGCTAACGCGAACGCATGTGACATCTGATATGTCGCTGCGTGCCATGGATTCTCGAATCGCAGCCTGGGAGCCGTAATCTTCAAGCACCCGTGTGTGCACTAAGGAGGCTTTGAGGATTGCACTCAACAGCAATCCTTGCCTTGCAGGACTGTATCCCTACAGCGACGTGAGAGTCTACCATAGAGAGCCATGAATTGATCTAGGAGTGAGGGAATATTGATAGCGTCAGCATGTCAGGTCTGTGACATCCCTGCTAGTGTACCTTACATATATCCCTGACTTTCTTCTTGGGCGGGGAAGTTGCCCAATCCTCGGCGTCTATCGCGGTCCTCAGCTCAACTGTCATGTAGGAGACCTCTTCATGAGCGGGTGAGTGCCTTTATGGCGAAATTCACATACCTCCATCTGGAGGTATGACCTGCATTCGGAAGGTGCTTTCAGACTTGGCTGCAGCTTTCCAAGGCATCACAGCTGGGATGTGGGAGGAGTTGCAAACGCCTCTCAGCCGCATTAGTGCCCGCCGGGGATCGGCCTGTATTGTTCCGTGTTCTGGTGGGGTTTAGGGTGGTAGATAATCATTCTGCATAATACTCAATTGGCAGCCAAGAGGTTTTCTGGACCATCGACCAATTTTCAGTATGTTATCAACTCTGCTTAGCGCATGTCCAGTCAACCTGCTTTCCACTGGCTAGACCTTGTGGAAAGGCAAACTCCACGAGATCATTCATAATGGCATTCTCGGCGTGTCTGAATGATGAGACCTTCGGGCCAGCAGTGGATGGATGCCGCGATAATTTTGATTTCACGATCAAGTTCGAAAGAATATTTCTATCGCTCGTCTCTGCATCCCTGTTCATTGTGATTGCGCAAGTAAGGATCATCTTTCTTGCTCAAGGGCCTCGAATGGTAGATGGCAAGTGGCTCTGGATGCTGAAAGTGGTATGATATTTGTGCCCCAAGTTGATTTTCTACAGGCCTGACACCGCTTCACCTGAAGGCTGCCATAATCATATATAGTTCAATCCGATTGTCGCTACTCGTACACAGCGCTGATCAAGATCTGTCGAACAAATTATTCATATCTTCCAATGCCGTGGAGTTTGTATCGAGTATTTATATCATTGTTCTGTCATCCTTGGAACATCTACGCTCACCACGACCATCGATATTGTTGAACGCTTATTTATTCCTCGCCATTCTGTTCGATATCGCCCAAGCGCGGACACTTTGGCTTGCTTCTACCAGCTCATATGAGGTCACTTATTGCAGGCTTTTTACCACGTCTGTTGTGGCGAGAGCAGTTATCCTCTTTCTCGAATCTCAGCACAAGTCGAAATGGATTCAGTGGGATGCCAACAAACACAGCCCGGAGGAAACAAGCGGAGTATTTGGGCTTGGAGCCTACGTCTGGCTGAACGGCATGTTTCTGGCCGGATACAAGAAGGTCCTGGTCATAGATGACCTTTTCCATTTAGACCAAAACATGCTTACAGAGTCTCTAGAAGAAAGACTGACACACCAGGTCAAAAGGCCAAATTTTAGCAGCAAAAGATTTGGCCTAGCAAGGGCACTGGCGAAAACACTTTTGATCCAGCTTCTCCTTCCTATTGGGCCTAGAATTGCTCTCATCGGCTTTCGGTTTTGCCAACCTTTCCTGATCAACACACTTTTAGATCACCTGCAAGTCGCCCCAGAACAAACCTCTAGAAATCAGGGATATGGTTTGATTGGAGCCACGATATTTATATATTCTGGAATAGCTGTGTCAACTGCCTTTTACTGGTATCTCCACGAACGAACTCTTTGTATGTTCCGAGGAGCCCTTGCTGGATGCATCTACCGAAAGACCACAGAAATAAAGCTGTCCGCTGCCGGCGATTCGGCTGCTCTCACTTTGATGAGCACTGACGTCGAGCAAATCAGGAAAGGCTTGATGAATTTGCACGAGTTCTGGGCCAATTCTATCGAAGCTGCTTTGGCAGCGTGGCTGCTCCAAAGACGGCTTGGCGCCGCTGTAGCCGCGCCTCTCATCGTGGTTTTCTGCTGCATCACCTGTGGAGCTTTTGCAAACACCTTCACTGGCCGTCGACAAAAAGTATGGATGAGCAAGATCCAAAAGAGAGTTGGATTGACAGCCAGTGTCGTTTCTAATATGAAGCATCTCAAAATATCAGGACTTTCGCGACCAGTTGAGAGCCTGATACAGAGCATGCGGGTCAATGAGCTCAATACGGCGTCGAGGTTCCGAACTGTCTATGTAATTGTTATTGTTTTTGGATACGTTCCGTGGGCATTGTGTCCGGTCATGACTTTTGCCGTGACCTCACGAACCTTGGATGTTACTACGATTTTCACATCAATATCATACTTGCTTCTTTTGACGGATCCTCTCGGCTATCTTTTCCAGAACTCTCCCTACCTGCTGGGGGCGCTCGCTTGCCTCAACAGAATTCAGGCTTTCTTAGAGAAGGACCCCAGAATTGACCTCAGGATATCCAAATCGAAGCGGTCGACAGTGAGCTCAAACGATGAAGGCCCCCTGCTAGAGTACAACGAAGAAAAATCTCGTATACTAATGACTATCACTGATGGAAACTTTGGCTGGGAATTGAACAAATTCGTTCTCAAAAATATCAATCTTGACATCCCGGAGTCTCGTCTCACCATGGTGGTTGGCCCTGTCGCTTGCGGAAAATCCTCGTTGTGCAAAGCACTATTGGGGGAGATGCCCGTGTCACAGTTTCAAGTCTGTACAATCAATACTGGACTTTCATCGCGCCGGGTGGGATACTGTGATGAAACTCCTTATCTCTCGAACACCTCAATTCGGGAAAACATCATCGGAATTTCACCTTTTGACACAGAACGGTACGAAGAAGTCATTGAGGCCACCATGTTGCAACACGATTTTACAAACTTAGTGAGAGGTGACCAGACAAAAATTGGCAGCAACGGCATAACGCTCAGTGGCGGCCAAAAACAACGAGTCTCGATGGCAAGAGCTTTGTACTTGGATTCTGACTTCTTTGTTTTTGATGATATCCTGAGTGGACTAGATGCAAATACTGAAGAGCATGTTTTCCAGAGAGTCTTTGGTCCAGATGGACTCTTAAGACGTCGAAATGCAACTTCGGTACTGTGTACCCATACTGTTCGGCATCTTCCATCAGCTGATCACATTGTTGCCCTGGGAGGCGATGGAACAATAGTTGAACAAGGAACATTCGATAGTCTTGTGGCTAATCACGAGTATATTCACAGTCTGGGAATAAAAGCAGTGGATCTTCCGGTCTACGCAGATGGTTCTACACCGCTCGAGGCTACGCCACCTACGTTGAACGAAGCCCCCACTGAATTAGTTCCCTCCATTGCCTTGGGTGACAGAGATAGGATGATGGGTGACAGTACTGTCTATCGCTATTACCTGGGCAGTCTGGGAAAAACGTCAATTACGGCATTTTTGGTATTCGGCTTGGGATGGGGATTCTTTTATAATTGGGGCAACATCTGGCTAGAGTTTTGGTCCAAAGATGTCTCCTCATCTCACCCGTCACGATCGAACTCTTTTTACGTTGGGCTCTACGCTGTTTTTCAGCTATCCTACATTGGGTCACTTCTGTTCTGCTTCTTGATCTGCTTCAGGACAATGATCCGGGTTTCGGGTTCGAAGCTCCACCAGGCAGCCTTGCGCACATTGATCAATGCTCCCCTAAGGTTCTTCACCTCGACAGATACTGGCATTATCACCAATCTCTTTTCGCAAGATATGAGTCTCATTGATCACGAACTTCCCATCGCTCTAACCAATCTTGTCATGGACATTTGCAATGCTACTGGCATGGCTGCAGTCATCGCCTCATCCTCTCCCTTCCTCGCCATCGCCTATCCGTTTATGTTCATACTTCTCTATGTGATTCAAAAGTTCTACCTCCGCACATCACGCCAATTACGACTTCTAGATCTTGAATCGAAGGGTCCACTATAGTAAGCCATCACCATATCTTGTAATACCCCTCCAACTGATGTGGTCGATAGCACCCACTTTCTTGACACCATCAAAGACGTTGCAACGTTCCGAGCCTTCGGTTGGGTCCAAAATGGTATTGAAACAAACAACAAGCTTCTAGACACATCCCAAAGACCCACCTATCTGCTTGCCATGGTCCAACGTTGGCTACTCTTTACCCTCCAACTCCTCGTCGCTGTTCTAGCCATCGCGGTTGTTACCCTAGCCACCCAATTACGATCTAGTACTGGTTTGACTGGCGCAAGTCTGGTTACTCTCATGACGTTTGGAGATATCTTGAACTATATCATTACGTGGTATACACAAATTGAGACTTCTATTGGCGCTGTCAGCAGATTGAAGAAGTTCAGTGAGCAAGTCAAATCGGAAAGTAAAGAGGACGAGGTCGTGGTTCCGACGACAGAGTGGCCGCTCGAAGGTGGCATTCAAATTACAGATGTTTCCGCTTCTTATAGGTATGATTGGTAGATCTTATTCTTCTCTTGAGCAAGAGCTAACATTATTTACACAGCAATGCCGACCAAAATGGCCAAGAAACAACCGATAATGAAAGGCTGAAGAACCTGGCTATCAAAAATCTGAGCCTCACTATTCGGGCTGGTGAAAGAGTAGCGATTTGTGGGAGAACTGGCAGGTACGTTGCCTTCTTTTCGCTTCCAATATCTGTATTTAACATGTTGTTCAAGCGGTAAATCGTCCACGATCCTTCTCTTGCTCCGGCTTCTCGACCCCCTACCAACATGTGCCGAAAACATAACGATTGATTCCCTTCCGCTGCACAAAATCGATCGCACCACACTCCGAGAGCGCATCATCGCCATCCCCCAAGATGCCGTCTTCCTCCCTGACGGCACATCTATCATGTCCAACCTCGATCCGTTCAACGTATCGACTGAGGTCGAGTGCACTTCTGTCCTCAACGTTGTTGGTCTTACATCTTTACTCGAGGAGCGAGGAGGCCTTGATCAAGGACTATCCCCCGATACACTCTCACAAGGCCAACGACAACTCTTCAGTCTTGCGAGAGCTATCCTCCGCCGCAGAATCCGGGCCCGAGAATACGGAGCTAGCTTCGGAGAGAAAGGCAAAGGTAGAGGCCAAGGGGGCATCCTCTTGTTAGATGAGATAACTTCAGGTGTTGATCATGAGACGGAGCGGATGATGATGACGGTTATTGAGACAGAGTTTGAGGGCTACACGGTAGTTATGGTAAGTCATCGTTTGGAGATGGTTATGGGATTTGATAGAGTTCTGGTTATGGATCGTGGTTCTGTTGTAGAAGATGGGGCGCCTGGGAAGTTGGTGGAAAGGGAAGGAGGGAGGTTCAGAGATTTGTGGTTAGTTGGTAATAGGGGTTAAGGCTGGAAATTTTTTCGTCCTCTATTCATTGACTGTAACGAAGTTTCAAATATCACACGATTCTGCTTCACTTGATTTGGAGAGATGAAGGATTTAGTCCAGATTTGTCACCAATTCGAGTCTTATATCTGCAACCTTTCCTGCTTTCTCTCGAAAACAATGAGTGCAGTCACAATTAATGATCAAGTTAAACACCAACTCTGAAAAAGTTCGAGGTTTGGTCTCGGTATTTGGTCAAAAGTATCTTCTACTGTCCCTCATTTAGGGAGTCCGTATCAGATTAAATCGGTACCTAAGCGAGCGGGGATTACCCCGCCCCCTATTCAAGCCCTCAAGCATAACCCAAATGAGACACCAATCGGAACATCACTCGATTCGCCTGGGCCAAGAAGTACACTTCGTAGCACACCATATTGAAAATCCCGAACTTAGCAGATCCGGCTGTGGAAGTCGTTTCGACCCGAGTGCTACCACCACGGGCCGCATTTGTCCTTCTCCACAACAAAGCTAGGAAACACGTTCGAGCACAGCTCATGGAATCTCGAAGGGGTGTTGAAAACATGTGCAATTCTTAGTATGGTATATATGCTACAAGTTGTATGGAATCATTTCAATTGTTTGGGGATTGTAGAGTTACTCATAGTTGACTCAGTACTTCCCGTCTACCTCGCACATATTCATTAGCATATATCAGCCTACTACGCAGACCAGTCAAGCGTTGCAAGATGGCTCTAATTTCTTCACAATTTTTATGGAGCGGAACTTCACCCAGCTTCCGCCCGCTCGGAGTAAGGGAGTTCCCGAATGCGAGCTCCACATGTTTCAAGATAATCCCCGGAGGCGACATATCATGCACATCCCTCGGAAGTGAACCCGAACCAACAGAAACGCCAGAAATACGAGTTCGTATTCGAGCTTCTGAAGCTCTTGAAGCTCAGGCAAATAGTTCCGATGGACTGATGGTTCAATATATAAAGGCTTGCCACGCCTCCCAAGAAGCCCTCATCAACTCATCTCATCTTTCCCCATCCACAAAACTTCAGCTTTCAAGAATTCAACGAATATCGACCTCATCACCTCAGAAACAGCAGTACACTCATATCAACATCCATCAAAATGCCTTACCTGACAGTCATCATCCCCCAAGTCTCAAATGAGCACAAAGAGCATCTCCTCAGCGCCTGGCCCACCATCTCCAAAGAAATGAACGCTCTCCCATCCGTCCTCGGAGTCTCGGGAGGCCAAATCGTTGCTCAAGACGGCGCCGCAGTCACTGATTTCAAGTTCCTGCAAACCATTGGTTCCTCCCCTTCCTTGTAATTTCATGTATCTACCTCTAACGCACCCAGCATTCGCAACACTCGAAGACCAAAAAGCCTTCGAGACATCCGAGTGGGCGCAAGCGCAAAAAGCAAAATACGAAGCAGCAGCAGCTGGTCCGCCCCTCGTTGGGTTGTTTAAAGTAGCGGACATCCCGAAGGATGCGAAGCCGAAGAAGTTCACGCAGTTTTCGAGGATCACGGTTGGTGGTGAGGGGGAGTATGAGGGAGTGCGGCAGGCGTGGGAGGAGTTGATGGGTATACTTGGGAAGGAGAGTTGGGGCGGAGTGAGTGTTGGGGAGGGAGAGTTTGTTGGATTGGGGTTTGTGGGGTGGGATAGCCTGGAGGTAAGTTATGAGGAGGAAGATGAAGAATAGAGGGTATACTGACGTGGAATAGGAGGCTGGAACAGCAATGAGGGAACCGAAGGCTGCTGCTGCATGGGCTAAGTACCATACTTTGGGATCGTGCAAGGATGTGATGGTCAAGTTGGAGTAAGCTGAGAGAGAAGTCAAAGACTTTTGGGTATTCTACGATAAATGTCAGTCCACTGCAGATCACTATCTATATTGATTCTCGTAGCATCATTAACATAGTTAATGATTCGCATGTCAACCACGGACATAACACCAATCATAATGTTCATTCATCATAGCCCACCATTATCCTCCTCCGCAATATCCCCGCTTGTATCACCCCTCTCAACCCAAATATCAAACTCCCTTTTCGCTGGTAATTTACTCCTTGCATAAGCAAACGCTCTTCTGAGATGGCCTTTGAACCCTTCCCAGATTTCCTCGTCATCGTCCGCATGTATCACTTTTACACTGCTTCCAGCAAAGCAATGTCTGAAAGTCAAGCAATCCAACCCTTGATTTGAGATGCCTGTCCTCTGCCGGAAGAAGTTAAAGAAGGTCACTAGTGACGAGTCTTTCAGAATTGATACTGAAACGAGGTTGTCGAAGTCGAGATTTCCGCTTTGGTCTGGGAGGACGAGGGTTATTTGGGGAGCTCGTGCGATTGAACGACTTAATGGAGGTCGAGGGGGTGTAGGTGCAGATTTTCCTACAGGTTGCTGGTCATTGGCGGACTATAGGACCTGGGAAAGTGCGGTTGGTCCTGCGTTGTTGGGATCATCAGAGCGGATCCTGACAAAGTGGAGGGCTTTGATTGTTCCATGATAATGGTTTCGGTGAAGCCATTGCTCAATTGTCGTGTCTGTCTGGAAGGACTGAGAGTATTTCTTTCCACCAAACCTCTCGAAATTCTCCGTCGCTTGGGTTGAGATGTAATAGGTTCATCATTCGATTCGGAGTTCGGCATCTCGTTCGGACTTTTTAATACAACCTCTCGAGCAACATTAACATTTGCCTGGAAGAGAATTGTCAATGACTAAGCCAAGTAGTTCATGCCTGGCTTATTCTGACTTACGCTAGAATCCTGATCAGGTCGGCCATAGCTGAAAGACATGGTTTCACCCAATTTTCGCTTGTTGGAGATGCTGTTTTTATCCAGTAGATTTTCCACATCATAGGGGTCAGGTCTTTCATTGGTGATCCTTGACATCTGAAGGCGAGGAGAGGTCAGGCTAATACTTTGTATGGCCCGGCCACTATTTGGGGCATCCCAGAGCTTTTTGAAAGCTGATGTTTTGCCCAATTTCCCCTTTGTCCTCCCGATGAGACCTTTATCTAAGAAGATTTGTGCATGATGTGTGATTCTCTCCAAAACTCGTTTTTCGAATGACTTCTTTTCGAATGGGGAAGGATGCTCTATTTCAGTATCGGATACTAAGTGTTTAACAAGTGCCTCCATTTGTTCTGGATGTGGTGTGGCATATATTTCTGTTGCGTGCATCCATCTGCACAATCGCGTATCGGCAGAAGGTGGCCACGGAGTGTTGTCATCGTGTAGCCAAGTCTTGGTAAAATCCGACAAGCATTTTCGTTCATTCGGTGGGAAATTAGGCAGCAATGAGTCAATATGTTCTTGCGCATAGGATTTGTCGCATCCCCTGAGAAGGTTTAGCAGATTTCAAAGTGATTCAAGAAGCATCCATGGCGAACCTCAACGTGATAGGCATAGATCCAGACATATTTGGAGCTACTAGGTCGATGGGAGTTTTTGGTGTACAAGTAGATGGAGATAAGCTTTGAGCTTGAGAGGAAGTTTCCTAAAACGGCAGTTAGTTTGGACTATTCTGAGAATGAACACGGGTATGCTGGTTGAACTTACACAGGCCGGTTGGTCATTGGACCCCTTATTCCGCTTGTTGGCACCTTTCGAATTTTTATATTTGTTGTATGCCTTCAAAGAAATGAAGTGAGTAAACAACCTCAATATTCTGTTTCAATGAATACACTGCCCTTACTCGCAAACCAGGGAACGACTTACTTCGTGCGGCGTGTGGACCAGCTAGGCCAACTACCATGAGTGTTATCTGGCCAAAGTGCTGCTCCTCGTTCGTTGGTGCTGAGCGTTTGCCGAGCCAATGCCTTTGCTTCTTTCGAATCTGGCTTATTGAAAGGATGAGGTGAGCCGTAGGCCGAAATGCCAAGATCGCAGTGTTGTAACACAGCATCGAGATCGCTGGGGCGTCGACCTGGAAGCTCGCCAGAATAACCAAGACCAATGTATAACTCCGCCAGAGTTTTTGACCTGACTGTTGCTGGCATCGAGAAACGTGTGCAGGGAACCAAGGGGTTCTCGCTACTAAATGGCTAGGTCAAGAATGCGCCCGGATGATGGATCCAAGAAGACTTCAGATCTGTAGCAAGGATCTGCATCACCATGAAGGGATATCTGCATTTTGGGACGCTTGATCTGTCACTTACGATAAAAAGTTCTTTCATCTCAACTTGTTCTCAGGGGGGTACTCGCAGGTTCTCTCTACCAGAACCTGCTTCTTCCCTCCCGGTTGTGCACCACCACGTGTACACCCACCAAGAATTCATGTGATATTCAGGGTCTCACAGATCATGCAAGTTCAGCGTTTGCTATCAACTCCTTCCCGGACCATTCTGTGGCTCCAGGAAAGAACCTTCGGCCCGTTGAAAAGCAAGTAACCGAACTCGAGACTTACAGAAGAACTGTAAGCAAAGCCCTCCTGAGCCTCTTCACGAAGACATGAGATAAACCTCTTCCCCACCACCCTCCTCGAACCCTCCATCTTCCCTCACCATCACAAACACACATCTCACAACCCCTCACTCCCCTGATAAACACCGCTATACCCCTGCGTCCGCTCACTCATCCTTGAGAACACAACCTGCGCTACCCTCGCATCCCTGTACAACCTCAAGCTGCACGGGTTCAACACCTGCAGCAGCGCGCCGACCGCGCCGTGGTACCCACTATCCAGGACCCCCGCATGCACAAACGCACCGGACCTCCATAGCGAGCTACGGACGAAGATCTGGCCCATCAGGTCGAGCGGTACGGAGACCGTTTCGTTGAATTCTATGAGGTAGGCGCCGTGGGGGAGGTCGATTGATGCTTCATCAGGGTTGGGAGAGTTGGGTGGATTGGATGAGTTGCTAAAGGGAATGACAGAGGTGTCTGCTGTTTTGCGGTGCATGTTCGTGAAGTCGATCAAGCCTGGGGATGTGAAAGTTAGGATGCGTTTCAGGGTCAGGTCGATGCCGCATGGTTGGGTTTGGATTGGTGCGGAGCGGACGTTGCGAACGATGTTTTGGAGAATTACTGCGCGACCTGGGAGGATCATTTGAGCGAATTGGTGTTGGGATTTCCTGGGGATGCAGTGGGTGGCTTGAGATTGTCCGAGTAAGGATTGAGGTAGGGTATGGTCGTTCAGCTTTGTTTGTGGTTGGGAGGATTGAGAGGACGAAAACAGAGGTGGCGGGGTTGAGTGGGGGCGAGGGTTTGGCCAGGAGCAGCCCCTGAAAGCTCTGTTTGTTTAGCGACTTCCGTGCGAATATGACCGTGTTTTGCGATCTCGCAGCAAGGCTCTTTTTCTACGAAGACTCAACTTCTAATCTTACCTAGTACAAATTGAGTTTCATTTTCAATACGTTATGGATGGTAAGATTAATATTTTATCTAATCCCAATATATTGCTAGCCAGTTTCCCAACCACGCCCCCCAATAGTCCTCACGAAGTCCGACAAAGCCTACCATTTTGTGTTGGGACATACGGAATTTGGCCCGTGACATACCAATCCTCAGATCCAACACCGGTCGGGGCATAGAACAAGCCATACGGATCAAGCTGTTGCTTCAGGGCATATAGTTGAGGGTAATAGGAGCCGTAGAAAGCTTGCTGGAAGTCCGGCTCGTTGATGTCTCCTTCAGAGAAGTACGAGCCTGCACCCGGAGATACTGCTCGCCATTTGGCAATCCAGTCATTGGTGAGGGTCTCGCTCACGTTTTGGATCGTCGCGAAGGTTGCATTGGCGTCCCAAAGGCCAGGAAGGATGAAGTGAGTTAAAGTCTTGCGCCATGCGGGGTTGACGGAGTTGTTTTGGTTGGCGTGCGGGTTCACGGCTGATTTGATATTGTACCCGACTAGAATGGCACCGCCCTCAATGGCGTAGCGCACAGCAGCAAGTGTTTCGTTCAGAAGGGTGGCGTTCTCAAAGTTTTCGCGAGGGAATAATCTGCTCGCGGCGTGGTTCGTCCATCCGCCGACGTTCTCTGGGGGAAAGCTGGCATTCCACGCTGGTCGGAGACTGGCGTATTCGGTGAAGACGGGTGCGACTGGGATTCCGAGATCGCTGAGATCTTTGAGGAAAGGAGCAACCAGTGTTTGAAGCTGGGGTTTGGTCATGTTTCCTCCCCAGAATGGATCGAAGGTGAAGGTGTATCCACCAGCTCCATTGGGAACGATGTTGAAGTATCCATATGTACCAGCATCTGGGAAGACGGCAAAATAGGTAAAGTACGCTCTCACGCCATTCCAGAACGTATCGGCACTCAAAGTGCTGCTCATTGTAAAGTCGAATGTCATCGTAGTCACTGGGACCTTAGGATACGCTTGAATGACCAAAGATGTCACCACGCCGAATGTGCCTGAGACAACACGTTAGCGCCATTCGCAGTTCTAAGGACGGCATAACTCACTGCCACCACCTCCACGAAGGGCCCAGAATAAGTCGGGGTTGGTGTTCGCATCCGCTGTCACAAATTCACCATTGGGTAGAACAACCTCTATTGAGAGAACCTGGACGTAGTTGTGTGAGACTCGCCATTTTTGCGTGCATGGATGTTTGATTTACCTGATCCGCCGCCATTCCTACAAGACTCGACATTGGAGAATGTCCACCTCCAGCGATGTACCCACCTGCCATGCCAACGGTCTGTCAAAATAATCAGATTTGAACATTTTACTCAACCCGCAGATTTGCACTTACACGACATTCTCCACCGACAGCGGTGACACCATTCGCTTCAGCTAATGCGTACACATCTTCAGTCATGACACCAGCTCCAAGTTTGAACGCAGGACCGCTATATGATCCATATGTGTAGCTGGGGTAGAATTCCAGGTCGTTGAGATTATGGGTCCAGAGCGACAGAGCGCCGGCACCAATTCCTTTACCAGCAAAATCATGGCCTGTACTCCTGACGACCAAACGAAGATTGAGATTTCGAGCAAAGTTGAGAGCCAGTTGGATCTGTGCGACGTTGGTAACATTGATCGAGTAAGATGCATATCCTCCAAGGGTGCAAGTGGTGGCTTCACTTCGAAGCGATGGGGGTAAACATGTCAGATCTTCCCATAGAGGCCATTGTGTTGAAGTAGGGTCGGCAACACTGATAGTTGTCAGTGATTGGATCATGCTTTCCGCATGACTGCTGGGATATGGCACTTACTGGAGCTGGGGGGTATTCCAGAGGCTCGTGATGGTTGCGCATAAAGTCGCATTGTACTCAGGCCAACTAGAGAAGCACGGCGCAGCCAGGGGTACGGTCTTGATCAAAGCATCGCCACTGAGAAGATTGAGGATCTCCCATACGATCGGGGATGGCCACTCAGCATCCCCAGGGAACACTTTGCATTGGCTGGTCGATGCTGACCGAGCAGATACTGACTGGGCAGTCGGAAAGTTGAAGAGACTAATGTCCGTCAAGTTCAAATTTGTGAGATTGGCAAGGACAGACGGCGTCAGCTGGACGTTTTCCCAATCGAAGTTGCTCTTTGTCGTCGACGCAGGCACAACCGCGGCCGCCGGCGCGACGGTATTCTTGTTTGCCGCTGATTTTCAAACATCAGCAAACTATTCTTCGCCACCGCTGACCACACATACCGACAGGTCCCTTGGCAGTATTGATTGTTTGACCTGCGATGAGGCTTCCAAGGGAGGCGAAAATCAAACCTCGAACGAATTGCGCCATGTTGACGGTATATGGCTTCTGTCTCTATATGTCCCACGGTACTGACGATCTGGAACGGGCGGGTGTAGGAAAAAGAGGGGAGAGAAACATTTTAGTAGGCTGCGAGGCTGTAATATATATCTCATTAACGGCGAGGGGAACATCCAAAATACCTGGGTACCTCGGAGTGACCACCCAAGAACAGGCAGGTGAGCCGTGAACAACATCAGCTCCCTGGTGCTGACAGTCTGCAAATATCAACACGCGTCAAGAAGAGCAGAAGCTTCAATAGTGCCACAGTACTTTCGTACCGTCCCAAGCCTTGGAAATTGCGGTAACGAATGGCCAGCCCTGCTCACCCAGGGTCCATGCAACTCCTGCAGGTTGCAAGCTGCAGTGATAAAGAGGTTGTTGGAACTTCAAGATACTCACCTCTCAGTGGGAGGTATGATGATTGTGAAAGGTAGTGATATTCCGAGCGAAAATTTAAGTACATGCGGACCGCACAGCAAATATCTGTTGTTGAAACAGAACGAAATCGAGCGTTCTAGGTGACATATGTAGGGTATTACTCGGGTACATGTGGCATAAAACAGATTGCGCTGGGTTTGCGGCGTGGAAACAGAGCCGATTGCGGCGGCTGACGTGCAGCGGATTTTCCTCCCCACAGCGGATGGTTCCCCAGCTGTTAGGGCCTACTCAGGAACAACAGTCCACACATCTCCATTTCCGCGAGACGTGGCGCCGCCGTGGGGAAGTGGTCCCTCACTCGGGGAGGCGGGAGGACCCCTCGACGAGGATTTCCCAGTAGATATTCTCCGCATCATTCAATGTCAAGTCTTGGAGGCCCATCACTTTCCCAATTTCAATGCAATTGCTTTCCATTGGATGATGTACCCCAAGGAGGCTTCACTTGGCACTAAACCGGCTTTTGCGACATTGTAACTACAGCTCGACTTGGTGTCCCGCCGTCCTCGCATTGACCAGTCAATCTGGCAATCCGCGGCTGCATGCAGGTCCCTCCGGCTAAATCATCCGTGAGTAAAGCCCCTGTTAGGGCTCAGTTGCCCGGAATACCCCTCTCAGGCTGGAGAGCTCGCCCGGGAGACCGAAATAGACATCAGAGATGTCATAGTAGCAATGCGATGTCTACCCCTAGCAACTCGGTCTCTATCGCAGCTACCCCTCTCTCGCTCTTCAAGCTACTTCAGAGTCGAGAGCACCCACACCACCGCAGCCAGCGTCACATTGCCTAAAGATGATGAGTTTGTCGTCAATGCGCATGCTCAACACCTTCGTTAATTTCTCTCAATCTCCGTCCTCAGTGGTCGCTCCATATCAAGTGATCTGAATCTTTGTTGTTTGCATGTTCTAGCTGCATTGACCTTCAAGGATCCTTCCTATTTTGCACACTTGAGCTATGATTGAGGGGAAAAAATATCTCATTGCACCTTCCGTATCGGAGTATCCATTCAAGCAACAACGGAACAACCCCTCTCGCGTGTTGTAGTCGAAGGAAGGCAAACTCATGCGATCCGATACCAGCGCTCGCTCTTGCCCAATTTCCTACGCGATATGCCAACATACTCTCTATCTTGAGAATACCTCTTGAAAACTTTGCGACTTTGAGGTACATCTAGGTCATTAGTAGCGAGTCCGATGAAAGGGCTCTAGAGAACGGAATATCATATAAGCATACGCATCGATAATATAGAGGATGAAATACACAACTGAAACCCTGAATCGGCCTAAAAAGAAAAGTGACTTGAGCTGAGTAGTTCGAGCCGAATTAATAAAACCATCCATAGCCCCCCTTACTCGTCGTCCTGGTGGTTTATCAATATCTATCATCTTCGTCACTGTCAATGAAACCTTCATTCGCAGTTGAACGTTGCGGATTCGATAGGGAGCTACCTCATCTCGAATTTCTCCCATGATGTGAGAAATGAGTATCGCCAATACTTACTGAATCATCATTGTCAGAGCTTCCAGCTGTGCTTGTTGGTGACGACCGGCGAGCATAACCACTCTCATTCTTCTTATCGTTGCTTCCCATGATAGCAGGGCGCTCCAATCAGCAGCTAAGTATTCGTTTCCCGGGGAAAAATCCAGTTTCTTATATTTTTCCGCCCCCTTTTAGAAAAGACTGTTTGTTCCAACCGGCCCTGCATCTGCCAATTCTTCTAGCATTCGTAACACAAATAAATTGTTTATATGAAGGCCTTTATGTGCCATTTCCATCTTGCACTCAAAGTTTTCTTTCTACATTCTTCTAACCTAGCCCCAAGCACCCCGCTCAAAACATTCAAACCTCAATCGTGGTCAATTTCTTTCCTATTCCCTATCACCCCAATCCCGTCCCGAACGCCTTCAAAGCCTTCCCCGCATACTAAATCACATTCAACACCTCCTTATCCTGCACCCATGTCTCACCAACCAACATCTAAATCACCAAGCCCAAGATTCGAGACTTGCACTTCCGTATCTTCTTAACATCCAACTCCCTCAGCGAAGCCGCTGCTGGCGGGGTTAGCTTGGCTCCAGTGCCTATCATGTTATTTTCATGCTTGGCACGTATCCTGATTAAGAGGAGGAATTTGGCGGAACTTGAGACGTTCATTCAAGCTCCTGATCTTCTGACATATTCTAGCGATTTTTTCTGAAGTGGTAGTCGGTTGAGATGTGGCGACTTTATGGGGATGGAGTTCTAGATAGCTCGTCTTTGGCAAAGATTTGCTGCGGGGCAGGAAGTCTGTGAAAGTTTTCTTCGACCAGATTGTGCGTTATTTCTAGCCTAATCAGCAAAACTAATCCAGAAAGGGTTGAAGTGATTGATTAGTGAGAATATATTGTTTTGTCACTTATTCACTACGTATCCGTATATTATTACTTGCCAACTGACGCTACTAATCCTAGTCTCAAGCTCGAATCTGTATATAGAATCTCCTCTTCTTATCCCCTCTTCAATACTTATATGATTATATCAACTTTCTCTTCTCTCGCCGATGTGGCGGCTGCGGCCGCCCCCAGCTTCCCTACAAACCCTAATGCTGAAGCGAGGCTTTGTAAGGGCTAAGAGAAGCTTGTCATTTGACCGCCTGCACAAACCCAACGCTCGCTAGTCGTACTGCGGCACGGCAAGCCCCAGTGGAGTCAGCACTAACTGGCTCCCGGGCTCCACCTCTCCTCCCACTTCCTTCTCCAATCGTGCTAGTCATCTCAAACGAAAGCATCAAGAAAAGCTTCTATTCTTCTCCTTTGCCAAGTTGTCTTGCAAGAGAAAACAGAATATTGAGATGCCGTCGACGTGGGTGCCGGTGCCGGGAAAGCGGCGGAGGGTTGGCATGCCGAAAGTCAGGACGGGGTGTCTTACATGTGAGTCCCTTCTGCAAAGAGATCGAATGATTGAAACTGACAGAGCGCAGGCAAGTAAGTGCTGTGACTTGAAAGCAATGCCGGTCCTCTAGTTTTCAGCGTGGAACTAACGTCTAGCATAGAGGTCGACGTGTCAAGTGTAACGAGGTAAAGCCGCGCTGCGGCGGGTGCGCGCATCTAGACTTGGAGTGTTTATACGTGCGTAGGAAGCTATCTGCTGCTAGACCTTTACTACCTCTGCCTGAGGCAGATCATGTCAGAAGGGGGCATGTAATTGCTAATAAGGACCTTCCTACGCCCGGTATACTGCCTCGATACCGAGCTATGAGAAAACAGAAACTAATGATAATTTACTGTTTAGAAAGCGTCACTGTTGTTACCTTGCCAGGTTTCACAACACTCTGCTTTAGAAATGAAGCCGAGAGCCGCTATTTTAAAATCTTTAAGGAGAGCGCGGCGCCAGAGCTATCAGGCTACTTCGATACCAACGTCTGGACACGCACTATTCTGCAAGTATGCCATGCAGAGCCCTTTGCTCTGCACGCCGTAATAGCAATCGGCGCCCTCCACACTGCCATCTCAACCGCCCAAAATCACTCCCCGCTGCACCCATCAATAAGACGCAAGCAGGGTGAAGTGCACCATGCCTTTGCTCTCCAGCAATACGCCACCGCGCTCCACTTCATGCGCCAACTGCCCCTTCAAGAGAAGAGCGAGCCCAGCTTCCGCCGGACGCTAATCTCCTGCCTCCTTACCACCTGTTTCGAGAACTACGTTGGCAACAGCGACTCAGCGCTCGTCTCTGCCCAGCATGGCATTAACATCCTTGTCGAGCTAGAGCGCGCCATCTACCCAAAGTTCAGCCCACGGCACACGCATCTAAGCTACTTCCTGCACACCTTGTCTGCCGATGATCTGGACCTGTTCAGCACGTTTGTGCGCCTCGAGACGGTCGTGATCCTGTTCAGGCACATGATTGTTGCGCCTGATCCAGCTGCTACCAGTACTCCAGGTCTGACACTGGGCTCGGACGGTTCGCCAGACAGTTTGAGATTCCTGGACATGCCCGAGGTGTTCGAGTCATTGACCCAGGCGCAGTTCTGCTGGGTTCTGTCGATCAAGCGCGTGTTCCAGTGGCAGGGTGCGTGTATGGAGAGCGGTTTCTCCTGCGTCGAGGGGGCAGAAGCAGAGAAGCAGCAGCAAAGACAGCAGGAGCTGATCCGGCTGGGAGCGTTGATGTATGCTGAAGCTCGGGAGCGCTGGCTGCGCGCTTTTCAGCCGCTGTTTGACCGGTCGAGGAAGCGGAAAGGGAGCAAAGAGTTCTGCGGCGCGTCACTACTGATGATTCAGTTTCTGTCGCTGGGTATACTCACGAGCACAGAGGGGCGGCAGTCGGAGTTGTGTTGGGATGTGTGTTTGCCAGACCATATCGCGCTGGTGGACCTGGCTGCTGAGTTGTTGGAGAGCATTGCTTCCCCTGCTTCGAAGCACTCGCGCACTGAGAAGAGACACGCGGTATTTATATTTGATGATGGGCTCTTGGCCCGCCTTAATCAGGTTGCAACGAGGTGTCGGAATAGTGAAGTCAGGAGACGCGCGCTGAGCCTGCTGCAGAAGCATCCAAGGCGTGAGGGCCTCTGGGATAGTGAGATGGCCGCGAAAGTCTCGGCTTGGGTTATAGAGAAGGAGGAAGCGGCTATGGTCAATGGGTATGTGCCTGAGACCGCCCGCTTGCGTATTGAGAGTATGCGGTTGAGCCTGGCCGATAGGAGAGTAATGTTTAGTTACTCTAAATTAATGGTTATTGGGGAAGAGAGGATAGTATTGCCGGAGGTGCAGTTGAGGTGGTAAGGAGACTCCTATTTCCGGTAATCGAGGCTGTACATTAGCTAGGCCATCATCCGAAAGGGTGTGGGTATCTTACTGTCCAGAATCCAGCTTGTGACGTTGCATAGCAAGATGGATTTGGGTTTTTGGGAAGGGTTTTGACAAACCAGCATAGAGTAGAAATATTTGATCTGATGGAATTCATTTTAGAATGTGGGAAATGATCAAGAATTCAATACGGAAGTTTGCCTGAGATTTGCGTCAAGCCATAGAACACTTCGTAGGTAAGTAAACGCTTATAACCTGCCATCAAGGTTTAAAATATCTAGACAGAGACTGAGAGTTCGGTGAATGAAGACTGCGGGTGTATAAGAAATTGTGGCTGGGGCCTTCTTGCAGTGAATTCCCTAACAGATGACGCCAGACCGGCAGCTTTTGATCAACGCGATCTTGGCGCTGCCCAAAACGATGCCAGAGAAGGAGTTGCAACGGGATATCCTGGCTTTCCCATCCGGGATGCCGGATAACAGACCGACGAAATGTTTCTCGTGCCTTGGAAACCTGCAGTTGTCTATTCGCGAAGGTGATTATAACCGGCATATATCAAATAGCGTACTGTACGTGCCCATCCAGGGGAACAAATTTGTTAGTCAATAAGGCTAATTGTGCGGCTAATTGATCGAAAAGAACATCGTTAATAAGAAGTTAGAGCACTAACTGTTGGTATTACGTGAATTATAACAGCTATTGGGCACATTAGAAGACAAAGGTAGTCCAATACATGTATCCATCTAAGCACAATAGATAACCAACATAAATTTGTCTCCATCGTTACGTATAACCAACTGTTCTTTCTCACCGACACTTGTGAACCTAATATTTTGACTTTCAGCTGGGCACTTATCAACGGAACTTTTCCTCCAGCACTTTTCGAAAACCACTATCGTCATGGATCAACAAGACGGGGCGAGTAAGTGTCACATGCAGCGTTTCAGTATGCAGCGCTAATGTCAAGAGTGTAGTTATCGATCGACACATCCTTTTCTAGGACATCAAACACAACCTCCCTGTCCAGCCTGGAAATTTGGTCCTCAACCCCAACACCGGTGTTCTAGAGCTGTTGGCCCTGAAGGATGCACGATTAGTCAGCCAGCAGTTGATTTCTACGTCCACAACATAAAGCTTCCTCTAGGAACACCCGGTTTCCGCCCTTTCCTCTCCCTTCGAACTCATCTAGTTTCGAAACTTGAAGATATCGTAGGAGAGATTAGATAACATGTCCGAGAGGGAAAATATGAAGTCATGTCGCTCAGTGCGAGCAAGTACTCGGTTGTTCTAGTTCTAGCGTCTTCAAGGGTGGACGATGATCTTGGTGCGCTTTTTCATGAAATGAAGAGCAGACTAGTATAGACGACGATACAGAGAAGCAGGAAGAGAGCACAGGGGAATGAGGTATATAATATCAACTAGCATTTTATTATGTGTAATAGGTCGTACCTACTCTTTGCGAGATACTGGTCCAACTAAATGCAGAAAAAAACTTCGAACTAGTATTTTCTGATTGTTTGAGTTGAGATTCTTAAGACTCTCTTCCTTAATCTTCACATCAAGCCATATTATATTATCTAGCAGCTCCGTATCCCTGATATCTGCAAATCGAAGAAAGACCAACTGGTTACTTATATCGTATATAATGTATAATGTATAATATTAAGTCTCGTTTGATTAGCTTAGATAACGAAAGGTTTTCTGTAAATTATTAGTAAGTACTTAGGCTGCACTTCTTTTAGACGCGATGTCTTTCTCGGGTTTGACGTGCGATCGTGGCGGTAAGGAATGTTGTGGAATTCTTGGCCTGTCAAGGCTAGTAGCGAACGATTCTAATCCGGCCATTTTGTGGAGAGAAGGCACAGAGATACATGGAGTATATTGGGACAAGATTCAACGAGGTATATGTTGGTGTATATGTTGAGAGCTCGCTAATTTCAGGGGGTATTCGCTAAACCCATTCAAGGCCGCTCAATCGGTTGTACGATGACCGTAATGGCAGCAAGGAGAAGCTTCTCGAATATACGGGGAAAGCACATAATACAGGATATAGATCAATAAACAAACTTCGTTGACCCCATATAGACCCGAAGTGCCCCTCTTCATATATAAAATCTAAAATCCACCATATGTAACCGTCTTCAACAAGACGATTTTCTCAACTTATCCCGCCGATGATGAAAATCTCTCCGGTCGAGTCACTTGACATGTACAGGCGATCCTTGCTATCCCAAGCCAAGCCCGCAGGTCTGAAGCAGCTATTAGGGCAAGCTGCGTTGTTGGCATTGTACATGATGTTCACCGCGGCCGTTTGGCTGGTGCTTGGCTCAACAGGCATGCCGTCCTTGAATTGGACAACAGAGAGGCGGTATCCATCGGGTGGATTGCGATCCCTAATTCTGTCAGACATCTTCTGAGCAGCTTCTGAGCAAGGTAGGGCATGGAAATCAAAGGAATACATACCAACTCCCGTGGAACGTGATGAAAGCTTCACTTCCGTCCTTCTTGAACTTGATATCAACAGGCGCAGTATGAGCAGGGAATACCAATTTCGGTGCTGTCCTCTTCAGACAATCCGCGTCTGTTGGATTGCCAACGGACGCATCAATTGTAGTTTGCACACCGACTGTGTTCCCCAATGTGGTTGCATCCCAAGTTGAGAAGCAAGCTGGGTAGCCGTAGTTTGCACCGATCAGCGGATTAGTGCTGTCGTTAAAGAGACCGTGGAAGTTGAGCTCTTCGGCAGGATTGTTCGTGTGGACGTCTTTCCCACCCTTCTTGATGTCGTCCGCGGAGTTCTCGACGGACCACTGAAATCATTTAGCACGTGCAAAGTACAATGGTAATAGAGGAGATGTACTAACAATGTGGTTTGTAATAGGATGCTGCGCCCACCCAACACTATTTCGCAACCCCATTCCCAAGAGAGTTCCGCTCGAAGCATAAGCGACGGGAGTGGTGAGAATCGACGAGATGTTGAAAATGCGAAGTTGTGACTTCCCAGAACTGGCCTGAACCGCTGTCGTATCAATATTGCCGTCTGAACCTCGTTGAACAAACAGAATGTCAGGGTGAGATTTGGGAATTCGCAGTGTGCGGGTGAGATGGTAAGGTCCTGGAATGTTCATGCCAGTGATGACTGCTTTCTTCGTACCGACCTTCCCAGTTGCAGGGTCGTAGTCGTACGCGAACACGCTGGCTACGGATGAGACAAAGATTGTCTTTCCATCTTGCGTGATCTCGAGACCATGATTGAGCTATGACGAAGTCAGTTGTAAGATTACATCCTGATCCGAAACAAACCACTCGGGATTGCGCGAATGGGGATGTAGATATCCACGGAGCCGGAAAGCCTTGGCTGAAAGAAGTCTCTTCACAGGTCGCATGTTCTGCTAAGGGAGGACAACTTAGAAGCAAGAGCAACACATACAGTAGCATCATTGATAATCTGCGTAATCGAAGCAGAGCAGACATCGAGTCCCCCATTATCGGTCCAAGTAATTCTCGAAACGCCACCTCCTCCCTGATTGACAACCAACATGTTGCCTAATGGATCAAACACCATCTCTCTGGGAGTCTTCAAGCCTTTTGCCACAACGGTAGCCGTATAGCCAGAGGCCATTACAGGCTTCACCTGAGGAGTAGTAGCCGGACAAGCACGTTTCTTCAGCTCAGGGACAGCACTTGCGAATCCCAGAAGCGCCATGATGGCGAGACTATTCGACAAGAGAATCATGTTTGGTAAATTTTGATTTTATCAACACAGAAAGTCGTGAACACCACCTTCGAAGGAGAGGCGATGCGAAGTTTCTCTTCAAATAGAGCGCTGCAACGCCACCATCTCCCCATCTTTCACCGAGCAAAGCCTGAATATGATCAACATGGATTGTAAGATCCCAATTCGGCGGCAGATGGTAGACCACAAGCAATGAACACAAGCAGTGAACTCATTTAGAAAGAGCCAAGACCTTTTGATGAAGATGAGATGAATGGAAAGGGAGGGCCCCGACGTTTTCGCCAGTCTCTAGGAGAAGGGTTTCAGATGAAGTGGCCAATAGCAACAGATCAACTTGGACCCTGGGCGAATCAGCCGGAACATTATGCTTCCCCGCATGCAATGTTGCTCGCAATTAATTTAAAGTTGCTGTGCCGCTGTATTAACCTTATATCCACGTTCGGCATTGGAAATGCGACCAACTCAAGCTAGAAGCCATACACTTTGGATACATTCATAGAAGCTGAGAAGAAGATTCGTGAGAGTTCTTAGTGGAGTGCGATAGTTCCCTTAGTAATGATATACTTGCACTTGCGATGAAAAAATAATGGAAAAAGACTAGTCCTCCTGCAAACAATAGAACCTACTGGGTATCATTGACTCTACCTACATTATTCTTCCCAGGCTCCTCTGAATTCCAACAGGTCTCGCTGACCATATATCTCGCCTGCCACTGTAACAATCATGTCAACTGTCGCCTTGGTATTCCATAGAGCAGCCGCTCTTTTGTCCTTCGCCTTCTGTATCTCTGCACTCTCTTCATCTTCAGAATCCGAAGCATTGACCTGATCTGGGCCGAGTCGAGCAAGTATTCTCGCTCTCGCAGTGGCAAGAGCATCAGCATCCTGAGAGTTATATTCGGATGCTAGCTCTCCTTCTTCGTCCGAAGTGTGCCTGGTTTCGTGACAATCTTCGCCGCCTTCATGAACAGGAGTGTATGATGAAATCTCACCTGCTTTCACTTCGTCCTGTACTCTAGGTGCCTTCTGCTCAGACCCAACAAATTTTGGCCCGATGAAGGAATTGTCCCCAGCCAAATTCGTGGCCGAATCTTCGGCATCAACCTCGGTATCCTCAAGGATGATTCCCTCTTCCTCAGAGTCAAGCTCGATTTGATTGCCGTTGACTACTCCCGGAAGTTCTTCGTGTTCCTCTTCATCAAAATCCTTCTCCACCTCTCTCATACCCTCCTCCCAGTTCTTGTTTTCGCGTAGTCCCATACCAACTAAAACAGCTTTCTTACCTAGCTCTCTCACGACACCAATTTCCTCACTTGTCAATTCTCCTCTCTCGGGCAGCCTTGCAAGTAAACTCCAAACCCAACGACTGACGCCAACTTCCACCTCAGCCCCTCTTTTGAGTAGTGTGCCTCCAGTCAAGAGTCCAAGCAATCTTAGTACTGTAGGCTTATCCATACTGGCAACCTGAGCTGGTCGCGGATCCACCCATCGCATCTTCCATTTCCACCACCGTGCAACAGCCACCGATAGAGAGCCAACATGAGTCGGATGGTCTTTTCCAAGAGCTTCTAATGCTTCCAGAGGTGGAACCTGTCGTAATTGGGCTCTGAGAGCCTGGTATCGAGCTATGATGGTGTTGAAGTACCGTTTTTGCTGGTCAAGTTCTTCTTCCTCTGCCCGATCGGAGCTTTCCCACACAGCCTGAGACGTCGCAACATATGCACCATCTTCGTAGTATCCTCGAAAGTCTCCGTCTCCGTTCTCGTATATGTCTCTGCTATCGCTTGCTGGAGGTGTTCGTGGTGCGACTAAAAGGTTTGGGATACCCGATGCTTCTTGCCTAGAGATGTCAAATCAGCATTTAACTGCGGCAAGTCTCAGCCAAGTTCTGCCTCGCTCCTGGCTTCTGACACGAACTAGATTTACTAACCTGACAGATCTCAAGTAGGCCAATGCGTCCATCTCCTCATCATAGTTGAGATCATCACTCTCTCCTTCCATAATCGTGTCATCGTCTAGTCCTGGGATTGCGCTTCGTTGGCCGTATGTAGGATCAATTCGAGCTTCGCCTGACGGCCGTGATCGCAACTTATTGGTGTATACGGTATCTGGAGAGTCATCTCCATGTTTACGTTTAGTTCCTGCCATCGTTGCGGAAAGTAATATAGAGGTTGCTTCCATTCTGGCGAGGTCAAAATTTCACCAGTTTGCAGCCTTGCAGCTGACTAATCTGGACAATGGGCTTATCAGCCTTGTGAATAGCGTCACTCCTTCTCATCCACCTCACTTCACAAACCTCTTGAAGTCTTTCTTCCAGGGAATTTCGATTCCTTAGAAGTCAGCATGTGTATTCTACCCTGAATATCTCGTGGCTTTTGGGTCTTTTCATCAACCCGAGAGCCCTTCAAGCCCACTCCAAATTCAAGCAAATCGCCACCATGGCTCTCGATGCTCAATCCAATTGGAATGTAGAGATGGCCCGCCCTCTCAAGATTCCCATACGTCTCAGCGGTCAGAATTCGATGATACAGCAATTGTCGCCTAGCTCTCCTGTTCCAACAATTATTCCATCTTCCTCCGCCCGCGAAGTCATCCTCCCCTCCGAGATAATCTCCCTTATCCTATCGTACATTCCACGAAAAGAGTACACCCAGTCGACATTCTGGGCATGCTGCCTTGTATCTCGCACTTGGTACTCTGCGAGCATTGCCCTGCTGTACAATCGACCATATCTCAATGGAGGAAATTTCGCGGAATTTGTCAGAACAGTCTGCCCATCCAAGAATGCGCATATTCGACTCTCCACACTTGCAATTCTCGTACGAAAGCTTGATATGGGAGAGCTGGTTCATAACGCAAGTCGGAGCTTGACAGCAAGGCTCTTGGGGCGGTTGAAAGGGAATATCGAGGAATTTGTTGCGCCACAGGCCTCCTTCGCAATAAACAGCTTTGCAGCGCTCAGCAAATGCACGAAATTACGACATCTAGACCTTTCCCTGATCTCCGCCTCAATATCCAACAAACTCCTCTTCCAAACCCTCAAGTCCCTCCGAGAACTCGAGACCCTGTTCTTCCCACGAAGTTCCAGTCATGATCAAGAATCTACCGAGACAGCATACTCCTGGCCTCCAAAACTAAAAGCGCTGCATCTAGCTGGCGGGATCAACTCACATTTCCTCCAAACACACTTGCTATACGCTCCATCTTCTCTACAAAGACTATCGATCCAGCACTGTTCTCAAGTCTACCCATCGACTTTCCTTTCTACCCTCCAAACACTCGGCCCACAGCTCCAGCATCTCACAATCCGGCATCCTATGCTGCAATTCTGGGTAGGAGCTCTAGATTCTGTCCTCGATACGTGCCCCTCTTTGACGGCCCTGCGAATCTCGGCAGACTTCATAAGTGACAAGATGTTCTCTTCGTTGTACATCCACACTCCACATGCGTTGCGGATACTGGATATAGAATGCTCCCCAACTGCAGGAGCAGACGTCGGGGTCACTGCGTCAGCTATTTACGATTCTGTTGAAGAGGGCAGATTGCCAGATCTTAGGAGTGTCAGAGTTAGTGTACGCCTAGCCTGGGGAGCTACCGAAAGCACCAGAACGGATGCCAATGATCTTGGAGAGATTTTAGAGGAAGGAGAGATGGAGAGGCCACTGGGGATTATTACGGGTGTTTGGTATAGCATGCCTGATTAGTGGTTTGTGTAGGTACTCTCGAAATCAAATCCGCATTCTGACACAAGTTTTCTTTACGAACCTTTGTTGGTATTAAACTCCTTACAAATCATAAGCCATCTTGCAGCAAAAGCTACATGCACCACCTCTGTATTTATACAGCGAACATCCCAAGACTTTAAGAAAGCCTGCAGATGAACAAGACTTTCGCTTTCTGCTACCCATTTCAAGCCACAAGATAGCAACCATTAGAGCAAGTGTCCAGGCAAACTTTGCTCCTTCCATCTCCCATGTTCAAGCAAATATTCGTTATATTATCCGACAATACCTTCACAATCTCTACCTTGCATCTCTTATTTGCCGAGCAGTTGTTGTTTCGCAGCCCTGAGGATTTGTATGCTCTCGTTCCAAATGCTGTTATGCTTGATAGCACCACTACCTTCAGCCATCCGCTCTAGATCGATCTCATACATTTGTTTCTGGTAAGCGGTGAGAATCCTGTCAATCGCAGTGTTAGTACAGGGCTACTATTAATAAATTCTTGCTTACTCGGCATCGCTAGCACCTTTAGTGACTCCCAGTACGAAGTACGGATCATCGATGATAGGTTCGGGTCGAGTCGTGTGAGCTTGTTCCTTAGCTGTGTTGAACATTGCTTGATCGCTTCTCGGGAGATTAGACGAGACCTGACCCAGGGGTGCCCGAGGTGCACCGGAGAAGGGTGGGGGTCTGGGAGGAAGGGCATGGTGCGGTCGGGGTATGTTGAACCTCACCGGACTCAATCGTCCAAACTGTCCGGTATTCTGAGCTTTACCTTCTGGTCGACGGTTCTCCGGTTTCTGATCCCTGGCCTCGAACACGACGGCATTGCTGTCATCGGCGTACCTTGGCGATCGATCACGGTATCCAGTTTGACGACCCGGAGAAGGAGTCCTTGGCTGTCGATTTGGAGAAGGGTTTCTTGGTCGTTGCCGAAGAGGACTTCGAGATCTATACATGCTGCCATATCCTGGTGCCTTCGGGGACGATGATCTACCACGTCTCTCGCTAACAGGAGACAACGACCGAGAAAGGTGTCTTCTATCTCGAGGCGAAAGCGATCTCGGATCACGATCTCCCATGAGTTGTTCCAAGGTTCGACCTCGAGGCGGCTCGGTCAGGCGAGCGTCGTTGGCAGTAGCATAGCTCTTGCTGCTTCCACCATAGATACAGACCCCGTTGATATGGATCGCGCTGCCCGGATTAGTTTTCAGTGCCTGCAAGACCTGGAATTTCAGATCAGGGTCAGAATTCAGCCCATAGCGTTCACACCAAGCTCTGGTTCCAGCAAGTGGCTCCCCGTGTTCGCGACGAATACTGTGCCCCCTTGGATTACTCGGACAGTACCGTTCGATGTGGCCCCATCCCCAACAGATTCGACATTGGCGTGGCGGGTACTTGCACTGCCCATAGTGGAAGACAATACAGTTTGTGCATGGATTCGGCATCTGGTCGGTCATCAAAGCTCAGCACCATCCCATCAACTGCTCGTGGAGGTAGTAGCCTTACCTTTACTACTTCGCGACCGGCCTCGACCACTTCCTGCTCTCAATTCCTCAACTTCGTCGTTTCTGTTTCATCAAGTTCAATCAGAATCTGAGCTGCCTCCACCCTAATACTCCCAGACGTTCTTACTTTACCTTATCGTGTCGATGACCCTTCTGCCAAGTCAAAGACTGTTCTTCCACATCCACAAGCGTCCAGTTTGCACCAATCGAGCTCGCAAGGACAAGGAAGCTTGAAATAGCTTCGTCCTTCAACAAACCAAGGTGAACAACAAGGTGATCAGGAAGGTGAGTGCTGACCGACGATCGGATCTCGATTAGTCTTCTTCAAGGTGAAAAATCTCAAGGAAGTTCTTGGGCGGAAGGAAGTCAACCACGCCGATGACGCTAATAGCCGACCACGTGAGAACCTGGTTGCTCTTTCTCTGAAGATTCTGAGTCTAGTTTGCTTGGAGTGCTGGTACATAGTTCGACCTTTGTCCCATGAATCGAGAGCAATAATGGAATGATACATGAATCAAAGATCACCTTAGCTGACTTACCGACAGCCTTATAGGCTCATAAGCTCAAACCACCGCCTTGCTTCCACTCAGCACATAGGAAATCCTCAAACAGCTTTCACAGTCTGCAACAGTCTGTATTCCATCGTTTCTTATTCAACAAAAACTCTTCTGTTCATGACACGAAGAGGCGGGTTGAACGTCAGCTTGAATCTCGCTGTGGCCCAGAACTTCGACAGCTCCCGGAATACGAGAACCGACTACAACCTCCAGGAGAGTGTCAACTCCGTCGGAACGAGAACTACTTTCTATACCGGTAGAATAGGTCTTGCAAGGCAAATCCGACTGATTTGGGGCAACGTAGGTTCTGAAGTAACTCGGCGCTTTTTCTTTCCAGAACTACTCTAACATTTTCATCTTATTCTGAGCTTCCGGGAATTCTCAGAATAAGAATCCTCGAATACTTCTATTCCACCTTCTTATCACCTCCCAATTATCACTATTCTACTACATCAGCGATTTTCTTATCCACCCAAGATGGGTCCTGGGCTTGAAAACAAAAACACAGCCTCTATCCGCCATTGCAGGCATTCGGATTATAGTCCTTTGGACGTAACTTGTGACTGCGCTCGCCTTGAGGAAAGAGTGGTTGCAGAGTGTTGGCCTCGAATTGGGAGCCACAATTCAAATCAAGACGGACTTGACAAACAAGTCTCTACGAATGGCTTCGAGAGGTCCTATAGCCTCCCCGGATTGTGTCAACCTCTACCAGACACGCAAAGAAATTCTATAAAATTGCAGCCATCTTCTGTGAAGATGACAGCCACGCTTCACCGATTTGAAAAAGACCTACCAGACACTCAACTGAATGTACTCGATAACGAGGACACCCTGATAAGTCCTGCAGGATCACAACTTTCCCAAACCCAGAAAAGAGCATCTCAAGGCATGCAGATCAACGAGGGCTCGGTAGATTACCAGCCCCAATTTCTGCCAGGTAGCCCAACGCAAGTTCTTGAGGTTGAACAGGATCTGGAAACTACGGAAGTCGGATTGGTACATCAACTTGCAGATAACCAACGAGCTGAGTTTTCAAACACAAGGATGGAAATACCAGCTGATGATAACCCCGAAGTTTATCTACTAGGCACACAACCTAACTCGCCACAATGGATGCCATTCGTTCCTTCCACAACAACATTACCGCTAGATCAAAGCTCTCTACTTTCAGACACAGAACGAAATAACGATATTGCAGAAGTAACTGAGCAAACTGCCAGCCCACATGTGCAGCTTAACCTTACTCAAAGTAATACAATCCTTGCCGATACGCAATTCTCATTGGCAGACGATCCGGAACTTCCGAATCTAGCCGACATAGCTTTTCTGAAGTCCGGAACTGACTCCGAATCTCTTCAAAGTCAGCCAAAAGTACCCCACAATAAAATCAATTGTCGAGAGCGGAAACGAATCATCATTTCTTCTAGTCGACCGCATGCTTTAACCAAGGCTATGTGTAAGTGGGTCGACAAAACAAATTATCTTCTTGATCCATTTCGAGAAGATGATGAGTGTTGGTTCCATCCCTCGCCACCTCCAGCTCAAGTATCCACTAATGGAATTGCACGGCCCTGTGGCAAGCTCCAAAAGAGATTCGACTGGAAAGACAGGCAGGGCAAACACTCTCTCGTTCTCAATTTTGGTATTGCTTGCAAACTTGTCAATTATAAAATGACAAAACAGCAGAAAGACGGTTTCATCAACAAGCAGTGGCATTTGTCTCATCTTTGCGGCAATTGGACCTGCTTGAATCCTGCTCATACCACAGTGGAGCCAGGCAATATCAACATCAGCCGTAATAACTGCTTCTCGCATCGCTCTGGATGCCTTCACAACCCGCCATGTATGAAGGACAAGAAGGTCCCACTAGGAGCGGATGGGAAGCTAGTAGACCATACAGCCTCAATGGCGAGCAACTTCGTCCCCATTGACGCCGATGATTGGGATGACTGGTCTGCTCAGGGCTTTGATGACGGTGATGATTCTATCATGATTGATGACAACGTGGGACTCGAGCTCAAGAACAGTGGTGACTCCTTGATCACGATTGACGAAGTCGAGGAAGAATTGTGACGCTCCGGGAAGTTGCAATATTTGAAGGTTGGCAAGAAATGCATTTACGGCCCATCGTATACTTGGAGCATTTTTTCCCGTTGTATTTCAAACCAAAAGAATCTCTCTACATATACCATAGCATATCCATAAGCATACTTCGAAATGCAGAGCCTGGGAGATGGGAGGAAATATGCTGCATCTCGAGCAAAGTAGCTCGTCAATAACCAAAAGCGTCTCAAATGATAATTTTTAAGCATAATTCTGCGTTAATATTAGGTTTTCCCTCGAACTCATGAGCTGAAGCACATCCTTTTCCAAGGCACATTCCTCGCTTGATTTGTTTCAAAATGCTGGGCCCCGCATATCATGTCGAAACCAATGGTAATTTGCATTCCTCGGGCTTGCTCCACTTCAAAATCTGTAAACATGAATATAGTCGCGGATTTAAAAAGCAATTGAACTATTCCCCATCCCCAGACAATAAGGCCCCATCTTCTTGTGTTACATCTTTCACAAACCTTAAGAACCTTAACTCGTCCTCACCACACGTCCTCCCTATCAACGCAAACCAAACAGGGGCATCAATTGCTTGTTATTATATCCAAGAATCACAATGGAAAGCTCAGCATTCCACGCGTTGTCTCAACGCAGGCACGAATGCCAATGGATCGCGGTAGCTGATATGTTTACCTTCTGCCTTCACACTCCCTCCTCTCTATCCAGCAGGAACTTCAGCAAGCTTCATTCGACAGACAGCCAGAGCGCAACGGTTCCTACTAACACGCAATGGCCGAGAACCCAAACAATGGCGGCAATGCTCCGTCAAGTCCGAGCGAGCAGGAGTTATACCGAAAACTGTACGAGGAGGTCAACGGGCCTACGGCTGGGCGTCCGTTAGACCAACAACAGTACCAGAATGCTCTTATTGGAGGACGCCCACCACCAGCTCTTTATCAGCCACCTGGTGGTAGCATGCTGACCTCACGTCTAATGGATCCCCGTGTAAGAGACTCAAGCATGGATTACACGCCAGGAAACAAGTTCAGAGCAAACGCTTCCAATTCCACCGGAGTCGAGCTTGGAATGAACGGACAACAAATATTGATACCTCCTTCAACAGGTTTCAGCCCTAATCTACCATACTGCGGATATGTCTTTGGACAAGCTTCAAACCAAGGTCAATCTGCGCCAGGAAATTTCAATTTTATGCAACCAGGCGGGCAATATGCAAATCCGTTTGGGAACCAACCTACGCAAACCGCCCCGCTACCACTTATCGGATTTCCCCGAACCGCCAATATACCATTTATGAACGGTAAGTTAATAACAATGCTGTCTTTGGGCTTTGACAGCTCAGTCCTTGCGGGCTTCATATGAACTTGCATACATGTTTTCCTGAAGAGCCTTTACTCTCCACTTTTTATGCTCTTCCTCGAAAGTTCAATATTTATATGCGCTAACTCGGCAACAAGGCTCTTTGTCTGGTCCATTGGATACGGCAACATATCCACCAGCAAACTTCCCTTCCCCAGCGGCGCATGAAGTACTACAGTATGGGGAGGTTGAAGAATTCTATAGACAACTAGTCTGGTATGTAGACGACGGGCCGCAACGAATTGGCGAATCCATAGACGATTACAACATGCGTATAGCGAGATGTATAACGAATATGAATCTCATTGTACGAGGGAGGCCACCTCCACCCCAGAATGCCAATCTTGCAACCCAAAATCAATATGAAAGGTGCCCTCAGAAACGATGAAGAAACACACCGAGAACGACTAGCGCAAGGCTTCCCGACATTTGATGCGGACTATGTAGCCCGCTGGCAAGTTGACAGGCAGGCCCAGCGCGCAGGCAATGCTATACGGCGTGCCCGTGCTGTGGATCGTCTACGACGAGAGTACTTGGCTGTGGGAATGGGCCCCTTCAACGATCCACCCAATGTTGGAACTGGAGCTGGAGACGGCAACGACAATGATCTTTATACACATGATCATCTCGGCAATCCTTTGCGTCCTGCGACAGAGGCCTCACGCAGGGAAAAAGGGTACGGCGACCGGGTTGAGGGGGATATCAAAGGCTATTCTGTAGATCGTTGCGGTCCATGCGCAAAGAGGCATAGGAAGTGTAGTTGGAGCAAAACTGGATTACCTTGCAATCGCTGCAAAGCTAGAGAGATCGAGGAATTGTGTACGCCATACAAATTATTGAGAAGGGGGTTCAAAACGGGGAGCACAGGGCAGTATAAAAAGAGTGACCAACAGAAAGCGAAGGAGGCAAAGAGAAAAAGAAATCAGAAAGGGAAGAGAAACAACCAGGAGGAGGAAGAGGAGGAAGAGGAAGAGGAGGAAGAGGAAGAGGAGGAGGAAGAGGAGGGGGAAGAAGAGGAGGAAGAAGAGGAGCCAGAAGAGGAGCCAGAAGAGGTAGCTAATCCAGCCAAGAGGAGAAGAACAAGAGCCACTCCGCGGCCACGCGCGAACAATGCGCGACGAGGGCGACGCAATGCGGCACCATCGCAGGGAAATATTGGCAGCGGAATGGTTCCTAGCCAGCCACAACCACCTGCCCCAGCTGCTTCAAGCGCCGAGGGAAATCTCGATACCGGTAACGATTTTTCGAATGCACCGCATGATTACCAATATCCAGTTCTAGATCAATTTCTCTCGCCAGGCCAACTTCAAGCTATAGATCAATATGCGTCTACAGGCCAGTTTCAAGCTCCAGGCCAAGACGAAGATAATGAGATGACGGATGTGTTTGACATACCAGAGGCACCGACTCTGGCTGATCGCGTAGAACACCAGAATAGTTTCGTACCAAATGGAACAGCTGAAGAAACTCTTCAGGGGGAGTGGCAAGAGTGGGCGGGCGGTGCCCAAGAGCCCAGCAATGCTGAAGTTCAGGACTACTACCAGCAGTTCGATGAGAGGATGGACGCGGGTGATTTGAGTGGCTTTTTGAACGAACAGCTGGTCCCTGACAGCTAGAACGGAGGAGTTTTTGATACAGATGGGAATTAGACGAATCCTACGCCTGGGCCACAGTAAGAGGAATCCAATACGGCGATGGGAATGAACAACGAACAGCGTAACCAACCGCCTTTCATTTCGAAGATAAACTTCATCGCAAATGTCATAGCACAGGACTTTCCCGATAGCGTGGTTAGAAAGACCGCAGAAAGAAAGGCTTCTGAAGGAAGACAAGACCACATCGTGACTGTGTTGACAACGAGTAGATTGCTTGAGATAGGTTTCTCGTTGCCACTTGGCCTGAGAGATTCTAGAGATAATGTTAGCCTGTCTGAAATTTAATAAAGTTTTTCTTGATCCTATATCATCGAGCGCATCCGTTTCCTGATGCTGAGGAACGCGAAATGGTGGAGCTGCCTAAGGCAACCCGTCGTGTTCCTAAAGAAAGAGGGGGTTGGGGGTGGGGGCAAACCTCGCTCGCTAAGCGACCCCCTTTCCCGCGAGCCCGCGAGCCCGCTCACCTCCGACTTCTAAAATAAATAATAGTAACATACCGTCTCATCCTGCACTATAACTCCTCTCTCTTACTACACCTCACTCAATCACTTTCAAGTATCAACCTTGTCCCTCAACCGAAAGAGATTTATATTCAGCACGTGACAAGCCCCTTGTCTGACCCCACCAATCACCCCACACTTCACTACACCCCGCCAACACCCCCCGCCCCTCGACGTCACAGCTGTAAAATTACATCACCCATCGCATCACATTGCTTCCTTCACCAATAAACGCATTCAAAACTCGTAGCAGGATGATCGTGTGTCGAATTCAGCAATTTCGCATGAGGGTTGGGTGAGGTGATCAACCTCTGTTCCAAGGTATGATGGTGTTGTAGTGAAGAGAGGTTGAAAGGGAGGCATAAGAGGACATCACTCCCGGATGCTATGCTGTGTTGTGCTCTTGTAAGAAGATAAACTGTACCATAACGATATAGCACTCCATCGAAACTTAAAGCTGCCAGTATCAACTCGCATTCCAGCACCTCATCCAATCCACACATCGTAAGCCCTCCCCCTCCCTTCCCCTTCCCCTTCCCATTCCCAACGAACTTCTTCTAACACAACTCTCACCTAGAACTCCATCCACGAGAATCACAGAATGTCCAACAACCAACCCACAATCCCACCCTCGCACCCGCGCCTGCGCACCCAATTCGGGATCCTGTTCGGCTTCGTCGGGATCTTCATCGTGGTGATCGTCTGTTTTGGCGTTAGCTGGCGGCTGTGGAATATCCGTGCGGAGAGGCGGGAGGAAGAGAGGAGGCAAAGGTTGCTTGAGGAGGGATGGGGGTTGCGCGATGGGGTGGGTGAGAAGGGGAAGGAGAGGGTGGTGAGGGATTTTAGGGTGGAGAGGGAGGATAGAGAGGATGCTGTTGTTGAGGAGGAGTGAGTCCGGGGTGTTGAATTGACGTCAAGGAATTGGGTTTGGAGGGATGGGATGGTTTTGGTGGATTTTGTGAACAACTTTGGGTATATCTTTCTGGGCGTTTTCATGTTGTATGAGTGATGTCTCTGCGACGGGGTGATCTATTATTGTTAGGCACAAGATACAATGAAACTCGCTTCTTAGAACGTTGTCATTTTTGCTGCTTGAAGGATTTTTTGATAAAAGAGATGTAGAAATTGTGCATGCCTGGCACGTCAAGAATCGAATACACACTTCTGGCCCTTCAAACACTTCCGTTAGATTGTGACCACCCTCTCGGCCTCCCTCTTCCTCTCAAGAGCCTCTAACTCTCGTTCCATCTCCAGCAATTCCTTCTCGTCTCTCGGGTTCGTGCCTCTTCTGATTTCACTCGCATCCATAATCCTCTGCTGATCCACTTCTCGTGAAGTGATGAACGTAACGGTTTGTCCATGCATCGCGGGTACCACATGCTGCATCTGCTCTCGCACCTCATGATTCTGGATCTCTGCCAGTTCTTTCTCATTGGGGGTCAGGAAGGAATTCTCCGCATAAGAAGCAGAGAACAAAGTTGGCAGGTTGCTCGCCGAATGCTGTTCATCACTTGGCTGCTGAATATTCGGAGATTGATGTTCGCTGTGGGATGAAAAGATGGTTGTTTGTAAAATCCCTGGCCCCGTCCATACTCCGTCGCCATTTCGCAACACGGCTGAGGGCGGGAAAGGAGTTAGGAATCCTGCGCCCGCACTCCCGTCGTTGTAGGGCGGGGTAGGCACTTGGGCTGTGTGTCCGATCGCCCATTTAGCGCCGTGAGGAGAATGCTTTTGACGTTTTCGGAGGTAGAGTTTGTAGAGAATTAGGAGGATGGCGGCTATTATCGCTGTTGCTTCTGTTTCTTCTTTTAGGTGCTGTCTTTGTTATGACCACAAAAAGATAGATAATTTACGGAAATATGATTGGGGGTAGCGTACCAATAGCAATGATCGCACTTGCAGCCTTGATCACAGTAGCACTACTCTCGTTGACGGAAGAGATGCCTGAATCTGCTGAGGGAAGCGTTGGCGCTGGCTGTTTCTTGGGTTGAGTAATTGTTGGGAGGATACCGACACCGTTTGCGAGGAGTGAGGTTTGAGATGATGATTTTGATGTTATTTTTTTTGTCGAAGAACTTGTTGAAGAAATTGGCGAAGAAGTGAATGAGGTCGCTGAAGTGATCGAAGTCGTCGATGCCGTCGAGCTTGTCGACGTTTGTTTTGGTGCCTGTGGAGGTTTAGGACTTCCGGATGGTGGTGTTGGGTCGCTTGAAGGTACTGGTGGAGGCGTTATCCCTCCAGGGCCTACAGCGGGGGTTGATGGTGTTGAGGTCTGATTATGTGTCAGTCGAAGGACTGATGAGCCTTAGAAGAGGACCACCAACAGTTTGAGATGTGGTCGAAGTGGGGGTAGTTCTGGTCTTCGATTTTTTGGATGAGCTACAGTTATTACTATCGTCATCACAGTCGGAATCATCGCGCTTTTGAAGCTGCCAGCTCAAATCTTCGTCCCTCAGTCGAAGAGGCATCTTGAGTAGAAGACAAAGAGTTTGACTCTCCGAGCTCAATCCTCACAAACCAGAAGGAACGGAGAACATTCGAGAGGTCGTAGATGTTAAAATCCAGAATCACTCATGGGCCAAGCAGACGAGGAACAATTGTGGATAGAAAGAACATAAGCTTCTGGAGTACGAGGATGATCGTCCGGAAGATCGACCATGATCCCGGCGCAGATCGATCTGATGAGGCTCACAGGGTATATTTGGAAGGCGTGTATCATACACGACCTCCAAGAGAGCAGACGGCAGGGAAGTGCTTCATAATTCTGAGCAATATTTCATATTGAGGGAGAGAAGCAGCTGAGAAAAGGGACTTGCCAATGTTTGCGGCGCACGGGTCGTCAGAATGAGAAGTCGCTAATACAATTTTGTCTGTTTGAAACTTTTCTCGTGTGGTGCGGGCGCTTGCCCGGAATTTGAGAGCATCGTCTGGGGTGTAAAAATATCGTGTCTGATCACTCGAAACGTGCTCGGAGCCTCGCCGTGGGGCAATACTCGATGGAGAAACCTTGACTGTGTTGGCACCTTGGCCAGTCACTCCCACGAAACAAACTCTGGGGATTTGAGGCGCCTCTGAAATGGAGTATAGAGCAAAATAATGCGCAGAGGATTTAGTCGGTATTCTTACTAGCTCACTTCTCCTCGTTGAACGCTTCATTTGGGACGACGATCCCCTCTCCTGGAATCTGGCCGTCCTCGGCGAGCGCTTTAAGATCCTCCTCTCCCATCTCGCCATCCCATCCATTCTCGACCAGGTAAGCCCTGAAGCGCCTGTCTCTCTCCGCCAGATCCTCGCCGGAAAGATTTTCAATGAAGAAGTACGTAACAAGAACACCCACAACACCAACAATAGCAGCAATGATAAAAGTCCATCGTTTTCCGAGATTTGTTTGGATCGGTGTGAAGGCTTGGGTTCCGATGGCCGCACCAGCTTTGCCAACAGCTGCTGAAAGTCCATAGCACGTGCCTCGAACTGATGTCGCATATGTTTCCGAAGAGATGAGACCAAGCATATCACCTGGTCCCATATTACCAGAACTTTGCATTAGACCGTAGAAGACCACGAATAGCGGTACGATCTTTGTGATCTTGTCGTACGATAGACCAATGATCAAACCAAATACCAGGTAGCCAGAGAATCCCAACATCATAGTGTACTTGCGGCCAAGTCGATCACAGAGAAATGCACCAAGGAAGACACCAGGTAGAGCCAATGCCCCCAGAAGTAAATTCCATTCTCCTGTCTTGAGAATCACATCCTTCGTGGTTGATGGAATCACGGATGCAATAATCGTGCCAGAAAAGACCCCATTGGGGAACGTGACGAAGTCATAGAGGAACCATGCGCCACAAGTGCCGATGAGAGATTTCCAGTAATAGCGCAAGACAAGTTTGTAAGGTACGTCACGTTTGATAGCTCCACGACGGTAGAGCACACTGTTGAGCATGCGAATTCGGAAGTAGAAGACGGACAGGGGCAGCAGGCAGCCAAGTCCGAAGCAGACTCGCCAGACCGTGTTGTAGTGAGCCTGATGGCATGCGGAGAAGACGATCAAGAAAATCGAGACGGCAAGTGGGGTTCCAAAGGAGAGAGGAAGATTCGTAACGAGAATGAAAATTGGGCCACGGGACTTGAGGCTTCGCTGATTTGCAGCCTCGGAAGCTGAAGTCGAAGATGCAGGATATTCTCCTAAGACACATGTCAGTGACATTCGACAGTCCATGAAATTTAGACATACCTCCAGTACCAAAACCAACAATTCCTCGAGCAACGGTCATCATCCAGAACAGTCTGATATCTGTTAGCTTTGCAACCTCTCTCAAATACTGCAGTCTTACCCTTCGGGTGTCTTGCCAGAAGATGCAGCTGCCAAGATTCCCCCAATAACAATCATCAGAGTTGTCACGATAATGGCGAACTTCCGTCCCAAGTAATCGCACGTGAGACCGACAACGACCTGACCGAAAATCTCTCCCACCAACAAAGAGTTCGAAACTCGCGTTTTTACCGACGCGGTGTATGATTTTGGATACTGTTTGGCAAGGATAACATTCACCATGGTCATGAGATTGTTGAAGTATCCATCAGACACGAGCGCGGCACCCGAGGCGAACTGTCTATGTTAGCATGATTCTGGGAAGGCCGGATCTCAAGAACTCGATTGAACTCGAAAGACTCACAATGGTAAATTTATCTGACAGGGACTGCTTCTGACCAGACACTTCAGCTGAAGGTGCCTCGGGATCTTGAGATCCAACTGTCTGAATTGCTCCATCCTTGATCTCGTCCGAAGTATTGGTCGCCATCCTGACTCTCAATCGATGTTGGTATCAAGAAAGTCTTGTCCTCCAGGATTCTTTCGGGGTTGGAGAGGAGATGGCGATGTTTTATATCTATTTGATGAAATTGAACCGATAAGAAAATATGCACAGAGAAAATAAATTGGGACCCCAACGGCCGACCCGATATCCTAGTGCCCGCGTGTCACCCTGAGTCTTGAGAAACAGTGCGTGAGCTAGCCCTAATACGAGAATATGACAAGCACGTGGGGAAGCTGGAGAAAGCAACTGGCTTATCTTTTATCGATTTCTGCTCTCACTTTGCAGACCCAGCGATCTGGGCAAGATAAAGAGCGGACCCTGTTCCATTTTATGGGGTTCGTCACCGTCCATCAGTTTTCACGAAATCTTGGCCACATGCTGCAGCAGCTGGGTTGCAGCGCCGCCAAGCTGCAGCAAGGTCCGAACTAGGCAGGAGGCACATGGCTCTTTCTGGACCCCTTGACTGGCTGCTCGAGAGTGGGATCGAGGGCGTGCAAAAACTTAGAGAGGGATGGTTGCGGAGTGTAGATCGAACAGGGCTAGACATTCCGATCCTTGGCGTGCTGGAATGTGCGCCCAAGTGAACACTTCTGCCACCAGCCACCAAATGCTTGATTTGACCACATCTCCCAAGAAGGATCTTCAATCATGAGTCCAGAGCTTGAAATTAACGCAACAGCAGCTATGGGATGCATTAAACAGAAAGTAACTGTATCTTCCAGGGCGTGGTAACTGCTTTCCAGCAAGCCAACAATCAGAGAGCCGATGACTTGGTGGATTTGATGCCGTCATTGTGATGCAAGCACCCGAGATCTACCCCTCTATGAATGTCTCACCAGCCTTTTGGGTCTGGTTCTAAGCTTTTAATCTCTAGACGGTATCTTTTTCATTTGATGCTGTAGCCTTATGCATTGCATTTTCTAGGCACTGATAGGTTGATACCAGGTATTGCCTGCGCGGCAGAGCAGTCTTTCAAATTGCGCAGTATCTGCCTCATGATAGTACGAAGTCTCTTCTGTTTCCTATCCAGACCTAAATTTAGCCGTATAGTTAGATGAATCTAGATAATATCTCGGTTCCAGTGCACGAGAACTTCTTGTTCATGTTATAGAACTCCGCTTTTTGCGAAAGTTTTTTCCTTTCCGTGTAAACCATACAGCCCACCTTTACCTTCAAGAAAAGGCCAGCTTTGCTTTTACGACTTGCGTATATCCTATAAATAGAGCCGTTTCAATAACAAAATACTACTCCTTCTACTGCCTTTCATACCCCATGTTATGGGCACGTGTTTTCCACCAATGCATCAGTTGCTGTCGGAACTCCGAACTCGTTTCGCAATGCTGATTTAGATTTTTTGCCTTTATTATGCACACTTTGAGTGAGATTCAAAGTCTAAAGACCATTCTACTTAGTTTAATGGCCCCTAACGGCAGAGGTCTCGGTCACCAAAAACGTTATCTTTCTAGGTATACCTGGAGGTGTGGTAAATTTCACTGTATCGAGTACCACTTGACTTGAGGAACGTTCCAGCTAGCAAGGCTCTCATCCTCACAAATATTACTTGATTTGTGGTGCATTTGCATTATCCAACTAATTTTAACTATCTCTGATCTCTATGTGCAAATTTTTATTGTTTTCGGTGGTTCTATTCGCCTTTAGATATTCTAGCTATTATCTACAAGAATTTCCTCTAAATAGCTATTAGAAGATATTAACACAAAACTATACTAAGACGCTTTTCTGATCAGGAACACAAAGACACGAAAGCTTTACTTTTATTTCCATTTATCGTCACCTTTAATTCTTTATATATTGCAACTATTATCTACGATAATATTATCGGATGATGAGAAGTTAAGAAATGACTATGCTGAGACTCTTTCAGATAGTGAAATAGTAAGACAAGTGAGCTTCTATTTCATTCTCGTTCTTTCTCGCCTTTGAACTTTCAGATATTACGACTAACAACTGCAAGACATTCTTGCTTCATAAACGTACTAGGAGCCTTACAACTAGTCTCAGAGAGAGAGAGAGAGAGAGAGGATTGCCAGTAAGCTTCCTCTGTCCGAAAGCACCTTCCAGTTTCAAACTCGAACTCAATTTCACGGTGCGATCAGAGAAATTTCAACTGACTTGAGGACTTGACAACTTGTTGTAGCCCACCTGTGGATGTAAGAAGTCTTCCACCAAGTCAACTCTCAGCTCTTCCTTCACTATCTACTTTCGTCGCGTTCTTGACACTTAGGCTGAAAGTCACAAGCACCACCTTGCAGAGAAAGGAGGATGCTCTTCCTCCGTTGGAGCAGTACATCCGCACACGAAAATCAACTCAACCCAGCAAAGCAAGTCATGTCGTCTCGTTCACGCAAGTGGGTGCCTTTCGATTTCACAGCACCAGCCAAAAATATGACTATAAAGGTCAGCGAAAATAACGGTAAAGTGAATTTGGATCTCGTCGCGAGTATGGGCTTTGATAATACTTCAGCGAAAAGTGAACTGCATCGAGTTTCGAGTAGAAGCAGTTCGGACATTAGGAACATGGACTTCGATGCTCCTGAGAGCTTTCGCTTGGGTCACGGGATCATGGACCTTCCTACAAGGGAGTCTCCACCAACCTCGACCAACATATTCACCCCTACGATGCATGACCCGGTTTCCCCTCTCAACCTTGCTTGCAACTACATCGAAACCCACCCAGAAACTTTCCGATACAGCAACATCCTCACGTAACCAACCAAACAGGAGATCGAACAAGCCATGGCTGCCCTCGAACGCGCTGTCGCTCCCAGGCATATTCTCAAGCCTGGTGAGGACTCGTTCGACCCTCTTGAATGGTCCTCTGGTCTGCCTTCCACTGCTTCCTCGCCCTCTCACTCTCCAGAGCCAGTTACTGTCAAACCACAGCCTCTTACATACACGACCGTTGGCTCCGTCGTCAATCCGAATGTTGTCCCTCAGTTTAGTGCCCCCAATCGCATTCAGCGGGAAGGTGCCAACCGAAGACCATTGCATACGCTCCTTGGTACTCCTCGATATGAGCCCATGATCCAGACTCGCCCTGCTGCTGCATCACTTCCACCTCTCAATATGGCGAACTCGATGCAATACGCTCAGCAGATTGCCCGCAGCCCAAACCGAATTGCAACCTCCACACCGTCTGCAAGTTCGTCTTCGGGTCGCTCTCCTCACCAAATGATAAGCAACACCTCGGGACCACTGGGCAAGCAGGAGGAGATTGCGCTGATGAGGAACCTTCTGCTGAACGACCTACATGAGCTTCCCGGCAATGTCGCATGGGGAACAGGGTCGCCGGCTACCTCTAAGAAACATACCACGAGCACCACTCTTCCTGCAAGAGGTGTTTATACTGTCAAGGACCTCATCGACGAACACAACCGATCCAACTCGGTGCCAGGTTCCGTTCAAGGTCTGGAGAAGATGCAGACTTTGCAGCGACTGGCCAAGTTTGACAACCCTATGAAGGAGCTTGCCATTACTCGTCTGCGGGAGTTTTCTATCCTCAAATCGGACAATGGCAATAGCTCATCCCCCTTGACCCCACAAGAGATGCTGCTGCAGAGCCAAATTGGAATGTCAAAGTCGAGTAACTCAGACAACAACACGGGCGAACTTGATCTCGGTTATAAATTTCCCCCGCCAGGTCTCGCACAACCAGCGACGACTGCCTCCACCCACTCAAGTATAAAAGCTCCATCTCAATCCGCTTCTGCGCCTGTTAGACGAGGATATCCTGAACCGCTCACAGCTGGTCCTCCTGGACAACGCCAGCTCCCAAGCCAACATCCTGCGAGTTTTAGCGAGGCGTGGGGTGAGTATGGACAACAGGCCTATAGTCATTATGGTAGTGCAATTGCTGCGTCATCTTGGGGTGCTGGTTACGGCTATTATCCTCCTACACAACCCACGTTCCTCCCCGCGCATGCTGGAAACTGCAATAGCAAGCTCGTTGATACTATTGACTTTACCACCGTTGCGAAGTACTACACAAGTGGCTACCCATCAGACATGAACTATTATTGCAAGCCGATTTCTGAAGAGAATGCTCGTCTCATGCAAGAGGGCCCAGCAAACCTACTTCCAAAGGCAGTGAAGGATGCTCGGCGTGACACCCAAACCAACAAGATGATTTTCGAAGGTCAGCGGCGATACAACCAGATGAACGCCGATGACTACTTCACGGAACTTGTCGGTTTCAAGGCCTTGGAAGATGCCAAGAAGGAAAACCCGTACGGTGTCATCGGCCCCCCGAAGAAGAAGCACCTCTCAGAAGTCGAAATAAAGCCTCTTTCCGAAGAAGAAGTGCAGAAGAAGTCAATTCCAGAACTCGTGGTTCCGATGCTCGAGGCTACTTGGGGCACTCTTGCTGGCTACAGATCGGTCAATTGCCCAGGAAGCAACAGCGACCTGAGCAAATACACAACCTCGCCGGACTACCATATCGATCCCGAGGAGGAGGGAAACACAAGCTTCTTTGGTGAGGATTGGGGAAAGCCATTGAAGCGTTCTACCTTGAAGGCAAATGCAGGCTGGGATGAATAATTGAACGATGGAGTTGCATATGGAGGAGCAGCATTCGGCGACGCTTTGTAACTAGCGACTGACTTTCCACGGAACATGCTTGGGACGGTAATGGGGGCATATGTTTGTAGGGGTATTTTGCCCATAGCTGCGGCGACGTCAGATTGCCTTTGCTGCCAGGTAGACACTAGAAATCGCTAGAAGAATCAAGTGTTGATTTGCCAAGCAGTCCCGTAGTAATGTAAGAGGGTGTTTCATTCCGATTGTGGATTTCAGGACTGCCAAGTGGCTCGTTAAGGATTACATCTGTTTCCCAAATATTTGGGTACAAGATTACATTGCGGCGAAGTCTTCACTGACGTAAGTCCGAGTCAGCTTCTCCTAACTTGCTATAAGTCGGTCGAGGTTTAAGCGGTACATTTATGCAGCAGACGCTGGACTTAAGTAGAGCATCAGTTGGCGATGTTCCAGTTCGGTTGAAGAAAGCAAGGAAATAGTTTCCCGAATCCCGAGCCAAAATAACAACAGCCGACGGCCCCCACCTTCGGGCCAGAATAGCTTCGGATTTTAGTCGTACTCGGATCGTGCGCGTTCTGGGGTGCTATTGGCTTCAAGATACGACAGCCGAGCGCTGACTGCATGAACATTACGGCTTCACCAATCCGCTGCATTTCCAAGGCTTTGCCGCCCCTAATTAATGACAATTTGGCGTGACCTCAGCCCTACTGCTTACTTTAGGAAGTAGACAACGTCGCGCTTCCTTCTCTCCTACCCTCAACCCACCATCCCTCATTCGCTGTCGTATTGCCTATTCCCATCGTCGCTTTGGTACAATATGGACTCCTCTATCATGAGGCATCCGAGTTTCGGTCACAAGAATCCCAAAGTGGCCCTGGAGGCCTATCGACCGCCAAGCTACCTTGCACCGGCATTGAAGGAGAGGAAGACGCGAACGAGCAAGCCGAAGACGCGGAACGGATGTAAGACTTGCAAGTGGGTTTACCTTCCCTCCTAGCCTCCGCACCGCAGCTCCCTCTCACGTCTCCTGGATATCTCCTGACCTTATCGAGCAGGGTACGGAGAGTGAAGTGTGACGAAGGCAAGCCTGAATGTGCAAGGTGTCTCAAATTCGGGGTTGGCTGCGATGGCTATGAGACTAAGAAGGTTAAGAAAGAGACAGTGATTCTTGCCCCGAAAAGAGAACTAGCCATCAAGGACCAACCGCTCCCGACCTTGCAGTTGCAGCCGGACCTCACGTTCCATCTGCGAGGCGACGCCGAAGACACACAGTACTTCCGCTTCTTCCGTGATGAGACGGCCTATGAGCTCTCGGGCGGCTTCTTCGATGAGCCCATCTGGAACCAGATGATTCTCCAATCCTGTCATGAAGCACCGTGCATCCAGAAGATGGCCCTGTCAATGGCGGGGCTGTCGAGGGCTCTGAAAGCAAACAACTTCAAGGAAGAGAAATCTCCCCACGTTGAGTATGCTTTGCAGCAGTATGAGAAATCGCTACGGCACTTTCGTCTTTTCGTCGCGTCGAATGGCTCGCCTGATCCGCGAATGCTGCTTATGGCTGGACTGCTAATCTACTGTTTCGAATGTCTGCAAGGAAACATCGAGAATGCAATTCAGCAGATCAGATCGATGATGTCCGTATTTAAGAACATGCGCTCGCTGAAACAACTCGATTACTCCCATCTTCATTGTAAAGGCACTTTCGAAGATGAGCTCGTCTCGGAGATCGCTCGTCTAGACGGGCAACTGCTTGGGCGAGTCCACGATCTCGACATCGGCAACACGACGATCATCGGCATCAAGCACGGCCACGTCTGGGACCCCTTCACAATACCAGACCAGTTCACCGACATGCGCTCCGCACGCCGCTTCCTGGAGCACATCCAGCACCTCAGCCGGCCAGATATTGTGCACGGCCCAGACGCACAGCCCATCCCCTTCCCGACCGAAGGGCCCGAGATCTCACGGGGTGAAGGCCACGTCCGCGCAATGCGCAAGAGTCTCGCCAGGTGGTGGTCCAGTTTTAAGCCGATTTATGACTTCGCATGTACGCCGGACGGCGACGATAACTTCGTGCCCGCGGCGACGTTAAGGATTACTATGCTAGCGACAAGTTTAATTTTGCAGACGAATCTGACGATGAACCCTTCCCAGAGGAGTGAGAGCTGGGCGGACTCGTCCTTGCTGTTTAGCAAGAAGGGCCACAATTTGTTCGAGAGTACTGCGAGGGAAATGCTGGGTCTTTGTTGGAAGGTTGAGGCGCATCGGAGGTTCATTAAGGGGTTTGTGTTTGCGACGGGGATTATGAGCCCTCTCTGGGTGGTGCTGGTTACGGCATATAGACGGGATATCATGTTCGAAGTGGTGGAGCTCTTGAGAGGGATGGTGCCTAGGAGGGAGGGGTATTGGGATAGCGTTGCTATTCTGGCAACCGCTGAGGATGTGCTGGCGAAGAGGGATACAGACGGGTGGTCACAGTATCCGTGTCACCAATGCGAGGAATCATTTGTCTCAGTATTTACTGAGTTAGAATCATAAATACCATAGCTAGAATTCTCTGGTGGGTTTCGACATAAGGTAGTTTCAAATCCCAGAACGCTGGTTCATGAAATTGCCTCCTCCAGACACAGCAAAATTGTTGATGTCAGAGGGAAAACGAGAAAAAGTTGCCCTTCCGGATTTGTATTTCCCTTTCGCGTAAAACAGTGTACAGAGTGAGGCCAGGCTCCCCAGACACACGATAAGTGGATATAACACGTGACCATGAACCTGGGTTGAAATGCGGCGCTGCAATCAATCTTACATGGACCCTCCACACCTCTCCATGGTACTCCAAAACCCCTTTACAGCGTAACACAAATGGAGAAATTCCCCAAAGCGCGGCGCCCACATAGCAAGACGCGACTCGGATGTTTCTCCTGCAAAAAGCGTCGCATTCGCTGCGATCAAGCACGTCCAGAATGGTGCTTACCTACATCTCCAGCCTCCCAAAGAATCGAAGAAACGGGCTAACACGTGACACAGCCGCAACTGCATCTCTCGAGGGTTTGACTGTGAATTCCCGATACTGAAAAACAAGGCGAAGGAAGACAAGAAACCTTCTTCGTTGAGGGTTTTGCCTAGCACCAGGGAACTCGATGAGGGAGAGGGTTCCGATTCTACGGTCACGGGACTGGCGCTGCCTCCAGCACACCCATCGCCGTATAATTTGGAGCCTGCGGATCTTCAGTTTGTTCAGCACTTTGTTGGTCATACGGCTGCACTCCAGGAAAGCGGTGGGAATAAGACGTACGCTTGGGGGACGAGCATGTCCGCGTAAGACTACTTTCCCCACCCCTCAGCTCCTCATTTTCCTCATTCGAAGCTAACAAGATATAGAATCATTAACCTATCTCTTTCTCACCCTATGGTGAAGGACGGGATGATGGCCTTTGCTGCTTCTCATATAGGATGGCTCACCAAATCCGACGATCTCCACAAAACCGCAGCGATGTATCAGGCGTCTGCTTACAGAAGGCTGAGGAAGGCAATTGGCAGTTTCTCGCAAGAATCAGCGGATGGCGTGTTTGCTGCCACGGCCATTCTGACATGGCAAGCTACCGAGTGGTTAGCTCTCCTATTCCATCCTGAGACTTACAAGTAGGGAAGTCAGCTGATGACTTGGAACAGGAAGTCCTGGTCCACGCTTCACCAAGGCATGAAAGCCGTGATGGAATCCATGCGTCCCTACGCCGCCACCTCCCGCTTCAGCACCATCCTGCTCTTCAACCTCCGCGAGCTCGACGCCTGCACAACCTTCACTCCCCCCTCTCCACATGACATCCAACGTCTCGACCTCTGCATCACGCACCTCCGCTCCGCCTCCTCATTCATCCACCGCGCCACACCCTTACACATCCAACTCTACAACCTCCTCCTAACCTTCGCCTTGCGCGTCCAATCCTCCCCTCTCAACACCTCCATGACTCCCGACGAACAATATGAAATCCTGTTCCCGCTACGAGGCTGGATCTTCTTGATGCCGAGTGCGGTCCTGAATACCGAGGTCATGGATGTGAATAATTTGGTGTGCTTTGCGTTTTATAATGCGACGGTGTTGGCGATTAGGCCGTTTTTTAGTGAGGCGGTGAAGTTTTTCTATAGGGTGTTGCATACGGAGCCGTTGAGGGAGATTCATAGGCATTTTGTGTATGCTGAGGCTGTGGAGAGGGGGAAAGGACAGGAGGGCGAGGGGGAGGTTGGGGGAATATTGAAAGAGGTAGTTAGGTTGATTGGGTTGTGTGTTGAGATTGCGGACTTTGATATTGAAGGCTTAGAGAGGTAGAGAGGAGGCCGCACGTTGGTGGATAGGATGATGACGAGATGGACAATTGTGGAGAATAGTCCAACTAGAAACACACCTCAGCTCGACTTCCTAGAGAGAGAAGCTTCCGCTGCTGGGATTGGGGGCGAAAAGCGGAGGGAAGTCGCTATATTCGAAAGAGGGCACCATGAGAGGGGAGGAAAGAGATTCTTTACATGCAGTTGCGGCATTAAACCCGAGACATTAGGATATTATGCAACCAAAAACCTACAATCTCCAGCAGTAACCCATCTCACCACCTCAACTCTTCACAAGCTGCTCATGCACCTGAGTAAGCAACTTCCCATCAAAAAGCGCACTCTTAATATTCTCAATCACCAATCGCTCCATCGCCGCCTATACATATTCGCATTAGCCCTCATCCTTCCCATTCTCAAAAGGTGCAAAAACCCAACTCACCATAGTCTCCACAGTCGCCGCCCCAATATGCGGGCTTATCACCACCTTCTCACTCCCCAACAACCTCGCATCAACATGGGGCTCATTCTCAAAAACATCCAGCCCCACACTGAACACCTTGCCCTCGTCCAGCGCCCTAATCATCGCCTCCTCATCAATCAATCCACCTCTTGCGGTATTCACTATCACCACGCCCTTCTTCATCTGCGCGAATTCGGGGGCCCCGAGGATGTGTTCGGTGCCGTGGCTTAGGGCGAGGTTCAGGCTGATTACGTCGGAGGTGGAGAGCAGCTCGTCGAAGGAGACGTAGGTTGCTGAGGGGTGGGTGGTGGAAGTGGAGGGGAGCGGGTGTCGGTTGTGGTATTGGATTTTCATGCCGAATGCTTCGGCCCGCTTTGCGACTCCCTATTATACGCGGGGTTGTGAGTATGAATGAAATGAGAGAAGAAGTAGAAATTGAAATTGTGGGAGAGCGATCTTCTTAGATGGAATTCTGGGGACAAAATCTACGAGATATATCTCTCTTAGAGAAACGAGATTTCTGTTCGTGAAAGCTTGGGAAGGACCCACCGAGCCGATTCCGCCCATCCCAAGAATTCCTAGGATTTTGCCTTGTGGGTCGTGACCCGGGACTATGGTGCCACGCCATTTGCCTGTTTGGGTGTTTGTGAGATAATGCGATTCTCAAAGGAGGCAGAGGAGAGGGAAAGAGTGAGAAATACCAGCTCGAAGTGCGTTGTTTGGTCTTGTTATTTGCCGCAGTGCGCCAATCATGAGGTAGATGGTTAGATCTGCTACGGCATCTTCGTTGCAGTGTGGTGTGTTTGAGACTTGGATTCCTGGTTAAGATTGTCAGGTATTGATTGGGGAAGTGAGAAATATAGAAACAATGAGGTCGCACCTCGTTTAGTGCAAGCTTCCACATCGATATTATCATAGCCTGCGCCGCTGTGACAGATATATTTCACGGTTGACGGAAGAACTGAAACTATCTCTTCGGTGAAAGGTCCTGTGACCTGTTCCAACGTCAACTTCAGATATTGCTGCAGGAGAGGGTCTTGACGAACTGCTGTCGATTCGTTGCTCCTGAAAATTGCTTCTGCGCCATCGAAAGTCCCGCTCTTGAGGAGGGAAATAAATTCTTCTCTTGTGCCTTTCCTGTACTCCTGATATTTCGCACATATCAGTGGCAATTTCCGGTTCTAAGGAGGAGCTGTGGGAAAATACCTTCAAAGTCACTTCTGGTGCTAAGGCTTGCCATTTTGCATCTTCGAAGAAGATGGGTCCCACAACGAGGGCGATGGGCGGAGTCATGTTTGCCGAAGAAATAACCGTTTTTCAGATTTAAAATTATTGAGCGGTATGGAACTAGTTCCTAAGCTCAATGCTCAATTTTCTTGTAGTGAATTGTGCGATTCAAACGTGCTTGGCTCCTCAGTTGCGGTGGACCACGGCCAGAACGTTCCGAACTTGTGCAATTTCTATCTTCCGCATCGATATGAGCTCCACCCCGAAGATAACGCAACTTTAGAGCTCTACTGGGCCTTGGGGATTAGAGGTAGGGATGCGCAGCTCTTAACCGGGAACTCGGTAAGGGTCGTGAAGGACTTGCAGCTGCATGAGTATTAAGACGGACCGAATTCTCCTTCAATGAATAGCTACTTGGAAAATAATTTCAGGAGGTTCATAGTTCAATATCGATAGCGCTAGCCAGAAGAAGCTCAGAACGCTGCTTACCTGAGCATGATCTCCAACCTCAACAACGTTATTGGCCCTTGCAAATGCATGCCGCGTAAGAGCGCAGGATTACTAATACGTATTCCTTATGGAGAACGGCACTCCTCTCATATGCCGTGGAACTACAGCAGAAGCACGAATTGAGCCTGCCTATTAGCTGAGAGGACCATGTTGCGTGAGGATGCATTGAGGCATTGTGTTTGTTTGTCAACCAGGGGTTCCTGTGGGTCAAATTCGCTTAACCATTCAGGGGCGGGGTACCGACTCGCTAAGCATGCAGGCGTCGTTTATATGCAAGTTGGCTGACTTTGCAGCGGGAGTTCTCGAACTGGTGGATCTGATAACTTCAAACTGGGATGGGAATGCGGGTGGCCCTGGCTAGTGGCGTATCGCTGTAGGAAGCATGTCCTTCTTCGGGGTCTGTCGTGGCCCAATCAACAGGGAGGACTTGAGCCTCGGCGGGGAAAATAGTTCTTGTTACACCACAGCCATTTTGATTACTGGTCAAATGACCATCACGAAAATGAGTTCACTTGCTGGTATCCTTGATACATGAACTCGGATTTGCAATAGAATGAGGAGTAGCTTAGCTTAGTAAGAACACATTCTCCCGAAGCTACGAAGTTGATCTGCATGGCGTGAGTCCTGCACCCTGCAGGAGCTCTTCGTGGGAGGGGTGGTCAAAGGAGCTAACTGAGGGGTCGTTGATAATTTATTACTTGAGCAAGAGCTCCCTGTGTTCCCCATCTCAATATTTTTCCATCCACGAAAATCTTCCGTTTTTGAACTCATTTCACAACTTACATCCCATCAATTGCTCACAATGTCGGATATCTTGGTAGGAGCGTATCTCTTTGAGAGATTGAAGCAGCTCGGAGTGAAAACTATCTTCGGCGTACCTGGAGGTGAGTTCTGCTCTCGACTAAGCTACCACTCATGATGTTGTTCCTGCAGTCCCAGCTGACTCACATCCTGACAGATTATGAGCTTATGCTGCTTGACCTCATTCCAGAAGCAGGTCTAACTTGGCGTGGAAATCCCAATGAATTGAACGCCGGTAAGTTCTTGTGCTATCTTTTCCAATCACGACTTTTGAGGTCACTTGATACTAAGAAATGAAAAGGGTACGCAGCTGATGGATATGCTCGAGTCAATGGCGTCGGCGCAGTGGTTACTACTTTCGGTCCTGGCGAGCTCTCAAATATGTGCGGTATTGCGGGAGCATATACTGAATTTGTTCCCGTCGTTCATATTGTGGGTTATCCCACAGAAGCTGCGCAGCATGGTAAGAATATCATGCATCACTCCCTTGGTGAGGTTGGAGATGGAAAGTTTGAGTGAGTGTAGACTTGTGATATGTTGAACCTCCAACATGCTAACTGTCGGACAGCGTGTTCCACGAGATGTCCAAACACATAACTTGCGCGACTACGGTACTTCACGACCCAAAGACAGCCGCCACCGAGATTGACAGAGTGTTGAATGGTAGGAATCTTCATCCTGATGGTAGCCTCTGCTAATTCGTTGCTTAGCAATGCTTTATTACTCTCAACCAGTGTAAGCAATATCTCCATTCTCTACCCAAAATAGACACTAACCGCTATGTAGCTACATTGGTGTTCCCACCGACGTCGCATTTCTTAAGACTCCGGCCTTCAATCTGAAGGTTCCTCTCGAAACTGTTCTTCCTCCCAACAATCCCGCTTTTCAATCACATGTTGTTGAGCAAATCAGAGGCCTCATGGATGCTGCTTCTAACCCTATCATCATTGTTGATGGAGGTGCGTCTGCTCCTAGGAGCAACCTCGGTCCCATATTTGCTAACATAAAATTAGGAGCTGTTCGCGGTCGTGTCCTGCCAGAAGTGAAGGCCCTTATCGAGGCTACCGGATACCCATACTTCGTCACCTCAATGGGCAAAGGCTCTGTGCCAGAGAACTTGCCTACATTTGGAGGTGTATACGGTGGAATCGCATCGTTTCCAGATACCAGCAAGGCTATTGAAAGCTCTGACCGTGTCTTGTGGATTGGAAATTATCCCGTAAGTGAAAGCAACCATCAATCCCCTTTGACGTTCATGCTAATCAGTATACACAGAGTGACTTCAACACGTAAGATCTCGGATAGAAGTAGTTGGATATTCCTCACTAACTTTAATGCAGGGGTGAGTTCACCGAACGCGTGACAGAAGAAGTCACGATCGACTTCCAACGATTCTTCATCAAGATCGGTGGTGTTCGCCACGATGTGAAGATGAAATATGTCAGTCAATGCCTTTCACCTCTGTGCATACAGAACTAACCAGATAACTCTAGGTTCTGGAAGCGCTTTTGGCGAACCTTAAACAAAACCCCTTGGACTACAAGATGAAAGCCGTCACATGGGAGCCATATCCTCTCCAACACCCACCCCGCGAGGCGCAGCTTACTCAAGACTATCTCTGGGCCGTAAGAGTTTCCTAAACCATCGTGTTATCATTCAAAGCTAACCATAGCGCAGAACCTCGGTCGCTACTTCCGCGACGGCGACTTCGTCATTGCCGAAACAGGAACCTCCGCATACGGCATCCCAGGCTCAAGTCTCAAGCACGCCAAGAACGTGCAGATGTTCAACCAGACCGTCTTCGGTAGCATTGGCTTCGCGACCGGTGCTGCTGTTGGTGCTTTTGTTGCTGGGAAGGAGTTGGGGACTATCAAGCGAGCAATTCTGGTTACTGGTGAGGGATCGCTGCAGCTCACTGTGCAGGCATTCTCGGATTTGATTCGACATGAGGTTAATGCTACTGTGTAAGCGAATTCGGAATATCCTAGATACAGAAGGTCAAGGCTGACTGATATAGCTTCCTCCTGAACAACGACGGTTACACAGTTGAGCGACTCATCCACGGCATGGAAGCTTCGTATAACAAAGTGCCTACCTGGGATTATGGAAGTCTGTTCCAAGCATTTGGACCTAAGTTCAAGACCAAGTATCATCTGGTCAAGACTCCTGATGATTTGGACGCTCTTCTGGCCGATGCTGAGTTCAATGAGGCTAGCTGTGCTCAGGTCAGTATCTAAATGCAAGCCTCATGACTGGCAGCTAACTGAAATCCAGATTGTGGAACTTATCCTTGACAAGCATGACGCACCGCAGACCGTCAAGACTGCGACGGCTGCTGTGGAGGAGTTCAACAAGAAGAAGTAATGGAAATTGTGTTGCTGGTGGCTATCATGTATCCCATAATTTGCAACCAAGTTTTAAGGGAGGTGAAGCTTAATTCAAGAAAACTTTAACTGAAACACCAACTCGCCTCTCCTTGCCCATTTACCGCCTCTACCTTCTCTCCCTTCATCGCTTCCGCATCGTTTGATATCAGATTATCAACTCCCTTGATCTTCTACCTGTCGGTCTCCAGCACAGTATCAATATAGAGATTCACGTAGTTGGAAGATTCTATATCCATACTGATCTCGACCGCATGATGAAATGCTTTGTTGCTGGCCTACCTTGGAGTGTAATTGGGCGGGATGTCAGGAGGTACTTATCACGTGATTGTTTATTCCCTCCTTCACCAGTGACGAACAATGAGATTACGCTCACTCGATATAAATTCATTCTCTTAAACTAAGTCACACAAAAAGTCTCTAATGCTTACTTAAAACGGACATCTTTCTATTCTTGTTTTCCACCAAATCTTACAAAGTCACGTGGATATGGCAACTTTGCCCCTTCCCTGGTCCTCACGATCTCTGAGAGCAAGATGCTGTGTCGGCAAATGCAAATCGCTTCAAGAAAGCCAAGGGACATCCTGAAACAAAATTTGCTGCCTGGGACATGCTTGCGAGGTGCCTAAATCTCATGGGGCTCATAGGCTCACTTGGGCAGGAGCTTCGTGTTGAGGCATAAATCTGAAAGGAAGGAGACAGAAAGCGCAGCTTTGCTGAATGGCTGCGCTAGGGATCTATTTTCGGACGTATCGCAGTCACGTAAAAACATTTGGTACGCTGATACGGTGGTACGAAGGCGAGGCTTGCGCCTCTTCACAGGCTGTTCCAGGCGGTGGCTAGGCTGGGCTGGTGATACCAGACCGCTTATTGGACTCGGCAGTTGGCCATCCCAGCTCAAGAGATCGAAACGAGCCCCGGAACATTGGATGGCTTGCTCACCGGTGTCTGCACAGTTGCTGCAGAGTCACGGAGAGGGCTGGGTGTCGTGGTCGAAGTCGAAGCCTCATGTGCGACGTGGTGTGGCTTGAGAGGAAGGTGGCTGAGCGAGATCAAAGTGTCCTCTCCCAGCCAAGGTCTGATGAGGAAGGCGAGAGGCTTTTTGCCACCTCCTGCCACTACGTAACCTGCTTCTCTACTGGAGGAAACAGTGGCAGCGCCAGGCAGGTGTGTCGAGTGTGCTGAAGGCAGGCCCGGTCCATTGGCTGCGGCGAACAGATCACCAGGGGCCAGCATCTGGCGCATGAAGCTTGTTTGCTAGCGGACGATTTTATCGTGGAAATTTCGACAACCCCAGCTTTCACTTGCCTGCCGCCTGCAGCGAAGGGGCCCAGGTCCCCACTGCCACAATGTCTCTCGACTGTCTTAAAAGCTCTGTCTTGTCCTTCCCTTGACTCTCTTTCACTTTCTGGGAATCATTACGCGCTGTCGACCGAACGCAATCCTCATAACTTCAGCATACGGTCGAATCGACACGTGCAATTTCCTGCTGACGGAGTACGACCACAACCATCAGCCCACGCGAAATTACATCTGCGTGAACACATACCAAGATGAAGAGCCCTTCAGCATCGGCGATCCTGTCGGTGGCGGCGCTGAGCTCTTGCGCATATGCTGCCGTCTCCATGAGCATTGTGAAGGATAGGGACCAGACCCCGAAGTTCAGACGACGAAACCTCTTACCACGAGGGACAATCACGGAAACCCTGGCTAACAACGAGACCGGAGGAGACTATATTGCGACTGCCCAAGTGGGGACTCCTGCGCAGACGGTCACTTTCTTGATCGACACTGGGAGCAGCGACGTTTGGATGCTCTCTTCGACGGCCGATTTATGTACAAATACCAGCCTCCAAATCCAAGACCAGACTGGTGGATGTTCCAGTACTTGTGAGTTCTACTCAGCTTTAGTCTAACTACTATATGCTAACAGCTTCTCTAGTCAATGCTGAGAAATCCACCACTTACCAATTGGTGGACGCAGGGGCGTTCAATATCACATATCAAGACCAGACCGGATCGGCAGGCGACTATATCAAGGACACTTTATCGATGGGCGGTGTGACTATAAAGGCACTCGAAATGGGGTTAGCATATGAATCCAGCAGCTCCACAGGAGTGATGGGAATTGGTTATTCATTGAACGAGGCGTCGGACGATTCGGAAACCGAAGCTGTACCCTTCACTTACCCGAGCATTATCGAAACAATGGTCAGCGAAGGCTTGATCAACACGAAAGCATACAGCCTGTATCTCGATGATCTGGAAGCCTCGACCGGTTCTATTATTTTTGGTGGTTATGATACAGAAAAGTACCAGGGATCTCTCTCCCAGCTCCCAATCGTCGCTGAGCCGCTTGGAAATGGGACGTCCGTTTACCAGGAATTTGGCGTTAACGTGACTGCGGTGGGGGTGAGTGGCAAAACCCTCACAAACAGCAGCTTCGAAGAATGGGTCATCCTTGACTCTGGGACAGCACTAACTTATGTGGATCCTGATCTTATGGATCTGATCACAAAGGAGCTGGGTGGGGTGGACGATACTGAAAACACCGGGAACATCTACGTCGATTGCTCGTTGAACAACGCTTCCACTATCTTCAATTTCACCTTCGGCAGCGCCACTATCGGAGTACCTGCCAGCGAGATGATCTTTAAACTCCAAGGCATATTTTACGCCGATCCCAATGATCTGCCCACTCTCCCCTTCACCTCCGTCTGCGCACTCGGCATCCAAGGCCAAGACAGCGGGCCGCCATACATCCTCGGCGACACCTTCCTACGATCAGCCTATGTCGTCTACGACCTCAAGAACAACTTGATCGGCATCGCACAAACGAACTTCGGCTCCACGAAATCAAACGTGGTAGAGTTCCAAGCCAGCGCGACGAGCATCCCGAATGCAAGCGGTGTGGCGGCCACCGGGGTAGTCAACCCCACCAAAACAAAGAACGCTGGTGTTTCAACCGTCCCTGAGTTCGATGTACGACGACTGTTCGTTTTGGGCCTCTCGGCTGGGTTTGCGGTGCTCGGAGGCATGCTGCTTGTTTGATTTAATCTTGCTTAATTGCATTGCATGAGCGGATCTTGGGTCGCGGAAACTGGAAAAGATACCCCCTCGTTAGATTTCTTTTCAGCATTGCATTGCAACTAGTCTAGTCATGATATTACACTATAATACTTTCGTTTCTGATCACTTGAGCTGTCTCATCCTTTCGTGCCGTTGTGCTTTCTTCAAAAGGGATATATGAATATCCACCTCGCTTCCCTTATTCTCGTAGGAAAGGGAAGAGCACCACTCTTTCCGAGCAAATTTCCTCCACTCATCTGAATCCTTCTTCGATGCAAGGCTCCCAATTTCCTTCCAAACCGAAGAAGTCTCAATCCTCGGAGTCCGCGATACGGGTTCCGCCGCATCGAAGTAGGCACCTGCGCCGCACACTGCGCCATACTTGGCATGTCTCTCCATCTGGGTGCCTAAAAGGAACCACAACCGCGGGTTACCTCGGCATAAATCTATCAGGCCAGAGTAAAGAGAAAGCGGTGCCGCAGGGCTGCAGACGGAGGAAAAGGGTTTTTATTTCAAGTGCGTTCTCGATGTGGAAGGTGCAGCACGGTGAGATTTTTCCTCGGTCAAAAGTTCAAGACATGGTTTAGGTACCTCTGCTTCAAGGATCATACTGGCACCAAGCAAGGAGAAGTGTAGTGTAGAAATTTTCTCGGATGTTGATGAGATGAACCAGGATATGTTTTCGTCGCTCGAGAGTGTATACTCTGCTGTTTCAAGAATCGTCCCGGTTTCTAAGGTTGAGTCTGAGCAAGAATATCTTTGTTCCATTCTAGCATTCTCTTTCACTCGGATAGATCTAGGAGAACAACCACATCAACCATGGACATGATTAGAATTCGCGTCTTAAGAGTGATAGAACTCATTATTCCATCTCCTTCTGCTTCACGCCCTTAAGTTTGATCATAACTTTTTCATACAAATCCGTATCAACCGTATTCTCCCCTCCGTAAGCTGAAGAAAGTCGAAGGACAAATTGCATCTTGGGCGAAGCTGAACTATGTCGACAGGTGCAGAGGACTTTCAACATAATAGCCGGTTACTTCTCAGATTAGAATACAAGAATGATTAAAATAGCTGTTGCCATTGGGGTTCGCAGTAGCCCTTCGTTGACTCCACTCTCACGTGATCTATCCGTTCACCGAAACCCCGTCTATGCCTGCTAGATTACCATGTTAGACAGTTGCTCAGATCTACATAACCTCTCATAAACAGCACGAAATATTTGTGTACGAGAAAGATTCTAGCAAGTTCAAGTACAGCCTCCTGGTCGTCTTGTGACCACCTCCACCTCAGGGGCACTCGCTAAGATTCTAGCGAGACCAACACCCCTAAATCAGGCAGCCAACATACTCCCCCTCCTCAACGCTCCACAAACTATTCCTCTTACGCAATCAATCACTTCTCACATTGGCCCTCACTAGTTATAGCAACACAAATATAGTAAGCATACCGAGTAGCGATCCCACCTCTTAAAGACTTTATATCGGAAGATAATCCATGCCGAACCCCCGAGTGGTTGAGCAGGGGGTCCGCATCAGCATCCTGCATGCTTACAAACGATTTTGTTAATTTTTAGACCTATATACCTCTACAATTAGCACCCGTTCTGAAATTTGGTTAGAGCTGCGATATGCAACAAAGGCGTTGAAGTCTGGGCTTCTCGGCTTGGTTTGGAGGTGGAGGTGGAGGACTATTTTGGCTGAGTTGTGTGGCGTTAATGCCCTGGCTGCGAGGGCGTCAAATTTAGCTCCCGTGGAAGGTCAGGGGCGGCGGCCGGTTGGAGCGGAAAGGGCGATCAGATGGTGCGATGTGCAACAGATGCAGCTGTGGGTTCGCTGGGACGGTAATTTTAAACTTTTCCCTGCAGGTCGTTAGCTCCAGGGTGTGTGTTTGTCATTTTCTAGTACGGAGTAGAATAAGATTCAAGCTCCGTGCTCAGGTCTGGTTAGACCATAATGTGCAACAAAGATGAGTGTTGGGCACTCTGCCGGCAGGATTGGAATCTCTAGCGTCTACCTTTCTCGTGTGGAATAGCAATGTTTGAAACTTCTGAGGCTGTGTTGAATACATACATAATCTCTGTTTAAATGTAACCACTAACAATATACGAAAATACACGCTTTACGTGATTGACCACAAGTTTAGAGTACAAATACAAACAACGAGGACTGCTCTCCATCCAGCATGTACACAATCTAAGCGAATTACGTCTCAAACCCAGACAACAAGTGCACCAAGGATGGCAAAACTCCAGAACAAGCCTCCAGAGCTCATACTTTTACTCGTCCCACTAGTAGGCTGCGTTGGTTTTGCTGAAGTTGTCGAAGTAGGTGAGCCTGTTGACCCGCTCGTCGAAGTAGCGTTTCCTCCGTTTTTCAAAGGCGCAAACCCCACTGTCCCATTCGCCAAGTTATGATCAATGTACAGACCCTGGAAGAACGCTGAATTTCAAGTCAGTAAACCGATTACTGGCGAACCCATGCCATAGATGGGAAGTTATAAAGACTTACCTTGACCAACGACCCAGAGCCCTGTGATATTAGGCACATTTGCACCACTCAAAACAGCCGTGCAGTTGTTATTCCCATTGTTGGCAGCAGCCCACTGGTTGGTCGGAATATTGAAGATGGAGCCTTTCTTGCTGACAGAGCTCGTGCTGTTGTTTGCAGCTGCCGCCGCGTCCGAGGCCGAAGGAAAACCGAACCCGACTGTTGGCGGTTTATCACAGGGAAAGTATCCCGTCAGGAGAGGCCCATCAGGTGTAGACTGGAGAACACCTTGAATGCCCGTTGCGTTGAAAAGGCTGGTGACTGCATCGATTGGTCTATTCTTGTCAGTCAAAGAGATTCGTGGATGAAGTATACTGTTCGAGTTACCCAATAACGGTTGCAGTCCCACTGTCAAGCTCAATGAGAATATCTTTCGCTATGACTTTCCCCTCTAGCGCCAGATCGCCTGTCAATGCCCATTGCTGAATTATGGGCGCAACTGAGAGATCTCCAGTGTAGAGTGAAGAATCCAACTCTCCCAATATCAAAGTCCCTGATCCAGAACCAGTCAACGCGAGGCCAAACCGGCATTCAGAAACGACGTTTTGATCGCAGAGGGTGTCGATGAAAGGTGCAGTATTGGTCAGGTTCGGATATTGAATCGGAAATTGTGCTTCTTGCTTCGAGAACCCGATGATGCCATCACTGGGTATCAATGCTGCTGTACCACTCGCTGATCCAATGACGTGAGTTGCTGACAAGCCTCCGTATGTGACCACATCTGAGTAGAGTGTTCCTGTCACCTTTCGAAGAATAGAGTCAGTCTCAAACCACTTGACTCGCAGATAGATGGTGCGAAGACATACCCCTCCAGTACCTGTCCCATTACTTGATGTAGTTCCGTAAGAGTTTTCGAATGGAAGAGAGAGGTTCTTCGAAGCTTTGCTAGGAACGTAAAGTCCTGGGTTTAAGATGATGTCGCCAGAGCCGGTGTCAATTAGGAGATTAAGGTTTGGGGCACCACCAATCGAGAAATTGCCAAACCAGAATCCCTAAAAAGTATCAAAAACGGCTCATTTCCAGAACTTGGAGAACGTACAGAATCAATTGTGATTGTCTGTGTAGTAGTTCCACTTCGGCGTCCCAAATGTGCTAGTGATGGGGTTTTCTTTTGCGTGAGAGGAATGCGAGGAAAACTTTGAGTTGTCGGTAATTGAGAAGAAGTAGCACTTTCAATGGCTAAGGAGATCAGTAGTAAGGAAATGAGAATCCCCATTGTTGTACAACTGGGTGTATGGCTGAATGAAAACGAGTGGGTACTGGTGAGGCCGCAATTCGTTCCCTCCGATTGATTTGTAGGTACCTGTCAGAAGTGACGTCTGAAAGGATGGCCCCATCGCGCTGATACTTATATGAACTGGCTACCTTGCTGGGGTGAAATTTGGGATGATGAGTTCTGGGCGAAGTCGACGATCCTGAAGATTCTCATCTCGTGTCAATTGGTTGAAATTCGATCTTTCGGCAATGAGTAAGCAAATCTACAACACAAATTACGACTCCGAGGCGTAGCATAGAGAGTTTCGTAATCCCAGCCTCTATTCATGGAACTTGAGCTATGCGGAACGATTTAAGTGCTGACTTGGTGGTCGAGTCAGGGGGGTGGCGGTGCACGCCCGTTCTTAGAGGTCAGTTCGGCAGTTTGTCATCCTCTTGGCATAACATCCACCGCACTAATTAACCTCGTCCCCGCAAGAGAAACATCAGTTATTCAGCTCTGGCGGTTCATTTGGGTGGAAGTCTGTTTGCTTTTTAGAGGAACTGCGAAGTGCAACAACACGGATTTGGCCCGTTTGGGAGTGGACGCCTGTGTGGCTGCAGAGCATCCAATGGAGCTTCGAGAAGGAGGGAGGCTCAGGGTGAAAACGGGTTGTGGGACCTGCAGGTGAGTCCCAACTGGATCATTCTCCGAAAATTGGGAACGTTATAATTGGTAGATGCTGATAAGAATGTAGGATTCGGAAAATTAGATGCGATGAAGCAAAGCCATTTTGCAATCGCTGTGTAAAGACGGGCCGGAAATGTGATGGCTACCGAGAACTCAAAAGTACTTCGCCCGAAGCACCAAACAACAGAAGTAGATCCCCGTCTAAGAATGCCGAAGCTCAGTCGTATAATGGCCAGCCAAGCAGCCCCCTCGTACTCCCCGCTTTCGACGATGACCAGCAGCGCCAACTGTATTCGTATTTCGTGACCAATACCTCAACAGCCAACTGTTTGTACTACCGAGCCGACTTCTGGACGTATCGTGTCTTGCAGCTCAGCTTAAGCGAACCAGCGATCAAGTACGCACTATGCTCCCTAAGTGCGCTACACAACATGTTCCGCGCATCCATCAGCAGGTCCACGCCATCAGGACGGACCGCAGCCGACCACAGAAGCTACTCGCTAGTCCAATACAATCTTGCGGTTAAACATACGCAGAAGATCCTAGCGGAAAGCGGGGACGGCGACACCAATGCTGTGATTAAAGGATTGGTAGCGTGTGTGTTATTCATATGTTTCGAGAATCTAATTGGAAATTACAAGACGGCCCAGATGCACCTCCAAAACGGACTGAAAATAATCGCCCGCCACACATCTAGGAGCGGTTACCCGAAGCCGAAGAACCCTATTATGGTACCAGAAGACATTTTACAAGTGCTCCACCGATTAGACCTCCAAGCAATGTCTTTCGGCGACTCCAGAGAACCATATCCCCACCATCTCAACCCTTCACCCCTCAATATCAACACCGCGGCACCACCATCCTTTGACAATCTAGATACCGCCACCAGCTTTCTCATCGACATTTTCCGTTCAATGTTCCGCCTTGCATCAACCTCAGAACCAAACCCAATCTCTCAAACGTCCCTGGATGCCTTCAACACCGTCCTCTCAAGCTGGGCAACATCCTTCGATTACCTACTTTCCACTTCCAAAGTTGCTGAACAATCTCCAAACTCCATTATTCTGATCAAAATGTACCACACACTTCTCACAATCCTGGTTGCTGTACGGGTGTATGGAATTGAGTCCCGACACGATACGCAACTTCACCATTACCGCTCCCTCATCGCTCTTGGCACTACTTTACTCTCTAATGAAGAAAAATATCATGCCAGTGTTGCGGATAATTCGATATTCTCCTTTGAGCCGGGTGTCATCTTTACGCTCTTCTTCACGGCAATCAAGTGTCGGCATCCGATGGTGAGGAGGCAGGCAGTGGAGTTGCTAGCACGGAGCAGACATCGAGAGGGGGCTTGGGAGAGTATTGCGGCTGCTAATGTCGCGGCTTTTGTCATTGGGGTTGAAGAGGAGGGGTTGACCGATGTAGACAGAGCTGGCGCTGGTCCCAAGGTCGTCCAGGAAGAGAACAGAGTACATATGGTTAATATTTATCCCGTTGTAGATGAGAGAGCAGTTGATGTGGGATGTTTGATGAGAAAAGGGAACGATTGGGGCATGCGAAGGGGTAGAGTGGATTATTGAAGACTTTCGTGGTCCGATGCAGAAGTTTACCCATGATGGAGAGCATGTATCAACAAGTGCTGAGTATCGTATCGATCACGTGGGATCGATAAAAACACGAATAGCGTAAGGAGACCCTGAGTCAGATGCTGAAGGCTTGTTCATCGCCAAGGCGTAGCAGGTAGCAAGTTCTTACTATGACACAAACTAACCTGTCCAGACTTCCTCCTTAAGCCAAGTTCCCACACGGTGGTACAGTTCGTCCACCATCTTCACTCGTTCCTTCTCCTTCTTGCTGGTCCATTCCGCGACATGCGTAAAAGCATGAATTTGCCTCTTCGCACACTCCCACCTGATACTAGCTTGACTCCACCCTTCTCCCGTCGAGATATCCGGAATACTCTTTCTCTCCGCCTCAGGATCCGCCAAACGCTCCGCCAACCGATGCGCCTCATAACAAAGACAATCATACTCAGCTCCAACCAGATACGCCCATCTCGGCAGATCCTCCTTCTTCGCCAACCCAGGGGAGAGCAGTGGGTCATTCCGATTAGTACCATACGGAACATAAGCCCAATCCAGAAACCTCGCACTCGACTCCAGTCCATCAGTCCCCGCATCCTTTGGTCTCCTTGCCAGCTTCTCCTCCAGCTTTTCATTCTGATTAAGAACAGGACAAAAGCCAACCAAAGCATGAACACGACCTTTCAAAACCGGCAGCTGACACGCCGCAAATGCCAGATTCGCACCCGCGGAAAAGCCTCCCATGGCAACTTTCGACGTATCAATATTGAGAGATTTGTCATTGAGCAGAGCGTCTGCGATTGCCGCAATGTCTTCAACAGCAAAAGGGAATTTCCATTTTGGGGACTTGTGATAATCTACTGAGACGACGAGGATGTTGAAGTTGCGCGCGAGGAAAGAGCAAGCCTCTTCGTCGGCAGCGGGGTCCGCTACGGCCCAGCCGCCGCCATGGCAGTTCAGATATACTGGCAGGGGCTCATCACCAGAGTCTTGAGGACGATAGACTAAGCTTTTGAGGGTTGGTCGGATCGGGTAGGTTTTTGGTTCTGGGTGGAGAAGGTTGGGTGGTCTGGGGAATAAGAGGCGTTTTGCGCCGAGACCTAACGTGAATATGGCTTTGAATGCCCATACCCCGATAAAGTATGCGATGCGCAGGTAGTAGGCTGGAGGATCTGAGATGAGTTTGTCGGTATCTGATGATGATTCTAGGAGAGGGGAGGCTTCGGACGCGCTCATGGTATCTATAAGTCGTGTTCCTAGCTACACCACGACGAGGATATTTCAATCACTTGAATTCTGAATCTCGAGAGTTCTTGGAGAATTAATGTTGTTTCATCACATGTTAATGCTCGTGGTGAAGAGGATGCTGTCAGATATTAGGCTGCCAAGTTGCGAGACTTTGTAATTGGGAGGTTGTTGTGACACGTGTTTGCTTACAGTGTTAGCAAGCGAGAGTCAGGGGTGCGGTTTAGCGATCAGGCCCTGTGGAGACAGGGGCGAAACCTCCTTTCTTAGCGAGAAGCCCCCATTATATACCTATACCTAGCATTGAAGGATAGTCACGATGACTTCACCAAACCCGTTTGTGATTTGTGCTCATGGTTACTGTATTGCAGCATGCTACACCGCGACGACAGCAGTTTGAGGTTTGACAGACTTCCACTCAATGCCCAGGCTTCCAAAAATCGACAAGCCCGCCATTGCGGCCCCCACATAGAACGTTGACGACAGCGCTTTGTTGAACGCAATCAACACTTCTGGTAAGTACTCCGGCGGTACTACCTTTTGCAAGTTTGTCGCTCCAGTATTTCCCAACAACGTCGCGGGATCCAATCCCGGAAAGACGGCCTTGATGTCCGCCACTAGGCGATTCTGGAAGACGTTCTGTGCAACACTTATCATGACCGCTCCTCCAAAAGTCTGGAAGAAAATCAGTGCAGCTGTGCCAGTCGGAGTATCGTCGATGTCCAACACGGTTTGGGCAATCATCACACTCTGCATCAGGCCAGCGCCGATTCCGAGACCAAACAGACATTCGTAGCCAATCCACACCGTGTGGCCTGAGTCTGGTTTTAATGTTGAGAGTAGACCCATGCCGAGTGCTGCGACGACTGTTGACATGATGATGAATGGTGTGTAATAGCCGATAAGGGTGATGGCGAATCCGGCAATCATTGCCATGAGCACTACTCCAAGAAGGAGAGGGAGATTCATGATGCCGGAGTGAACTGCTGAGGCACCTTTGATTGCTTGAAACCATATTGGCAGATAGTATAATGCAATGAAGAATGCGGATGACAGCTTGTATAAGAATCAGCTTGCTTCCTAGAATTGAACTCGAGCAAAGCCCGAGACTTGCTTACCGAAAAGATGTACCAGGACCCAAAAGCCATCGAGCGCTGTGAAATTATCCTTGGTGGAACCGTGGCATTATCTGGATTGCGTATCTGAACGACGACGAAGATTGAGATCAAGATGACAAACACGACGAGCAGAGCAATGATGCGAGCACTGCCCCACGGGTATGTCAATCCACCCCATTGCAATGCCAATAACAAACATATGATTCCAGGGAGAAAGAGCACAATCCCAACAGGATCCAGTTGCATAATGCGAGCACCGATAGCCATCGGAGCATGCTCTTTCTCCGGAGTCTTCAAGAAGAAGAGAATTCCTGCGAAGGTGATACTTCCAATGGGTAGGTTGATGTAGAAGCACCAACGCCAACTCAAATGATCGGTGAACGCTCCTCCCATAAGTGGCCCAGCGACGGACGCTATCCCGTACATCGCCCCAACAATGCCAACATATATGGGTCGTCTAACAAGCGGGACAGTTCGCGAGATGATGATTACTCCGCCGTTGAAGACACCAGCAGAACCGAGTCCCGCGATCGCTCGGCCAACGATTAAAGCTTTTGATGTTGGTGCAACACCGCATAGTAGCGAACCAAACTCAAAGAGTGCAATTGCCGAGAGGAAGACAACTTTGATGTTGAAGTGCGTATAGAGCTTGCCGAAGAGAAGCTGTACGGAGCAGGTCGTGAGAAGGTACGCTGAGGCATACCAGCCTACATCGTCGATTGCGTGGAAACGATCTGTTATCCTCGGTATTGCTGTTGCGATAATTGTGTTATCCTATCATATTCATAATCAATTAGCTGACGGCGAATGAATTCACGGGGCAGTGCTTTGGGAATTCATACCAAGGCAACAAGAAAGACTGACAACGCTACGGCAATAGTGATGGTAGCTAGCTTGAGGCCATGAGGATATTCGGGATGGTCATCTGATTGAACAAGAACATCGGACTTCTCTTTAGTTGTAGTTTCAATTCCTTGCTCTATTTGAACGTGTGTTGGGGATGAGTTGATTGCCGAATTTTGTTCTGTCACATGTGATTCGGAAGAGTAAGGCTGAGATTCATGTGATGCAGAGCTTGTAGGCCCTCCTAGCTCGCGTTTTTCAATTGTCTCTCCATTATGAAAAGGTCGCATGTCGATGATTGCTCCAATTTAGGGTATGGCTTACAGAATCCTTGGCGTCGGCGCTTTGTGAGAAGCAAAATCCATGAAGATGGCGAAGTCATTGTATTATTATAGGTCGTAACGAAGGTCTCCTGTTTGTATCGTTGTCAAATGTCAAGGTTCCATCGAAATAATGGCTGGGTGACTTCCCTATTCGATAAAGATTCTTCGTACCAATGATAGAGAGGCACGTCCGGCCCATTGAGCAACTCTTGGTTAGGCATTGGATGCAGTAGGACAACAACAGCAGTTCCTCCGAAAAAGAACGGAATTTCCTACGTTCCGAATAGTCTCAGCCACTGAGGAGCAGACCTGCCCCTCCATGGTTGACCACTTTGGAGGCGTGCTCGCTTCTAGAAAGCGGGGTGATGGAGGCGTGACCTTCGATCACCCTATACAAAATAGACTTTCCAAACCGAATACGACTGCATGAAAATCCACCAATTGCGAAAGGCAGAACCATTAAGGTACTTAATACTTCGAGTTCCTTGTGTAACATGTATCTTAAGCCATTGTTTTACTTCTGGACTCCATCTTTACCTCAACACCAGCTGGGAGACCATCTCGTAGAAGCGGATCCTTCAAGTAAGTACAAGAAACAGCTCTGCTGTCCTAATTGAAACCCTTGCTTGATCATATCAAGTTCTTTTCATACATTGCAATAGCAAGCCAAAGCAACAGAGAAATAGATCGAAGTTTTACAAGTTCATCCATAATCAGTTCGAATTTTTGAATGGATTCGAGTGGCCGGTGGGTTTCTCTTCCCGTCATTCTGCTTGAGGTTATATATATAATATTCTCATGCTAAAATGATCGGAGTAGGGCAATTTCCTGAGGAGATTACTTGCCCGCAGCTTTGTATATTACTTCCCGTGCTCATTCCTACTAAATTTTTCGGAATCTGCATCGGTACCGTAATATGCATCATGACGCTTGTTGGCTTCCACAGTCTCACACTCCAGCGCATGCACCTGTTGGACTCTTCCTCCCGAAGCGTTCTTGCCACTTTGACCATCCCCAAGCTCTTCTTAGTATCTTCCGTTTTTTGTCACCGTTCCAGATTTGCAGGCGATTCCACCTCATTCTGGTTATAACTCTCTCTCGAATTCAGGACATATCTCCACCTCTCAGAATGGATATCCAGTCTCCTGGGATGCAAATATTCTTGGGCTTTGACGACATTCTTGAAATTGACGAGCTCTCCTTTTTCGGCCTCTTCTTAGAACCTGTGATATTTCTCAGCCGCTTCCTCGGCTTCGATATCCTCATCTGAATCGCCTTCACGCTCATAAGCAGAGTGAGTCAAACTAGGTTACTTGGAACGCGGATGCTGGACATTGCGATGCTCGTGGCCACTTCCCCACATATCTTCTAGTGTCGATCCCGGGTGTTAGCTCACTGTAACTCTATGAGGTATGCAAGGCATTCTTTTAAGGAAACAGGTTTGGAGAGAATGGGGTCTTCGAGGAAGAGAAACAAACCGCAGTTATTGCAGCACCTTCATAACGCCGCCTCGACGATGGTGACGTCTGATAATTTCTAGACCATGTACCATAGTATACACCATCTCGAATGGAAAGTTGGGTTGCCACCGATGGATTTGGGCTCCGAGAGACCGTTCTGTCGTGGAGGAAGTTACACCCCCAGGCGACCAACACTGCGGAGTCCATGTGAAAAGCTCAAGGAGATCGCAACGGAAAGTTTTACAGTGTCCATGGTTCGAATGAGTATGTCTCGTATACCCGAAGATATGGATGGGCTGGGGATGAGGCGAACAGGAATTTTCTGAGCCATTGGGGCCAAGGTCACGTGAACTGAAATTTGGCGCTCCAAACCGCGGAACCCCTTCCTTTCCTTTACCGACTCTCGAGCCTCTTCTTTCTCTTCTCTATCTCATCGCCAACGGAAAGTTGGAGATTCCTTTCGCCCTGTGCTCTCCTCTCCCTTGTTTATGGCCAAGAGTTGATATTTTCCCAATAGTCGAGTTCTAGGTGCTGTGGCGTCGAAGCAAGGAGCTCCCCAGCCGTGACAGCCACCCCCTCGGCCCAGCACCTCGGGACTTCCGCTGACCAGGTCAGATCACCCCACGATTCATCCTCTGCTGCAGAGATCTGGACCTACGCCCCATCTTTCTATTCTGGCATCACTGATCACCCTCGCTTCCCGCAGATGGCTCCTGCGTGCTCAATCGAAGCCCTGTCGCAGATCGTCGATCGAGCAGCTTGCTTTTTCTTTCGTTTTGTCATTGCAAGAAGTATATATTGTTTGTATGATTAGGTGGTAAGATTTAACAAGAGCAGCTGCGAGATGGTTTTTCCATGTCAAGGTTGAGCCTCTTCTTGTCCAATCTGATGTCGGAGAACTTATGCACTTCTGAGCCACCATGCGATACAGACGGAACCGAATGCACTCCATCGCAAGCCGCCTGCAAAGCCTCAATGGGAACGATCTACACGCATGCTCCCCTTGCCAGAGCCAACGGTCATACAAAAGCAACCCGGGGGCTTGGGCGCCTCATGGCAGGTCTTCCCTGGTGTCATACGAGGCTTCCAGCCGCCGCCTAGATCTAAGCTAGATCTGACAACTCAGTCTAGCCTGCATATTGTTAGCTGCTTCATGGAATGCACGCAGCTGTGACCAGACCTGAACAGAGCAGAGGCTGCAAAGCTCTCATGTTCGGCTGCAGAGCTGTTCCAGCTGCGTTCGTTTCTCCCGTCTCTTCTTGTTCTTACAATACTGGACCTATTTTCCCCTTTATTTAATACAAGAATCCCCCAATACTCTCAGTTGGATTATTTGTTCATTCTTCGTTCCATTGTTTTTATCTACCCCTCGTCTGATCTCAACACCTAAGTAAACATTCCTCATCTCAGAATGGGAGGCTCCCCGCATCGGGCTGAATTCCTCGTCAAAGATAACTCTATCGATTGCAATGGCATAACAGTAACTGTTCACGACGCGTCGGATGGGTGGTTGCTCTCATCACCCATCACAACAATCTTCTCCAAAATGCATCTCAGCCGACCCCGCAAACTTTCATCGTCACCAGACTCTGATGGCTGTTTGAGCCCGAGCACACTTGACCGATTGACTAAAGCTTGTCAAGCAACATCCAAAGAGCTCCAGAATCGCCTCTCTATTTCTTCGGATAGCTCTGATCCCGGCATGATGTACGACCCGTTCGCTTCGTCTGGTTCAGATACCTCGTTCGAGGACTCCCTTACTCGCAGCCCCTCAGAAGCAGATCTCGCTGCGTTGCAAGTGGAGAACGAGACCTGGAACCTCTACTGGACTCCTGACAAAGCTTCTACTTTGCCATTGCGCTCTGATGCATACCAATCTCCTCTGCGTCAAACAAACAACCTCTCGCCTTGCAATCGCAACTTCGCTTCCTCAAACCTCTCAGCTTTCAGTAGCCCAGAAGGCTCCCGAAATCTACGCAGAACAGACACACGCAGAGTCCCACGCCAACCAAACCGTTCATCACCACCATCTGTCCTCTCAGCGTCCACATACTTGCCTTTACCAAACTGCACATCAAACACACCCTGCCCTTCAATGGCTGCCACTTTCCTCCCAAGTCCACAGCTTGACCACCCTCGCACCGAGCCGCAACATGTACAACACAAGTCCTGGCCCACACGCACAACATCCACTATTCCCGCTGCTTCTTCACGCGCTCCCCAACGCACACGTGCCAACACAACATCCAGCACGCCGTCAAGCTTCACGCCCGTCCATCCTTCCAACCTTAGCACATGTACAACCCTCGACTACCAATCATCTCTCGCCTCTTCGCGATGCGCAACTCCTTCCCCGCTATACATGCGCTCCCCTCCTTGTCGACCCTTGCTTCTAGAGGTGGACATGGGCAATGAGACGAGCGTATGGGAAGACGATGACGAGGACGAGGGCATTGGTGGCTTGGTGGGCAGTCTACGGAGTAAACTGCATATAAGAAGCTCAAGTGCGCAGGAGGAGGGAGATGGCGAGTTTGTTATTAAGGCTAGGCAGGGAAAGAAGAGGACGAAGCGGAGTTTGAGTGAGGTTGTTAAGGGAGTGTTTAGGGCGAGGAAGAAGGGAGGGACTTTATGAAGAAAGAGGGTGTATTGAGTTTTTGAAAGATATGGGGATAAGGATTGAAGAGGGTGTGTATATACTTCGTGCGTGGGGAAAAGAATGTCTGTTATGATTTATGATAGTGTATGATGAAGTAAAACATTTGCAATCTCCATCAACTTAGTGCAACGAAAGGTCAATCATGTCAACTTTCATTTCTACAAAATTGAGTATCGATACTGAAATAATATTTCTGTGAATAAAATCGCGCTCTCCTAGGACGTAGAAAATCTGATAATAGTGTGCACACACAGCAAGAGGTCTGTATGGACCGTTAGGTTCTCCGAGATCATAGTCACGGAGACAACGTTATCGAAGCTGCAGAGGCCGTTGCGGTCACTTGGACAGCTATTGTAAGAGTTGGAGATGGGAATTACAGCATCGTTGCTTGGCGGATCGGTAATTAGCTGGCGTTCAAGGTGGACTGCTTAAACAATGAAGCGCATTTGCCTAGTGGGCTTCACGGTAGGGCAATCTTGAACTTGAGTCGTGAAGTGTGTAGCGAGGGGCACGATCTTGCTGGCTACAAAGTTATTTTACGACGTTGGTTACAGCTAGTACTTAGCGGCAGTCTGCTGAATAGCGCGGTCAAGTTGAAGGCGGTCAGTGTGTCGAGGACGACGGCCTCGTGGGTGGCATCCGCGTAGATGGATTGGTTTAGCGGGGAGTAGGCCGTGTTATCATAGGTGAGGTTTAGGGCTGAGGATGCAGTGGGGAACGAGTGTATGAAGCGGGCAACGAACTCTTGGAAGTAGCCTTTCCCCTGAGCAGGGGCGACAGGAGACCCGGGGCCGTTGTTGTAGTAGAAGGACTAAGATGGTTAATACCCGGTTGGAACTAGGAGAACGTAGTGGATAAAGCCGTGCGGGAACCTTACTAGGTTATAGTAGTACTGGTTGGAGATTGAGTCTGAGGGTTAGTCCCTTTGCACATGTAATTGTGAGACGTTACTAATCCTTTCTGCCAGCTGATTCAAATTTGTCGCCCTCCGTTTTAAGTCTGGAGATAGAATTGAAGAAATTATTTGGATTGGCGTCTTTGATTGAATGTTAAGCAAGCAACATACTCTGTTCTTGCAAGTCTTGCATTGTCCGATTCCTTTACGGCATTGCTCCCTTGATGCGCACGCTCACAACAAGCCGGTTCAATGCCTTTCGGATGGATACGAAGATCATTCCGTGGTTCGACGGCAGAACTTTGGTCGCACGATCTACGAGAATGTCCGGAATAAAGGGCTCACGTTGGTTGAAATTGGGCCATTCGTTCCAGTGCTGATGCCAATTGCCTTTGAGCGTGTGCGAAGGCAGGCACAGATCTTCCTCAGGGATGACACAACACCAATGCCTCCCAGATTTGATGCCGAATCTTACCATAAAGCTATATCCATATTTCAAATTGAATAGAGCGGCTGCATTCAAGGGCAGTGGATGGGAATGCTCCATCCCGCCCATTTGCGTTTTCCAAGGTAAGACTGTCGTTTCACTGCCCCAACTAGTTTGGATAGAGCAAGTGTCGGAGATCAGTGTTGAATCAACTTCAAACCAATGCTCATAGAAGTCTCGAGCTCCTAGGAATTGACGTGGTACATGCTGCTGTTGCTGTTGCTGTTTGTGCTGAATAAAAATTGCAAAAAGAGAGAGTTCGGAGAGTTGTTCCGGTGGGAGAAAACGGTAGCTGAGTCCCGAAGATCGTCGGAAGCGGTCTGTTGCCAGGCTTGTTCGTACAAGCCGCATGCACATCAATTCACCAGTTTTTCGGAGCCTACAGTTCAGGTAGGCAAGGCACTCGTCATTCGAGATTATGAGCACTGGAAGACGTAAATGCAGACCTTTGGCAGTCAATGTTGGGGAGATATCAGCCACGAGTTCTTTCGAATTCTTCCGTAGCAATGTCTCTGTAGTTGCATCTGTGTCCAATTCAAGTTCTGAATACTTTAACTGGATTTCTTCTTTGTCCTTCCACGTGGTTTCTTCTTCGACCTTGAACTCGTGTAAGTGCCGAGCCAAGGCCCCTTGGAATCTGTTGAGACCAAAATCCAAGGGAGAATGAGAAGACGTGCCTCGAGCAAGAAGAGTATAGTCTTCAGTCGTCTTTAGTATTTGCTCTTGAAGGCGAAGCAGCGCATTTTCACCCTCTCCGTACAAAAGAGGCATATGGACCTGAAAGATGCCGAGAAGGCAATAGGCAGCATCTTCGACCCTGCTCGTTTCCCTAGAAGCAGCCCACGAGAACCTCTCGGCAACGTTACAGACATCTGGACTTTCTCCATCGAGAATGCGATTGTCAATTCCAGTGATAATTGAAATTTCGTCTTGGAGACTGACCCTAGTGCCGATTTCAGTCCAGTCCGCCGCATAAAATTCGACAATACGCGGGGCTATTAGTTCCTGGAGGGTCCATCCTCGTGTAAACCATTTACTGTTTCTGAAAGTGCCTCGCAATTCCCTCTTCTCTTGATTCTTATTGTGCCAATTCCCGTAGTAAATTGTGTATTCAGTCACAGTGGAAACATCGGCAAGATAGGCGTAACATATGTCGGCTTGCTGATACCTAGAAGATCAGGGAGTTAGCATCTTCCTACTTTAGCAAGTTTTGGGAAGATATTGAGCAAAGGAAGCTGCTTTAGGATGTGTTAAGAGTGCATGAGGTGAAGGCAGTGTATCCTAGACATACGGAACCAAGAATCAATGAACCCGATGATCCTTACCACTTGTACATTGAATTGATGGCCTCAGAAAGCTCAGCACTACTCGTTTTGTCTATGCTGGTGATGGTGTCTCGTCAGCAATATGATACCAACAAAAGGACGGTGCATGACACTTACCAGCAAGTGTCGATCCAAACATAGTCGTAGCCATCCTGCGCGGCTCGGATGCAGCAGCCGCGAAGCTTCGGGTATGCAGCCTTCTGCTTCGCCTGATCCGTATGCGTATCCTGTAAGGTGACCTCTTCCTTGCCCCAAGTATGAGATAGAATCGCATAAGACGGTACTTTGGAAAAGAACTCCTCCACTTTTAAAGTGTTGGTGTTGAGCAGTCTCATGGCGACGGCAGTGCTAGCCTCGTGTACCGGACGCAGTGGTTATGTGGAAACGAACGATGGAATGACCCAGAGAGACGCTGTACTAACATAACCCACCAGGACCCTTGTGAATGAAACATATATGCCGGGGGCATAATGTTATTGAGTATGAGAGGTCGAGGAAGGAGGCCCGTTTCGAGGTGGCTGAGGTGTCTCGCTAAGCACGGTTCTTAACAACGCTCACTCCAACCAAGACTCACTCCAAATACGAACGAACCCGAATGAATTAGAATCTTACTACGTATTTTCGAATGCGATTTGCAACAGAGATTTTTCCTCGGTCCTGCTTCCATTGTTCGATCCTTTGGTGGTGAATCACGTGGATGAAGGAAGAGTTATCGAGTACCTAATGGCAGAACTTGTTGGGACTATCATGTGCCAATTGCGATCCTTATAATAAAATCATACTAATCTTCTATATTGAAATTAGAGTCTTTCCACTGGTGATATGATTTCTAGGACCCCGAACTTGGCTGGCTCTCTATCTATCCATCACGTGACTTTTGTACTCTTTGTGATCTTGAGATTGAATATTTGCAGATGGAGATACTTAACTTCGTTCTGACTGCCTCAGTATATCATGTTAGTAAACTCGAACAGGATATCAGCCATGTTACGGTGTCCTATTAGTAAAAGTTGAGTACCACTCAAGTATGTGTGTGCTCTGAGGTATCCGAGACTCGCCCCCAAACTGCGCTTTCCATTGCCAAAAGCAATGCTACACCAGCCTCTCTTTCAAGCAGGTCAGGAAATTAGCCCAAGACATCGTCCAACATCAAAGTCACCTGCTGCAAGGACCCGATCGAGTCTCGTATCCCAGCGCAAAGCTTATTGTTTGCGAGGGTCAGCTTGGGCCTCTCATTGGCTTGGAGATCTAAGACCACCAGCGGGACGGGGAGCCCTTAGCTTGCGGAGATGTTCCACAATTTCATGTTTCCTGGCTATGTCATCGTTGGGCGAGGTTGATCAAGTCGAGTTTTGACATCTTCCAAACGAATTAAGAATTAGTGAGAAAGGCCAGACAGATGTAGATCGAGAAAGCCCCTTGAAGAAGCTCAGCTTCCCTTGAGGAACAATAGGGGCTCCAAAGCAATCAGCCCTCCTGACCCCTGCGCATCTGCGTCCCATAGAGAGCGTGCCACGCATCTTGCTTCTTCTCGTTTCCGCACGGTTGGGTGGATCACCAACAGCAGGCCCGCGCCGAGCCAGGACCAGACTTTCCCAGCCCCCAGCCCCCTCGATTATCTGAATGCCCAATTCCCCTCCAATTTACCAAGAATCGCCTTCCCAGATCTCGAGATGAGCCAGAGCAAACGAAAACCAACGAGAAGAGCAATATAGACTACTTTTCAATTGGGGCGAGAAAGGGTCCTTGCGGCGCGCGCATTGATGCCCTGAACCTGACCAGCCAAGTTGAGGTGACCTCGAACCTCGCGACAGAAACCCTCTAGAACCAGGCTCCATTTCAACACCAACAGCGACAGGAAAATCTGCAATTGACCACCACAGCGTGCGAGCATGCCCTCACCAATCCCACTATCGCATTCTCTGGTTTCCCCTCTGGCATTTGACGCACGAATTGAGTTTGTGCAGGAGAGCAATTGCATGTGCGAAGCTGCATCGCAGTGCTGGTCATCGTAGTCGTAAGCAAGGCCGACTCTTCAACAGATGCGCTCATGAAGCCTGCGAACCACTAATTGGCCACAAATCGCAACAAAAGACTTTGACCTATGCAGTGTGCGACCAAGCATCGGGGATTGTTTTGCTGGAATCAAAAAGTTCTGGGGTGCATGTTCTTTGCTTGATTTTATCGGTTTTTGTTGGTGCTGAGAGTTCGCGATTGCTCGCTTCCCAGCCTTCTTTTTTCAGTCTTTCACCAACCTCGTTTTTTTCGCACCGCGTCGACTTCGCCCAAAGAGTCGCGACTCTCGGTCCCTCTTCTAAACACATTCGTTTCCAACCCACACACACCCTTCTCACTTCCTGCCTCCTCAGAGCTGAATTACCCGTCCTCGATCCCAGTCTCGATCAAAGACACCAGAGCCTTGCCCAGTGATACTGGTCACACCGATTGCTACCTCAGTTTTCCCCTCAAGGGTGAACTTCTGAGCTCGCATTCACCTTGACGGCCCTTTCCCGAGACCATTTGCCCGCAGCAGCGCTGACGAACCAAATCCCCGCCCGATCTAACGACCTTTACGACGCCAACGACCCCCTCACGCCCAATTCACCACCGCGCCAGCAGCAGTCTCCCCTTCGAAGAACCCACCTTGAAGCAACATCTCCTGGTATCTCCCCTCCTCCACGCGTACGCTTTGTAGAGCAAAAAGCTAGAAGTGAGCATTTGGCCCATGAATTCGACGACGAGTTTGCCTCGACAACCACTCCCCTAGCACCTAGCTCGCAAGAAGTTTCCCCCGGAGCTCAGCGTCGACCACCGCACCGAGCATTACGAATCTCACGAAACACTGCCAGTGCTATCCTCTACGCCCTCGAAGAGGCACTTCGACACCCTAACCCCTTCACACCCGACCTTGTCGAGGAGAACGCTTCCATGTCCGACCTTATCGGTGGAGGGCCTTCGGCCTCCGCGGGTAATGGCCGGAGACCACAACCACCTCCTGCCAATACTGGCTCACCAAGCATCAAGGGACCGAGGGATATCATGCGGGAGCGCAACGCTCGAGAGGCAAGACGCAAGGCAGAGCAAGAACATAAGGATGCTCTAGAGCGAGACAGAGCTGAGGAAGATGCTCGATTGATTGCAGAGGATGAACGTCGGAGGAGTGCAGAGAGGCGAGCTGCTACCGCCGCCGCTGCTGCTGCTGGCGCTGGTGCACAAAGAGGAAGTGGTGAAGCTGGCCAGCGTGGATCTGGTGGGACTACAGGACAAAGAGTTTCCGATAACTCACAAAGATCCGACCGTAGATCGGGAGACAGAACCGCTACTGGTAGGCAACCGGACACTCCGCTTCAAGGTGTTGGTCGCGGTGGTACTGCAGTGGGAGGAGGTGAACCTGCAACTTCCCGTCCCCGCCCAGCTCAATCGCAACAACAGCAACAACCGAGACCAGTCCCTTCCGAAAACGTCCGAACCAGACCTGTCCCCACTGAAGCTGGTCCATCGGGTGCCGGCCAATCTTCTAACACCCAACAAGGCGGACCTGGAGGAAATCCTACTCGGTCCTCGTTTCCGCATGCATTTGAGCGGTGGGAAACACTTTCAGCTCACTGGGAAGGATTGACTTCATTCTGGATCCGCAGACTCGAAGATAACAGCAACGATATCAACCGTGATCCGCTCTCCCAACAGCTTTCTCGCCAAGTAACCGACCTTTCGGCTGCAGGAGCCAACCTCTTCCATGCAGTTGTTGAGCTTCAACGCTTGCGTGCTTCCTCGGAACGCAAATTCCAGCGCTGGTTCTTTGAGACCAGGGCTGAGCAGGAACGTGCACAGGAGATCCAAGCTGATCTGCAACGAAGCCTCGAGGATGAACGAGCCCATAGAGCTACAGCTGTTGAAGAAGCGGTCAAGAAAGAGCGCGAGAGGTCTAATGCAGATAAGCAGCTTGCTGAGATGAAGCGCGAACTCCAAATCTCCAAGGAAGAAGCTAGAAGAGCCTGGGAAGAACTTGGTAGACGTGAACAAGAAGAGAGAGAGCGTACTGCTTCTTTGCGAGAAGGACAGCCTACTCTTGTTGGAGGTGTTCAAGTTGTCCCCATGATGCAAGGTGTACCGAGTCGACATGGAAGCGCTCGTGATCGTCCTCCTACCAGAGATGGTCCGTACACCAGTGGTACCCCGGGAGCTGTACAGCAAGTAGAAGGCCCGGCCGACAGCGACCTAGCTTATCAAGAGTATACTCGATCCCAGCGTGAACCGGTTGACCCCTTCGTCGAAAGTCAGCCGCGTACTCCCACTGGCAGACACGCAGTTCCAACGTCTCTATCACAGCACCCTGCGTTCACCAGCTCCCAAGAGTACTCGCAAGCTCCAGCCGTCCAACCTGCGTCTACGTCCGCCTTCTACCAGCAGCGCCAAGGAACCTCACTCCACCCAATTCAACAAGACCCGGCATATGGTGCTTCGGTCCACTCTGAAGGTGCATTGAGCGAAGAAGAATACGAGATTGATGACCAAGGCCACTTCATCCTCGATGCTAATGGAAACAAGATCCGTTACCGAGCTCCATCTGAGGCGGATTCAGATGAGTACAATGCTGGTGCTGAGCGGGAGCGTGAGATTGCACACTTGCAGCGATACGGCCAAGTGTCTGGAGTCGAGTATGGAAGCGGAGCTACTACTACTGCAGGACGTGTTGCAACAAGCCACCCAACCATTGGCGAGCCTGTTGATTATTCTGGCCAGGCGTATGGTACTGCAGGACCTGCTGAATGGGCTGCGGTTCCCCGTCATCACCACCCAACAAGATTGTCTGATGTGTTGGAGGAGGATGAGAGAAGTCGAACTAGCGCCAGCCAAGTCAGTCGTACGCGAGGTGATTGAGGTGAATTAATGGAAAAGTGAAGAACATTTCCCTCCAGTAACTATAGATCTGGGATGATTTGAGCGATACTTGGCTGCAGGAGCATGGCGTGACGGTTGATCATTGGCATTTGATGAATATAGGAGCGAGCAGGTGAAGCATTTGATGGCGTCTGAGGTGTGAGATACTGTATGAAGTCGACTTTCTTTTTTCTGATCGCAGGAAAACAGCATGCTTGCATCGAGGGTTTAAGGACCTGTAACTGTAGGACTAGCATCGAGTCAGCCCAAGAAACGATGGGTATGGCTTTCATAGACTCTGAATTCCAGCCATTTTCAATGATTTTCGTGGTTGGTGTGAGGAATTCCACTGAGTGCAGAAGGCACGCCGCTTTTATCGGATTTACATTCACCCGAACTGTGGCTGTGACCAAAATCAAGCTAGCCTAAAGCGGCATCCCTAGTGCGAGAGCTTCAACCTCAATAGGTCACTGCAGCAGACAATCAGCTCAGTACCTGAACTGCAGCACCTGCACCAGCAATCATGTCAAAAGCTATTGTCCCAAGTCGGAAATTTCTGTCTTCTTTCTCTAGATCTCTAAGAAATGAGAGACTCCCATTCTCGGCAACACAATGCTACAAACTTTCCACCATGACATCCAATACTGCCCCTCGCAGCCAGCAATGTCTACGCTCTGCATCCAAAGGCAGCCAGCCCGTACGACAATTCGGCTCTTCTCCTCCTAAAGCCTACAAAACAGTACAAGAACAGCGATCACGCTACCGCTCTGGCGTACGGTTCCCCCCACCATCCGCCATATTTTAGCTAACAGCCTTCGCAGCCCTTCTCCTGGAAAGCAGGACTCCTGTTCCTTTCTTCTGGCGCAGCACTTATCTTCTACTTCCGATATGAGAAAGCAAGGATGGAACGGAAGCGCGTGGCGGAAGCTGCGAAAGGCGTCGGGAGACCGAAGGTTGGAGGACCGTTCCGCTTGCTGGATCAGTATGGCAAGGAGTTTACGGATGGGGATATGAAGGGGAGATATTCGCTGGTACGTTGCCTTGCCTAAATCTCAAGCCCAGATGTGAGAGAGCTGGAAGAGAGGTGTAGAGCAGAGACGAGATGAAAATCATACTAATTCGCCTCTGGGAATAGGTATACTTCGGCTTCAGCCACTGCCCTGATATCTGCCCCGAAGAGCTCGACAAGATGGCGCAAATGATCGATCTTGTGAACGCCTCGCCACTTCTCTCCGCCTCCTCCTCCCTCCCACCCCTTCTCCCGCTCTTCATAACTTGTGATCCGGCACGAGACACGCCTGGCGTCCTGCAAACCTACCTCTCCGAATTCCACCCCGCGATCATCGGCCTCACAGGCACTTGGGAACAGATAAAGGATATATGTAAAAAGTATAGAGTGTACTTTAGTACGCCGGAAGGCGTACAGAAGGGTCAGGATTATCTGGTGGATCATAGTATTTATTTCTATTTGATGGATCCCGAGGGTGACTTTGTGGAGGCGATTGGGAGGCAGCATAGTCCTGAGGATGCGGCGAAGATCATTCTGGCGCATGTGGGGGATTGGAAGAGGTAGATGACAGTAAAATGGTCCGGATAGATGCCGAATAGGGGAGGAGTGTATCATACTGTATATTCATGTATCGATGGCCACAAAAAATGAACATAATTCGCAGCTCCAGTGTTGGAAGTTTCAATCCAGCCATGAATCTGCGTCCAGGTTGGGAATTTGGGACTTGCAGATCAGATTTCATTGTGCAGAATGTCCCAAGTGGGATGAGCTCACAACTCATAGCCTTCAAAATCATGTGTTCAACTCTTGCAATATATCACTTTCAGTATAACCTTCTAGAAATTCCAACGGCATCAGGGATTCAGGGGAAGACGGCCGCCGCTCACTCGGCTCACAGATCCTGGGTCACTGGGTATTGTGGCGGATAAAGTTCAAGTGTGGGGAACACCACCCCCGTTTCGTTTCACGCGTATCCTAGCTGTTTACAATTAATATATTTAGTAATTACCACTCCTCAAATTTAAGGTCGCTGTCAGCTGAATGCATTTCTCCAATACATTAGCCTGCTATTTCTTGGGACTTTCCGTCATGGGTGCACTTCCATATCTTTCTTACTTAAAGATAACTGGTGGGAGATTTTGCGGGGAACTGAATATTTGTATTGGAAATTCGTGAGAATAAGGAGCGAGCGGGGCTTGTGAACGTCCCCATCTCATTTCAAAGCTCAAGCCAGAGTTATACCTGCTCATTTCTCGTGGGATACAAATATTCAAGTAATGACCTAGATTGCATTCATCATATCTCAAAATGTGGACATTCCTGTTTCCCGCTTTGTTACTAGCAGGAGTTCAATGCTCTCTGACCTACAAAGGAGTAGACTGGTCGTCGCTGCTCATTGAAGAAGCAGCTGGATACTCATACAAGAATGGGACTACCCAGCCTCTGGAAACGATTCTGAAAAGTAGTGGGGTCAATACTGTCAGACAACGGTTATGGGTCAACCCAACAGGTGGAAATTATGATCTCGACTACAATATCAAGCTTGCGAAGAGAGCAAATGCTACGGGTCTGAACGTATATCTCGACATGCATTTCTCAGATACCTGGGCGGATCCCGGCCACCAAGTGAGTTCCTCCAAAGTTAGCCTCTATATCTCAACTCAGGTCTAACAAGCACTAAAGACCACGCCCTCAGGCTGGCCAACAAACATCAACGACCTCTCCCGGGAACTCTACAACTACACCCTCCTCGTCTCCAACACCTTCGCCGCCGCCTCCATAACCCCAACCATAATCTCTATCGGCAACGAGATAACTGCCGGCTTGCTCTGGCCCCTAGGCAGCACCAAATCCTACGCCAACATCGCGCGCCTCCTCCATTCCGCCTCTGCAGGCATAAAAGCCTCCTCCCTCTCCCCCCAACCTAAGATCATGATCCACATCGACAACGGCTGGAACTGGGACACGCAGAAGTACTTCTACACCACCGTGCTCTCACAGGGGACTCTGAACGCTTCGGACTTCGATATCATGGGTGTCTCATACTATCCGTTTTATAATAGTCAGGCGACGCTGGCGAATTTGAAGACGAGTTTGACGAATATGGCGGCGACGTGGGGGAAGGAGTTGGTGATTGCTGAGACGGATTGGCCGGTTTCATGTCCGAGTCCGAGTTATGCTTTTCCATCTGATGCGAGTGCGATTCCGAAGAGTGTGACGGGGCAGACTACGTGGGTTAAGGATGTTGCAAGTGTGGTGGAGGGTGTGAAGGGTGGGAGTGGATTGTTTTATTGGGAGCCAGCGTGGATACAGAATGCTGGGCTGGGAAGCAGTTGTCCGGATAACTTGATGGTGGAGCAGAGTGGAGCTGTGAGAGCGAGCTTGGGGGTCTTTAATGAGATTTGAATTTATGATTATTGTTCTGTCTGCAAGGCTTCCCTTCTCTCGGCCAGCATTGTTGATCTACTTTTGAGTTCTGTAGACTTGATGAGTAGAATGGCGGACGTGACCTATTCTGAAGCATAAGTAAATCAGGCTATAACTAGAAAAGTACATCTCTTGATTCTTTACAATTGAAGCTTTCGGTTGGAGTAGACGGTCGAGAAAGCTGGGAGTTGGCCTCTTGCTTTCCATTGAGTCCAAGAATTCGCAAGCATGCTTGGAGAACATGGTATGAAAATATATCAACCAATGGATTACAGTATCTTGCAATACTGTTCAAGTTCGTCACTGCACGTCCCTATTACACGCCAGACGATCTAGCTAAAGATCCAACTACCGATCGAAATACCCACACGCTAGCACCACAAGTTCGCCTTCATCAAAATGAGTAATCATCTCCTGTTTGTTAGAGTCTATCACGTATTGATTACTTCTTGGTGGGCACTTCAGGTATTTTGTAAAGGGTATTAAACGCTCTCATTAAATAATCTATGCTTCCATAATTGCTCCCCAATATGATTGCAATCAATCGACCTTTCGAAATTTCGACTATCCAATGTTTGCTGAATTCGAGATCTTCAAGTCACCCAATAGTAGCTGGCAGGCAGACCCGAGCGAAGAAAGGATAGCGAGATTCTTTCCAAGAAACCGAAAGGATGCAAGTTCAAATTAGAAGGCCTTAATTTAAGTTCTCCATATTAACGGAGCCCTGAACACATCCACCAGTAGTAGTTTGCCAGATGGCCGTGCCACCGTAGATACCTTGTAAGAAGTTAGCTAGTTCCTAGACATCTCCTACGCTGTAATCCACTTACATTGTGCCGCAGCACTCAGGACGCTGATGCAGTCCGCACTGGAAAGGTCGGCGGTGCTCGCAGGATTAGCTGAGCATCCACCCGGGAAAGTACCATCCGCCGTCAGAGCCACTGGAAAGAGGTTAGCAGATAGGCCTCAGGTAAGGAAGCGGAGGCGTAGGAAACGAGTTCTCTGCTTATGGAGAATCGTGTTTGAAGAGCATGGGGAGCTTAGGATGATCACATACGATTGAGCTGCATTTGATTGCCGGCTGGTCCCACGATCTTGTTCTCACTTGGACCAGTGCTTGTCTCGAAACTGGCAGTGTTGGGGCAAAAGGAGAGAATTGCAGGCGACACGTCGGATGTCAACGCAATGAAACTAGGATCTGTGGACTGGGAGTTGCAGACGTGCGAAATGACGTGAGCCGTGGGTGTTGGAGGAGGCGGAGGGGTTTTTGAGCTGGTCGCAGGAGCTGCTGAAGTGGACGTAGCTGCGGACACCGGCTGAAGTCCTGGTCCAGACTGATCGATCTCGAAGATGACACAGCCTTGGGTATCTGCAGTAAGCCAGGTTATTGCACCGCCTCCGTCAAGGCCTAGGGACGTGGTAGCTTCAGACACTCCCTCTCAGAATACAAGCTGCTGTTACTTACACCAATCAAAGACAGTATCGAAGCCGGCGATACACTCAGCAATGCCAATGGAACGAGGATACCCACCAACGGAACCTGTTTGTTTGAAGAGCACCAAGTCAGCATATTTCTAATGTTCCAAGAGCTGCAGTTCAATGCTTTTGATGGCACAAATGGTTGAAAGACACCGCGAGTAATGGAGGACTTACAAGCACCAGGGCCGTCGTACGGTCCAACAATGAGCTCAGTGGTGACCTCCTGAACAGGTGACGATGGGGGTGTTGATTTGAAAGTGATGTTGGCACCACTCGTAACATCACCCGATGGCACATTAGTCGGGGGCAGACCAGGTCCAGGCCAAGACCAAAACCCTGAGCAGAACTGCTGAATAGTGGCATTGGCAGCAGCCGTATCGAGAGTAAAGCCTTGGTTGCTATTGCATTGATCTCCAAGATATCCCGTGGGACCGGGAAGAGGTGCTGTCATTGTTGCTAGTCTCGATGATCTAGCTTCTGCTGAGCTGACCGAAACAGCAGATACTGATGCGGCACTAGCACGGGAAATCGAGGCTAGGCTTGCACTTGAAGCTGATGCTACTGAGGCCAGACTTGCGGAAGCTGCTGAGGCGCTCAGGGCGCTTGCACTTGCCGGAGAAACACAGGTTGGTGGTGAACCAGCCTGGCGCTTAGCATTCAGGGATACTTCACACACAGGCTGCTGATTCAAACCTAAGGGAATCTCGTTGTTGTATATCACGTTCGCAAAATTCGGAGTTGAGGCCCCGGCTGGTGTGGGTCGCACATATCCAGATTGTACCAGATACTGTTTGACCACATTGGCCCAGCTATTACCATTTTGCTGATCAGCTGGCAGGGTGTTGTAATTTGCTGTGATGTATTGTGTACCCTTGGGACTACCCAAGAAATACGCAACCAATCCGGTTGTGTAAGCAGCAGCTATTTCAGACAGGTTAGTTCCTGAATGGCCAAGTAGAACACAGTTACTAACCGACGGAAGTCATTCCAGTTTTTTGCGCAAGTACACCACCTATACCAGGGCAGGTCTGAAGGCCTCCAGGAGCCCAGATATCAGCAGAAGAGCCAGGAAAGTTCGGGTTTTCTTGGTACTGGGTGAGATCGAGGTTTACGCCATCATTGTTCACAGCCCCAACCGAAATGACTCCCAGATTGTTATTCCATAGCGCTGGTACAGAGCTGACTTGTTTTGCGTTTGGGTTGACCACTGGATTGCTTTGCTAAGTTCCAAAATGTTAGTGAATGCATGTACCGGGGTGTGGACGTAAATACCGAGTTTGGAGGTTGTGAAGGATTGGCTCCTCTGAATGTCCCTCTATTTCCTGACCCTGTTACAACCACCACTCTTTCGTCAATCACTTCCCTGATAGCGTCATAGAACTCCCAATCATCATCAGTAGCTTGAGGGATTCTACCAGCAGTATCTTCGAACCCCGAAGATAAGTTGATGACTGCTCTGCCTTGAAGGCCTTTTGCTCGGACATCCTCAAGTACAAGGCGAAAAGCGTCAACGTAAGGACCATATCGGATAGGGTACTGTCTTCCACGAGCTTCTTCTTCGAGTGTTGGCTTGCCTTGTGGAATTCTGACAATTGTGAGAGCTGCGTTCTTCGAGACTCCATATGCTTCGCCCACGGCCTTGGCAGCCATACACTAGAGGTATAGTTAGCAAGATGTTATCCAAGGTCTGCCATATCTACTGGCTTGACTTACTGTTCCATGGCCAGTGTAATCAGTATTCAAATCTGGATTTGCGGCCACCATTGTGGCGTCCAAGTAAGTATATGGCTCCCATCGGTCAGTGGCGTCATTTGCATTGCCAGGATACAGATATTGTACCGGAAACCCGTTTGCCGCTGATGGTGGAGGCTAGTTCTTGCTGATTAGCGTGCTTTTAACACACAGTATTCATGGCAATCTCACCGGAAGGGATTGATCCATGCCACTATCAATAATGTAGATCATAACATGACCCATGATCTCATCTTCATATGCATACGAAGAGATATCTGCCAATTGTTGCCCTTGAGGTTGGGAGATGACCCTCAGCTCATCAGGGACAGGATTCTCCTGTTGGTTAACGGTAGTCGGCGGCGTCTGTCGCTTATGCTCTTCGAACCCCCAATCATCACGTCGTCTACGTCTCGAAGGTGGAGGCACAGTGAGCGAGCCATCAATGGTCGTGTCTGGCAAGTCGTCAACCCAGTCATCAAAGTCTATCTCTGGGTCGACATTGGTGATTTGAACGACCTTTTTTCAAAGCGTCAGCTAGGGTTTTCCTCTTTGATCATTGTCCACATACAGCTGGGTCTTTCAAATATTCCTGAATTTGCGTGGAATTAAGAGCTTGCTTCCAGAACAGAACCAAGCCGATGTCTGGCACATCGACAGTCCACAGAGTACTGGGATCGGTTTCAACCATCAGACGGTTCGTAAACGCATCGAGGACCGAGTAATCTTGGGTAGGGTCCGGCGTGATCATGTAAATAGTTGGTGTTGATGGGGCCGTTGTGGTGGTTGATGTTGTTGTCGACGATCCTGGAACAATCAGCAAAGCTCAAGATATAAATCTTTCACATTGTTCTTACCCTTCTGAGAACATTGTGTAACCACTGGGGCGCAGCTGACTGACGTGGTAGTCGAACTCACCGTCCCCGAGATACTGATCTGCAATAAGGTCGAGCAGTCTGTAACCGTTGCAGTACAAGATGATGACGACGATGACGACGGCTCAGTACTCGTCGGCTCTTGATCCTTGTTTGGATCCGGGTCGTTCACCGGAGGCCTAGGCTTGTAATGAGGGCTACTGTGATCACAGAAAAAGATGCACTGAAAGTACCATTAGTAGCAGGAACATTAAAGTTACCATCGTAGACAATGTTCAGGTCTGGCATGAACATTGAAGGCCGGATTTCCTTGGTTGGGCCATTATAGAGATCTAAGATGAAGCATATTCGGTCCATGGATCTCATTTGGAGCTTTGACAAGCATCGCTTGGTAACCTTGCTCAAGGATTCTCGAAGACAATGTAAAACAAGAAAGACTGAAATGATAGGTATAGAACATTGGACACCCAACATTCGAAATACGAGATTAACTTACCGGGAAGTGGAACTCCGGGATCTCAGGTAGTCCTGGGAGTGTGAAGTCGATGTTGAAAAGGTCCAAAGAGTCCGTAGGAAGATTGCCAAGGATCCAGTCAAATGCTCCACATTCAGGACACCCAAAACTAGCAAATATTGGCCACCAGACAAGAATTCCATCGTTGTTCTTTGTCTGTGTAATAGTATTGGTGGTCAAATTGGGGATGCTAGTGGAAATCAAAGTGAGACCCGGCGGTTCGGTGGTGATTGTTGAGGTAACGACTGGACTGTACAGAGTGAAGAGACAGTCGGGGAAAGGGAATCCATCGCAGATGTCGGTACCAATAGCGGACGTGAGACACCGAGGCCATTGATTGCAGGTAGCATCAGGCTCGCCCAAAATGCAGGGAAGAAGTGAAGTCGTGCCACAATTCCAGCTGAGTTCGCTTTGGACTGAGGTTGGAATTGCACCCAAGAGGCAACTAGGGAACGGTGAACAGGTTGCGGGGATATCGGTAGCAGAAGGGTAGAGACAAGTTGGGAACGGCGAGCAGACTGTTCCTGTAGGTGGCGGAGCTCCGCTGAGAGGAAGTCCGCTAGTATTAGGGGGACCTGTTGGCGAAGGAACTCCAGTAAATGATCCACCAGGTGTTGGTGCAACTCCTGTGAATAGACTTGTAAAGGAAACCCCACGTGAATCTGTTCCAGTCACCGTTGATGTGAAAGGGAAGCCGAAGCCTGTTAGTAAACTGGTCACCTTACTACCTTGTGCGTTCGTCTCAACTTCGGTCGAGGTGAAGGGCAAAACAGCTTCAGATGGTGTAAACGTTCTTTGGATGACAGTCGTGAAAGGGACACCTTGCGCATTTGTTCCTGTCGAAGTGAAGGAAAATGGCTGAATAGACGGAGCTGCCGAAGGAACGACACCCGAAGAGGGAGCAACTGTTGCAACGATGACCGTTGAGAAGGGGCTGCCCTGAGCATTGACTCCAGTGCTGGTGAAAGAGAAAACCTCACCAGAAGACTTTTCTGGCTGAGAAGTGCCAACAGAAGAAGAAGCGAGTGATGGAGAAGCCTGCGAAGGAGTCAAGGTAGCAACAATGACTGATGAGAATGTGCTTCCTTGCGCGTTGATCCCTGTAGTCGTGAACGAAAACACTTGCAATGGCTGAGAAGATGGCTGCGCAGACGCAGAAACAATCGACTGTACTGGCTTGCTTGGTGAAGCAGTAGATGGAGTAATAGTTGCCTGTACGACGCTAGTGAAAGGCGATCCTGCACTGTTAGTTCCAACTGTCGTAAAAGAGAATACCTGGGCTGGAGCAGATGAGGCAATGGACAGAGAAGAGGATTCGCCGGAAGCAGCAGTCGACATGGAAGCCGAAGCTGTTTGAGTTCCAGCAGAAGCAACTAGGGTTGAGAAGACCGACTGGGAGGTATGCGTGTTGGTACTGGCTGGAGTCGAGCATGCTGACTGCGAGGTATGCGTGTTGATGCTAGCGGGAGTTGAGAAGGCCGATTGTGAGCTATGCGTGTTGATACTGGCTGGAGTCGAGAAGGCCGACTGCGAAGGCTGGGTGCCAACACTGACCGGGGTAGAGAGGGCGGGCTGCGAAACGCCCGTGCTGATACTTGACGCGGTCGAAGAGCTCAGTTGCGGCGTGGAGGCGAACGTGTTGCTCTCGAGGCAAGAACAAGCCGAGGAAATACGAGCAATTGTTGAACCTGTGCATTGGGTCGCATACGAGGGAAGACCAACAGTTGTTGTGACAATTGACTGGGCGAAAATTGAGCAGAATGCCTGACCTTCACCACGCTCAAATGCTCGAAGACAATTGTCAGCATTGCAACCTTCAGCAGGAGCTTGCACAGCAGTGGCAATGGTTGTGGAGGAGGCCTCGGTGCAAGCATTGTTCAGGCAAGAGCATGCTGAGCTGACTCTGGAGATGGTCGATCCAGTGCACTTTGTAGTGTACGAGGGCAGGCCAGCAGTTTCCGTAACAACTGATTGCGTGAAGGTGGAACAAAATTTCTGACCCTGGCCACGCTCAAATGCTCGTAGGCAATTGTCGGCGTTGCATCTTGAACTTTGGCAAACTGAACTTGGAGACCAGCTTGGCAAGGCGATATGCAGGCTGCCGATCGAAGAACTTGGGAGCGGATGATTACGACCAGGGCAATCGGTAACCGTTGGGTGGCAAGAAGTGATGGTGATCAACATCGTTGAAAGAACTGTAACCGTAGGCTCAGCACTGAGTTGAGCAGAGCCAAACGAGAGCGGCAATGCTGCCAGGACCAAAAGGAGACGCATTTTGCGTCAAGTTCATGAAGTACGGAAACCTGGTAGCGAGATATTAGCAAGCTGGTCGATGGTGATATCAACTGGACAGTTCGAGGTTAGCAAGAGAGAAGGTAAAGGTAAAGGATGGGCAAGAAAATCTTGCCATCCACCGTCAACTGAAATTTCCGGGTATTCCAAAAAATACCAGACACTCACTCGTGATGGAACGTAAGTCCCTGCTACTGTGAGGTAATCAGGTGCGTGAAGCTCCAGCGATGGTGGGTAATCAGGGATTGGGGTGCGACAGGATGGGTAGTGTTCGGAGGGATGTGGAAGTGGGGGGGGGGGGGGGTTGTGATGGAAGGGGAAAATCTCGACACAGGAATGACAAGGTTTTAAGCTCTCTTAGGGTAGATGGGAATTTAGTGAATGCGACTTACCTCCTGCCGTTCACACTATCACCTTATCCTTGGTTTAAGTGTTGCGTCGTTGTACCTCAAGCCCTGGTCCTATGAGGACAAAGGCGATGCTGGCAAGTCCGAAATGTCCTAGAAATCATGTTCAGTCCAAAGTACAGGCCTACCAAGGAGGACTTGCGTACCGAAGCATCCGCTTCCTATTTGGAAAACGTGAGGATCAAAAAGGTACTCTTACGCAGCGTCAATCGTTGAGAATTGCGATCTGTCCCGAAGGTGTTAATTACTCAAGCTAAATATGAGCAACGTGATTAGCTTGTCCTGATACTTGCAAAGAGATTGACATTGACAGACTGAAAGTTATCTCTCCGCGCTCAGGCGGCGAGGGTAGCTGAATCTTAAAAAGGCGATTTGGTAAGGGAGGTTGCAAGCAGAAGAAAGCGGATGTGTGTACTCACCTCTTCAAATAAAGACGGAACGACAGGTCAAAGTTGAGAGCTGTCGATGAGTAGTAGAAGAAGTGGAAGGAAGAGGGAGGTTGGTTGTTGTTGATGGAGGAAAGGTCAGGTCTAAGAGGGGAAGGTAGGGTTTATATATCCTTATGTTCTGTAGCTAAGAGACGGATGAACTTAGAGCAGTGAATTAAGCAGATATGAGCATGACGTTGAATGGAACGAGTTCATAAGATGGGATGAACAGCTTTTGCGGTAGTGAACTGAGCTGTTTAAGAGTATTGGTTTGCAAAATACGGAGTGACTGATCAGAATAAAATCACATAAAGTTGATTATAACAACAGCCAAGTGAAGAAGAGACATATCTTGGTTGCAGTGATAAACATGAAAATGAACATTCAGACAAGAACCAGGTATGGTAGCACAGTGAAGACAGCCAGCACTGCACCACTAACTTATAATGATTGAAAACTGAGTGGCCAAGGATAAATAGCAGAATGCTTATTAAGTGTATTTTGTTGCAAAACTCATGAGAGAGGTCTGTTCCAACCAGCTCTTACACTATCAAAGCTTCTACTCAGTGGGGTCTTCCTGCTCATTAATAAATATCATGATAGGATTGAACATGTGAGAGACGGCTGAACTCCACTATACGTAACATAAAGGGCGAGAGAAGAATTTATGGGTTCCATAACACCGCATTAATTCAGATACGAGATTGGAAAGACTAATTGCGAACTAAAGCTTAATGAATGATCGCAATGAAATTGGGAGGTGAGCAATGTCACGTGACATTATATCAGCTTGTCACGATCAGCCCCAACATTTCATAACACGTAGTCAAGCACACAGCAGTCACTACCTTTAAGATGCATCATACTTTCCGCATCCTTAGGTAGCACTATGCTAGGGAAGGCTTTATATTCAAAGCACTCGAGGAGCGATGAGCCGACTCGAATCACAAGCTCACGATATCCTGCAACGAACAGTTCTTCGACTTCGAGAACATGGATGACATCGTATCACAAAGAATTGAAGCACGGACTTGGCTCTAAGACATATAGAAAGTTATGATGACCATTTACATGAGACGAAGCTCCTCCCATTATAACCCTGACGCGATTGTTCAAACACTTGGTAATCACGAGCAACAGCCGAGGCGAGCCATTGATGCCGCGCCTTGAGACCTTGTCAGAAGCAAACAAATGAGCCAAACGGGGTAATTAGGCAACATATCCACTCGGATTATGAATTGCAAATTGCTCCAACGCTGAGCAGGTACAAAATGAATCTAGATGGAGTTGGCCGAGAAGGAGAGTGAAGGTTGGAAGTCGTGTCGTTGACACGAAATCTCGCTAAGGCAATGTAAATCCCGAAGAGCGATCCTTTCCCAATGCAGGAAGCTAGCACTCCCCTTCTTTCTTTCCCAGACACTTCACCGTATTTACGTGCAAGAGCGAGGAAACGCTCAATTCGCAGCTTTGATTGAGTCGTCCAGAAAGAAAAAAGGGATACACCTGTGAAACTCAAGATGTTCTTACGTAAACTTCCCCGGCCAATCACAGTCAATCATGCAAGGCCACGCCACCCGCCAGCACCACCCCTGATCCGACCAGATCAGGCACCCGCATCATCCGATTCTCAAGTTCCCAACCTCACTCAACAAAGCCCAACACGCCAGTTCCTCTACAAAATCCCCCAAAACTTTCCATGATAACAGAACAATATCATTTCAAACAAGCAAGCCTCTCAAGATGGCACTTACGCTCCGCCCGCAAACCCAAAATGGCATCATGGTCTGGACACCAAGCACACTTCTCCTGCACCTTCTCTGGAGCTGGCAATTCGCCCTTTTTTGCGCCGGCGAAGTGCTCCTCTTCTTCGCAATAGCCACGGCCTCTGGACTCGGCTGGGCTGAGGATCACGCTGTACCTGCGTACATCCCCCTTTATCCATTCCTGAAACTGTAACATCTGACATGAAATACTTAGCTGGGCCTGGATTATATTCTTCGTTACTCTACTTCTGATTATCACCGTCATAGCAGAAATATGCGCGTTCGCAAACGACATCCTCTCACCACTGCTCTACCTCGGTCTTCAGACCTTAAAGCTCGTCTATGCGACTGTGATCTTCGTCCTGTTCGTTGTCTTCTTCTCGCATTCAGCCTATTTTCTTGATTTGAAACGGTTTGTTTTCGGTATTGTCGTATTTTGGTATGCTTTCTCCTATTATCTTTCTTTCATGAACATTGGAGCCGGGATACTGAAGATCTACAGCCCACCATGGTTCATCACTTTCTTCCTCGCCATCTTCATTTATCTCACCACTCCATCTTCCGTCAACCAAAAATCAGCAGAGAGTATCGAGAACGGAAATGTTGAAGCAGCAACCGAAAGAGCACCGCTGCTTCCCACGCAAATTCCAAGTCCGAGGTTACCGAGTCAAAGAATTGCTGTGCAGAGGTACCCAAGTTAGACGTCAAACCGTTATGACGAGCTGGACTCGGAAGAAGAGAAAGAGCCTTCGATTAAGAATTAGTAAGGAATGCAAATGACCCTGAACACCAGCCTCAGTCCGGTTCGAGCATTTGATGGACATTGCACCATGATCCCATATCAGCTCCAGCTTTTACTCCATGAATCCCGACCTCAGACGCCAAAATGAAAAGAATATTCAAGACATTACCACCCGTATAACAACAGTATCACCACCCGAATTCAAAGTCGAAACGGAAACGGAAGCGGAAACAAAAGTTCCAAGTAGCAATACAACCCTCCTCTCAAGCCTCACGACGCTGGAACGTCTCAAATCAAACAGAAATTATACAGTTCTTCGAACAAGAGCTACCAGGCGCCCCACTACACGTCAATAGCACAGAAATAAAAGAATCACATCCGACTCACTTCAACAAATACCCAAACCACACTTCTCACCCGCCTCACCATCAACAACCGAATCGCCACAATACCCACAATCGCAATCAGCATCTCTCCCCCAGCTTGGCTTAGCTCTCTCCAAATCAACACATACCAAAATCCACAATCCTCCGACCACCCACTCCCATAAACGCCATTCATCAGCCCAGCATCACACCATCTCAATCAGTCTCTCCCCCTCTCTTCTCCCCCCTCCCGTCCCCACAAATAGGCACACACCTACAGTCCTTCGAACATCTAGAACCCGGGACGCCCTTCAACGGTCCAAGATCATAGGTGTCGACGATGCCGTCGCCGCAATATCTGTATTTCTGGCATGTGGAGAAGCACCTGGAGCTTGGCTTCCCGTTAGTGCTGGGCCGTGGGTGTATTGTTGTTCGGGGTATTGGACGATGGCTGTGAGGGAAGAAGTTGGGTCAGTTCTTGGGTGAGGGAAGGGGAGAGGGGATGCTGGAGAGGAGGATGCCATCGCCGCATTCGTCGCAGTCGCCGGTAATGGATGTGTAGTGTGTTGGGTAGGATGTTGGTGCTGGAAGAGGAATAGGGGTCGTTGAGTATGAAGTGATAGCTGTGTATGTGACTGGTGGAGGCTCGGAGGTGCTGTCGTAGGTCTGTCCCGGCATTGCGGCGGTGAAGTCGAGGAAGATTGAGAGTGTGGGGAGTGTGGGTTACGATATTGAGTGATGAAGTGCTTGTCAGTAATCCAGAAAATTAGAATGTAAAATCAGAAGATTGGAGGATAAAGAAGAATAAGATTCCAAGTCAGGACTCAATGAAGAGAATGAAAAGCAGAGAGCTCCTCCACCTCCTTGATGAAGAGCCTGCCTGAGCTTTCCGCAAGCGTCAAATCTCGCTTCGATCTCAGGTATGCTGAGTACAAGTGCACTAACTTGTGTTCCCCAGACGACCTGAGACATAATGTAGCACAGAGCCGCAATACCCCGCAAAAAATAATCAAAAAATCCAAGTACGATGAGGGCATTGGTTCCTGAAGCCACGGGCTGTATGGCCTGTATCCGAGCTAAGCAGAGAGTTTCCAGCAAACTCGATACGAAAGGAGAGAAGAACGAGCAGTAACGCAATACCCTCCACGGTAGCTGAGGCTATTAACACGCTTAAGAATAGCAGCAAAGTACCGAACCTCGATAGATGGGATATCAATCTCAGACGTAGACATCAGCCAAGCTCCCCCCCTCACCATTTCCACCCATTCCATCACTCATCAGCAAGGATCTACTCACCCAACTACCAATGTGGTTGGCCTAAGTAAGCAGAGTGAAACCGCGGCTCACTGCTCACTGCGCTGACCCAGCCCCTGCCTTCGCTTATGCCACAGACCTTCTCCGTATTCGTAGCTACCAAGCTTCACAGTACTGTGTAACACCAACCTCACCTCAGATCCCTTTTCAATCTTGGAGGCGGAGTGCAAACCCCTTCCTTTTAACATCACAGTCAAGCCAGACAGGAGGTTCTTTTCCCCCCCAACCAAAGATGGTTTCAGATTGGGGGGAGAGATAGGAGTGTTGACACATCACTTGATGTTTGGCTGTAAGATATGATGCCGGATGTGGATGCGGAGAGGAGAGCCGAAAATAGATGCTTTACGAGGTTTAGCGGCTAACTGTTTTATTGACATTGGGGTGGTGTCATGTGACGTCCCCTAAGCCCTATGGCCTCGCTCACGAGCTGACGGGAGTGGATGGTGTGCACTTGCACGAAAAAAGGGAAGTGGAACAGTGGGTTTAGGAAATAGAGGAAATAATCGAAGTCACTTGAGGAACTAAAAGTAAGGTAAAGTGTAACATATTCTCCTTATTATGTCTCTGTAAAACTATAAATATCTCTCTACATCAACGACAAAAGCCATGACGAGATAAGCGAAGGTGAAAAGATAAGCAGCAGCAGCTCTCAATTAAATGCCGACCAAGCAGCAAAAGAACATCCGCAGCGCGCAAATCTAGACAGGGATGGCACATCCGAACGAGGTAGCGACCGTTCCGCCGGGGCCGAAGATGGAGATCAGACCTTCGATGGCAGCCCACGAGCCCATGCCGCAGCAGGCGCAGCCGCCGAAGAAGTACAGGAGGTTGGGAATAGTGAGGTGGAAGTTCTTGAAGAACCCGCGGCTCCAGCGCTTGAAGCCAGAGTCATGGCGGGTCGTGACGCCGGTGTGGGGGTCGAAGCCTTCTCCGGGGAGCATGGCACCGAGCTGGGTCTGGAAGCCGACGTACAGGATGGCAGGGAAGGTGTAGGTGAAGTTGAGAATGAGCAGGGAGCTGACGATACCGGAGATACCGTTCAGGTTGGGCACTGCGGCACCGACAACGAAGGCAAGGAGCCAGTAGATGGGGCCGAGCGACCACCACATGTATCGGCCCTTCTTAGTTGCGATCTCGGGGAAATTGAAGACTTCTTGGAAGACCTCAATGTAAACTGTCTTCATGCCAATGTTCATGTACAGGACTAATAACAGTGGTTAGCTAGATCTGGATGGGGGAGAGAACAGGCACTCACAAGCTGCGATAAGGCCGGTGATCAGACTAAACACATTTTGAACGGTTTGGAGATTGACGGGAAGAATCGAGTTTCCGATGTTGGAGATGGAGTATTGACCGAAGTGGGCGTAGACAAAGGCTCCGAAGAAGATGTAGACAACGCAGATGAAAGCCTGGGCGCAGATCATTCCCTTCCAGAAATCCAATGGGTGACGCATCTCAGCAAGGAAGGCGACGAAGAGAAGAGCACCGCCCCAACTGTCTATAATCATATTAGCCCCCAGAGCAGGATTGCGAACGACCTAGGATACTTACAGATCATTTGGTTGACACCGCCAAATTGCCCAGCAAATCCGTCTGCTTGTTGTTGGTACTGATTTGGTGGTGGGCCAGCGAATGTCACGACCGGGTTGGTACCCTTTATGCGTGTCGAGGAGTAGACAGCTTGGTAATCGATCGCATTTTGACCCTTGGAAACGGCTGCCATGCTGTTCACTGTTAGCATGTAAATTTCAAGCCCAGATTGAAGGCACATACATGATGATGAAGCAGATGACATTCATCCACACAGATGCGTTGGCGAACCAACCAACACGTTGCAAGCTGCGGATGCTTCCAACAATGATACCGGCGATTGTGAAGATAATTAAGCAAGCAATGAAGCAGACCTTTTCCTGGGACAATTGAGCAAGAATCGTGCCACATCCAAGAATCAAGACAGCAACAGTCTATCACAAAGCCCGAATTAGTATTGCAGGATATTAGGGTTGGATGTATGGCATACCATGAATTGTTGTAGCGCCTGCATAATGTTGATGAAATGGCGGGATTTGGCGCCATACACGCGATAAAAGGTGTCGCCGAAACTTTGCAGAGGGAAACGAGAAGAGTCGAGAGTCAGGAACACCTTGTACAAGATCCAACCACTCCAGAAGGCAGCGACACCGAAAATGATGTAGAGAGCGACACCGGGACCGTAACCGACACTAGCAAAGACAAACCTACATGCCAAGCCAGGTTAGCAACTCTCAAGTGTTGGAAAACAAAGTATCAAGGCTTACGGAGTTGAAGACCAACCGAGAATGTCGGTGGTGATCAGGAAAAAGATAGTTCCCCAGCTAGAGGTTCTCAAGGCTCTGGCTGCGACTCTCCATTCCTCGTCCGTGACTGTAACAGTGGTGGGCGAGCCTGGAGCCTTCTCATTCTTCTCGTCGGTCTCACTGCCCGCCGTCGTCGCATGGGTTACCATACCGTGAGCAGCTAGCTCTCGTGCTGCCTTCTCCTTTCTCTCGATGTGGACACCCTTTGAGAAGCGGCCCGAGATCATCTTCCCGATACTCCAGGGACCTTGCTCAGACTGGTAGATGCGCTCGGCCTCAAGCTCCTCGGCACGTTCAATCTTGGCCCACTGCAATGGATCAGCTCACGAACAGTGTATGGAGAGGAGAGTCGGCAGCGTTCATCATGCTTTCAGCCAGTGGGAACAACTCACGTAGACATATTCTTCGAAAGTGACAGAGGGGTCCACTCGGGCTCTGAGACCCCAAGTGCGCTGGTAGACTTCGTCAACATTCTCGGGGTCGACGTGTTGTCGGGGATCCGCGATGGGTTCAATGCCAGCGTTGCTCGCCATGTTGACTGGATTCCAAGTCGGTAGAGCTTAGCGAAAGGGGGGAGTGAATGTGAAATGCGACACAAGAGAACGAGAGACAGGGCAGCACTTAATATATATATGAATGCGCGCAGGTCGCCCCTTGAACGATCAATGCGCCCAGACTCGAGATCCTGGAGACGAGAGCAGGTAGGGAAGGGTCTCAGAACCCCGCTAGAAGATAACAGGGAAGTTGGAAGGTATAGGATATATTCCACCTGCCTAATGTGGATGAAATCTGCAGTGGTTACCTTCTGCATCTGATTGCGCAAATCAATCCAGCACAACGGCAGCCAACCAATGGGTCTGGGTGTGTCCTGGAAATAGTCATATGGCTGGGACACCGCATGCGCACTGGAGGAAGAACTACGGATGGAGAAGGCACGCCTACAAAGGAGAGACCAACGGTTCGCAGCCAAGGGCTTCCCCGAGGCCCCAACTTCCCAAGTTGCATGTCTAGACTGGTAGACTCCATGGGTGATGGATGCGAAACAACAAGGTGGGACGGGCGGTGCTCCACCAGCTCAGTTGGTCGTGGCGGCGATGTGCAGATCACTACAAGAAGTAGGTCTTGGCGGCTATCGGCCACTGCGAAGCTGGCGTGGGCACCTCCTCAACACGACTACTCGGACACTCCAGCCTCCAGCGCTCATGGAGTTGCCGAGAAGCCTAACTGGAAATGCCGAGACGCCTTCCACAGAGTGCGTCTTCTGGAAGCTGAAAGGAACAAACTTCAGTCTCCAAGGACCACGACTCTGGCATATCATAGGTTGGGCTCGCTTGGGGGTATCTTTCAGCTGGCGAGCTGAGTCGTCCAGCTCTCCCTCCAGGCATCCCTCCAGGCACTGCAGGCAGGTTAGGTAACACAGACTCCATTAGCTCGGTGGTTCAGCACCTCGGCTTTGCTTGGATTATTGGCCACAGTACGACGAGATAGCTTTGCATCGGCTCAGATCATCCGTGGCCCGTGTGTATCTCTCTGCGAGGCTGGCGCGGACGACATTCAGGACTCAGGGATATGGGGAAGGTGGATGCTGCAGTGGATCTCGAAAGCCGAGATAAGCTTTTTGCGGTCGGTTAACCATGGAAACCAAGCTTTTGCTCCAGCTTTCTGTGGTGAGCGGCGATGCCGGGCTAGCACATGTTGGCTCTAGGTTGGCACTGGGCAACGGCGTATTCTCCGGTGGCGCTGGAGGAAGCCCGGAAGGGGCAGGCGATAAAGAAATTGCGACCACGCTGAGCGGCTGCACTGCACTCAGGTCCAACCACCCTCGCACAGCCTGAAGTGGCCACAGGGAACGAGAACGTACGAGCCACACGCTGAGGGCGCCTTTCCTGAACGGAGCAAGATAAGGCGGCTGCAAGGCAAAGGCTCTCCTTTCCCGCCAACGGGGATGTCAGAATGTCAGGATGTCAGGATGTCAGGAAGACCGTACAGCCGTATTTTATTGGCGAGGGCCGAGACATTCGTTGCCCCTGTCAGCAAAACCCAGCGCCTTCAGCCAGGGCCCCGCTTTTAGCCACAGACGTGCATTAACGCTCAATAAAGAGACGACTTTGCGGGGAAGGAGACATCGTGAAGTCTAACGCATTGAAGGAGGTGAGAGTGACAATTATGCACGCTGCCAGCCCATCTGGTACGGGGCGATCCGACAGAGCGTTTCTGGAACGTAAGAGCCAGGCTAGTCCATCTGCTGATCTGCGGGAGAACATGCACCAGAACATGCACCAGAACATGCAGTCTGCACTGCTGGTGGTGTCTGGGGCGGATGCGATGAGGTTGGGTGTGTGTGGTATGGGATGTGATATGTGTGGTGTGGACCGAGTGGTGGAAGAGGACGTGGGGGGGTTCAGCGGGATGAAAACTGCTGCTGTTAACCCGTTGCTAGAAATACTACAGCGGGAGTCGAGTTCGAGCAAAAACTCAGTACTCTAGGTAGGCGCAGCGGAAATGAAGCGCATCGCGGGGGCGGGCTGTTGCAGGCACTTTGTTTCTTAGTTCTTGGCAAGTGGTAAGCTGCTGGGGTTAGCCGCGGCCGCCAAGTCTTCTTCTTATGGGGCAACCACACCAGCCTCGGTGGATATCCGCAAGTAAACGATTTCTTTCTTTCCGACTTTCCTGGTTGTTGGGCTCGAGATGCCAAGAACATCAATAAAACACGTAAGAGAGAAATCCAAAGCACGACGAGCAATCTAACTAGAAACAGTGCGACGATCCGGAGATAATAGTGCCAATCAACGTGCGACACGATAAAAAAATCAAGGAGCACGCGCCGCTGACGCGACAATCTCTGAGGCATTCGACCTATCATGCAAGAGATATGAAAACCGGAGGGTAGTCCCCGCAGAAGGCATTTCAAAAAGCGACAACAGAGAGCAGAACGAAAGGCCATGAACTTGGCAGCATGTGAAAAGTCACGAGACACGACGCGCAAACGCGTCTGCGACCGCGCCTCTCCTTCCCAGAGACATAAAGAAAGAGAACGAAACATCGCAAAGAAGGCTCGCATTCGCATTCGAAAAATCAACAAGAGACAACAAAGCAAGAGACCATGAAGGGTGTGAGAGCAAGGGGGGAGGGAAGTCACGAGACGCGAGGCAAGTTCGCGCTCGCGCACGCGCACGCGCACGCGTTCGCGACAGCCCTGTCATACATAGACAGAAAATCGAAAATTGCATACGCAAATCGCAGCTCAGCAAGCGATCGAGAGAGGGGAAAGAAACCATGATGCGAGCAGTGAGGTGGAGGAGGGAAGTCACGAGACGAGACGTGAAGTGATGCCGGGTCGGGTATGCGACATAGCGCAACTACTTGTCGCGCTTTCCCCTCCTCCTTCCCAACGCCCACAAACAGAAAAGAGCCAAGCCTTGCTTTTATGTGTTCTCGAAATAAGGTTCTTTCGTTATGACCCATCTGTGTCGGCACTGCCGGGCTGTTTCTACGCCGCCTTACTCCGAGCTCGAGCGCCGAGTCAGACCGGAACTACTCGGAGTTCGCTTCGCTCAGGAGACTCTGAGGGGTGTACCGACTCTTTATGGAGGCACTTTGCCATCTTCACCTCGAACATTGTACGGATCTTGCAATTGAGAAGCGGAGTGCATTTCGTAAGCGTTTTCTATCTCATACCTGCTAAAATCGTCTGTCGATCCTCACGAATATAGCCAGCAAAGGTAACTTCAGACCTGACCATGAATCATGATGACTCGCTTCGCCTGACCCACACCGAGCAGCGGTGACAGGAGAACCGTCCATCATGTCGAAGAGTCTGGCCCTCTATGACCGCCAAACTATTTGAGCTCAGGGCTATCACCAAAAAGCGACGAAAGCGAAGCTTCTGGGTACCTCGCCCCCTTCGTACCACCTACACTCTCGATGATCTTTCGGATCTTCTCGTCATCTTCCTTGCTCAACATCACATTGACAGCTCCAGCATTCTCCGCCAAATACTTGACATGTTTCGTTCCCGGCAGCGGAATGAAATCTTCACAGGATATCAGCTCTCAGTCTCGAGCGAGACAATTGCCTAATTAGGACGAAGAACGAATACGAGTACTCACCACTTCCCTGCGCCAAAATCCAAGCAAGAACCAACTGGCTCGTCTTAACGCCCTTCTCCTCAGCCAACTTTGTCAACTCCTCAACCAGCCTCAAATTCCCACCAAAGTTCTCATCCGAGAACCTTGGAAACATCGTCTTCCTCGCATCACCATCCGGGAAATCATCTCTACTTTTAATCGCCCCCGTCAAGAAGCCCTTCCCCAACGGCGCGTACGCAACAACAGTCGTACCACACTCCCTCGCCGCCTCTAGAACCCCAATCGCCGGATCCTCGATCTCGAGTGCAAAAGGCGAGAACTCCATCTCGACGGCCGCAATGGGGTGGACGCTATTCGCTCTCCTGAGCGTCCTAGCACTACACTCACTCAGCCCAAGATACCTGACCTTCCCCTGCTCGACCAGCTCCTTCATCGCCTGCACCGTCTCCTCAATCGGGGTCTCGGGGTCAACTCTATGCTGACTATACAGATCGATATACTCCACACCCAGGGTCTCCAGACTCTTCTCGCAGCTTTTCTTGACATACTCCGCTGTGCCGGGATGCAGCATCTTCCCATCGACAATGACACGCCCGAATTTGGTGGCGAGGAAGATCTCAGAGCGACGCGATGGGTTGGCGCGGAACCAGCGTCCGAGGAGGGCTTCGTTGGGTCCGTAGCCGGAGGAGGTCACCCAGAAATTGAGGCCTAGGTCTGCAGCGGCGGTGAGGACCGCGAGGGATTCGGTGTCGTTGAAGGGCGGGATGGACCTATGTGGTTTAGCAAGTGCTGGTCCAGGCGAGAAGCAAGATGCTCGAGTGAGCTACGACTCAAGAACTTTCTAAAGGAGATTGAATGTTGAGGAAGAGGAGTCTCAACTCACATGCCCATACACCCAAGCCCAATCGCCGAAACACTCGCATCTCCAATCTTACGCTGCGGGAACTTTGCCATTGTCTTTCTCTGTCTCTCTTTCTTACTCAAGATCTCTCTCTCAAATACAATTGAATTCAGATTATTTTCAAAATTCAACTCGAAACCAAAAAGTCTCAAAACGTACTTCAAAAGCTCTGAACAAAACTCTCCTTCCACACGGAAATCACCCTCATTAAATACCCATCCCCCTCCCACCCCACTCCTCAAACCCTTCTCCCTAAACGCATCATCGCTGCACGAATTCTCGATTGAATTGTACGACGTCGTTGCACTGTTAGTGGTGAGCTGAGGACGCTATACCGCAAACAGAAAATCGCGCGAGGTGCCCCTGTCTGCCCTTGCATCAGCGCCCGCACTTAACTCCTGCTTAACTCCACTTTTACCACGGTTATGGAACGGAGGATATTTTTGTGTTTTCCGACGTCCCGTTGGGTTTATTTTTGGGGGATTGGGATGAGGCTCGGTGGAAGGATGGTTGGGCTTGTTTATGGATGAAAAGGAAAAGCAAGTAAGTGGTGGGAGCGAATATGTTGCCATTCTCGAATCTATATAGATCTATGATACATCTAACGCCATTCCCATACCCATATCCCATGTTCCCCATCATCCATAAACACCGTTCCGTAACCCATAGCCCATGAATCATTAAGAACTCCTCTAAAATCTGCCATCAATCATCACAAAAACCCCACCCTCCCCCTACCCCTTCCACTCCCAACAAGCACCAACACCTCCTCACCCCCCCTCCTCCCCAACCTCTCCACACCCATACACTCCTTCCCATCCCTGCCCCTGAACACCCCAAACGCATACCTATTCCTCTCGCCCCTCGCCTTAACCGCCATCAACCTCGTAGCTAAATCCGCCCTGCTCTTCGGAGCCGCGAAACTCGCGTCGTCGAGGATGCCGCTGTTGTACACGAAGCTGAAAATCTCTGCGAGGCAGGAGACGTCGTGTGGGAGGTGGAGTTGGTGGCGGTGTGGGAGGAGGGAAAGTAGGGCGAGGAGGTAGAGGGTGAGGAGCGTGAGGAGGAGGTAGTAGGCGGAGAGATTCGGGATCATGCGGATCTCGAGGGAGGGCGTTGTGAGCGGGAAGAAGAGGCCGCCGGCGAGGATTGGGATCGTGATGAAGATGAGGGAGAGGAGCGAGAGGAGGGCGATGCGGTAGTGGCGTGAGGAGAGCGCGGTGAGGGTGCTGGAGATAGGGAGGGCGGCGGGGTAGTCGAGGAGGAGAGAGGATTCGGCTGTTACGCCGGAGGTCGCAGTGAGAGCGGCCCAGGGAGCGAGTTTGCGGATGGCTATGTCGAGAGGTTGGAAAAAGAGGTAGAGCAGCATGCCGAGGAACGAGGGGACGAAGCTGTAGAGGAAGTTTGCGGGTGACCAGCCGGAAGTGGTGGCGACTACTGGCACAAGTGGTGGGAAGCCATTCCGGATTGCTGTTCGAGGGAGGAAGGAGGTGATGAAGAGTGCGAGGAGCAAGATGAACCCTGCTACACACCAGAATACGACGAATTCATCCCTTAAAAACCAAGGGATGTACCGAAATCGGGTGTTGGTGTTGTAGAGCTCGGCAGCTATCTCGATGTCAGATGTTCGGTCTCCGTTCAGGTCCATGCCCGACTTCTTCTCCGAAAGCTTTCCAGCTTCAAGCGTGTACTGCCGTGTTGAAGCACCTGCTTCTCCCACACAGTAGAAGATTCCCTGCGTTCGGTTCGGCGTCCTCCAGTATCCCAATCGATCGCTCCTCAACGCCAACTTTTGTCGAATATCCGCCTTGCTCCTCATGATATCCGTCCCGGGGTAATCCCTCAAACAGTTGCTCCTCGGCAACAATGTAATAAGATCTGCCAGTGACCTCGGATCCCACATCAACCCGGTCACCCGTCGAAAGAAGAATAACATCGAAATAACAGTCGCTACCAGAATCAATATATATACAGCAACCAGTGTCCACACGATGCCTTGCACCGTAGTCCACCTCCACACACCATCAAATTGAACAACAGAAAACAAACAACTTTGTAAGGGTATCGTAAAAACCGACAACCAGAAGAAAAAATTCACAACATTAATAATCATAGGCCCGTCCCATCTCGGCCATAACATCGTTTGTGGGAAAATTCCCATGAACAGCGCATTATTCCGTTTCTCCACATCATCCACCGCCATCAGCGTGAACGGCATTATTCTCGTCATCGCAGACATGACGCATTGAATATATATAAATATGCAAGCCGCAAGAATCTGCGGCAAAAAGCAGAACAGGAAGTATCGTCCTCCATATATACCGCCGTACCAGTCCATCAGGCCGTGGTGGTAGGTGGAGTATATTGCGCAAAACATGAGAGCTGCAATCATCAGGAGACATAAACATGATAGGGCAATCATCGAAGCAGGTCGTAAAATCATGGGTATAAATGTGAGATCAGGGTATCGCGGTGTATTGACGGGAGGATCAACCGGGATGAAGATTTCGGAGTCGGAAGGGTTTTTGTGTAGGTATGGTCGGGGCGGTATGTCGACTTCGGATGGATTCGAGGTGGGTGACAGTGGGCGCGTGGGATTGAATTTGAAGAGTCCTTCTCGAGGAGATGAACGGTGTTTCCTGGCCAGCGCAAGTGCTTCCCGCTCTCGTTCAGGAGAAATGTAGTAGCCAAGGCCCTCATCTGGTATTATTCGTTCGACGGGGTATGAATCCGAAGTGGCGTGCGAGCTTGGCCTTTGAATCGCACGGATGTCTTCATCGCGAGTCAATTGATCAATTGCGAATCGGATGTATGGCGTGTCGTCTGTTGGAGTCGGCGGGCTGGAGTTCGAGTCCTGGTCGACTTCATACATCCTCGACTCCTTCCTCGAGAGCTCAGCCTCGTCGCTCCGGATCTGATCCTCGTCGAATCGCACAAACAATGGACCTCTGGGGAAGGCAGCTTCATTGGAGGCGCTCAGGTGTTCGAATTCTCGAGGCCGTAAAGTTTCGAGGCTGCTGTGCTCTTCAGGACTTCGAGTTCGTGAGGGAGGGGTCTGCCAGCGTATCACCGTGGGATCATCCGAGATGGTCGAGGTAAAGGAGGGGGAACGATCTGCTTCGAGTCGCACATCGAGAGGAGTGATGGGTCGTTCAGACGTAAGTATTCGTTGAATCTGCGGGCGTTTATCTGGGTCGCAGGTCAGCAAGCCATCGTCTTCGACAACGCATCAACACCACGACTCACGCTGCACGGAATACACGTCCAAGTCTCCCAGATTCATTCTGTTTGGCGATCCGCCAGTTGCATATGCAGACTACTGGGGAATGCATTGTAAGGCGAGCCTAGCCGGTATTAACAGTCCGTTGAGTGGCTAGCATTGGTTCTGACAGGAGATGGCGGGGAGGGAAAGTGCGAGGCTGGTTCAGCCCCCGAAATATATTTTTCACTCGTCAAACACGGCTCCCCCCGAGGTTTGTGATGCGCACAAACAGGAGATGTGATAGCCAGGGGTGATTCCAGCCATTTGGGCGATCTTTGGCCGTTCGACTGTTCCTGTGACGTTCGTTGCGGCTTTGTGCCCAAAATAGGGGTCTTGTGCTCTGTCAGGGCCCGGCGCAAGGCTGCCGCTAGAGACCGGGGTGTGAGCTGGCTTGTTCTTTACCGCATCTTTGAACTAAATATTGGAACGCTTGTTGTGCTATTATGCTCCTGAAGTGCAAATGGGCGTCTTCTTCCATATTCGTACCTTTCTAACCAGATTTCCACGAAGTGAGTCGTGTTTGGGTCTGTCACGTGTAGGTTCCCCGCCCCCTGAATATCTCGCCTGGCATTAAGCGAGGCTTCAAACCAGGTCCGGAACGTCTTCCGCCATGAACCTGTGGGGTTTGGGTTTTGAAGATCCATGATTTCCGCCACCAAGGTACCTTTCTCAAGAAAGCCTGGAAGGTTCCGAAGTGCACAGCTCCTGTGTCAGGATCACATCACCCGATTCCTCCCAACCTCTGTCAGACTGTCCCTGATGCCGGCTATGGTGCGACCAGTGTCACAGAGTAGAATTACTCCTATGCTGCCTGCAACTTGGTATGATCTCCTTACAAATTTGACTTCGTAGAGGATCTTTGAGGGGTTATTTCATGTGTATAATAATAGATATTGAAACTTTTGTACTTGTGAGCCGCTGGCGGCTAACATAGGGTATCAAACAACCACCCCAGAAACCTCTAGATGGCAAGCATATGCCAACCAATATCAATATCGAGAACGCTCCATGATGTACAGTCCCGAGGTCCGTGTACAACCAGTAAAGCCATCCCACCTTTAGTATTGACGCCAAACCCTTCTTTCCAGGCTCGCGAGGAGCCATAATCAATCCGCCTCATTTGCCTAACCGAAACGCCGCGCTATGCAACCGTGGTATATAGAAAACAAAACCAGAGGACCATAAGCAATACATAAATATATACAGTAAAATTGAAGAAAGGAAAATGATATTGTACAAAAGACAAGACGGTCTTGCTTGGGAAGGCAAGGGGGACATCATTGGCCAGTACGCCTTTTATGCTTCCCGGCAGGTGTCGCAAAGCGGTCGCTTGCCCTGGGTGATAATCCCTTCAGAGGCTCCACGGTCTTGGCCCAGGGGTCTGCATCTGGACGCGATTGTTTAGCCTGGTAAGTCCTATCTAATAAATATCCATCCATCGAGTCCAGCGACTCACTCTGGGGTGGCGATCCCGAAGCGAGGCTAGACATATCAGCAACCAGTTCAGGCATCGGGTCGAATTGAGTGTCGTAACTCCCCGATCTTGAATGCAGACCAAGATCTCCAGCAAAGTCGGCAGGGTTTGGCAAATTTGCAAGATCGTCGCGCAGTTTTGGCAACAAAACGTTCATAGTCTTCAGTTCCTTGGTTATACTGTTGATCTCGTCATAGAGAGTCTCTTGCTGGTCGTCTTCTGCCTTGTTCAGCAGCGCCTGGACCCTTTTCCGTTGGGTTGTCCGGTCCGTGATACTGTTTTCGAGCTCAGCGATGTGGTTTTGCAGTCGCGTATAGCGGATCTGGTCTTCTGCATCTTTCGTTTTCCCCCGCAGCTCGTCTATGTGAAACCGATATCTCTGATTGTCCTCTTCCAAAATCCTCAGCTGGTCCTCCAGCCGTTCGATCTTATCGTCCTTGCTTTGCATCTCCTCCGAATAGGTATAGCGAGTTTGCGCAGTAGCTGCTTGCAGTTTGCTAGCCATTAGGCCTTCACACTCGAGGTTCTTGACACGCTTTTGTAGTGAAGCTACTTTCTCGACTAGCATTTTCTCTTTCTCTCGGGCCTTGTGTTTCTCTTCTTCGAGTAAGTGTTTTAGCTGCTCTACCTCATTTTTTAATCGCTCCTTCTCGACCTTTTCGACTCTCAGCTGCTTCACTTCTGTTTTCAGCCGTTCAATCTCCTGTAGATTGTTCAACTCTGCTGTGATGTCGCTCTCTTCTGATGATACTCGAGTCAGACTAAGCGGTCGCTGCTCATTGGGCCCTTGAATGGCTGTGGCCTGTGATGAGCCATTATCGCTGCTCGTTGTAGGTGCGTGTGGGGGATACCCTACGTAGTTGTTCACAGGGATTGTGATCGAGAAAGGGTTCTCTACGTGAAAGCGTTAGCTTCATATCCCAAGGCCACTGCATTTAGGCTAGCCACAGTCTAGGGTAATAGATAATGCGCAGATAGTAAGGCGATCGGTACGAAGTCCGAAGACCATAATGGCATCGCGCATCACACGGTAACCGCAATGGGTCGCAGGAGACGCTTACTCTGACTCTCTTTGCTCGCCTTTTGTGATACATCCCTTCCCGCGGCTATAGTTGAAGCATCCAAAGGGCCATGGACTGCACCAGAATGGCCTGCGCCTTTGACTCCAAAAGAACTGTGCGATCGTTGACTGCCAGCTGGACTGCGCGAAGCAGAAGGAGCCGAGCCTTTCTCGACCTTTCCCCTGCCCCTCTTCGCGTTCATAGCATGGTTGGCCGGGCCGGCCGGGATTGTGCTCAGGAGTTGCGCAGTGTGGTCGCGACTGGATGCGAGTTATGCCGGAAATGTCATGGAGGCTCGCGGGCCATGTTGCCCGTTAACTTGGTGAGGTTGACGATGATGTTGAGAGATGCGGCTCCCGCCATGACTGGGAGTTTATCGGGGGTGTTTCATGCGATAATGGTGGGGTGCGGGTGCCAGTGGCTCGAAGTGGAGGCGGATTGCGTGCAGGGTATCAGCACTACAAGCGATATGCAAAACAAGAGTTATAACACGATTTTTTAGCGAGTGCATCAGATCGCGTTTTCCAGAAATCGCGATCTCGGCGGCCTACCCACTACGCACCCACCACGTAACTTAAGCTTATTTCCTCTTATAGAATTAAAGAAGAGCATTGCCCGATTAATTTAAGCCCTAGTATGTACTACCTAGATACGTGGTTCTTAAGATATTTAGAAAGGCGCGGGAACTCGATTTCTAGGCCCCGCGCTTCCTAAGCCTCGTCTCGCCCCCTCGATTTCTAAGCTCACGAGCGCCTTTTCTCGCCTTTTCTCAAATATCTTAAGAACCACGTATCTAGGTAGTATATACTAGGGCTTAAATTAATTAAGTAATACTCTTCTTTAATTCTATAAGAGGAATTTTATTTAAAATAAGAGATAGTTATAAGGTCGGCGAAAAACTAAAAATCTACACTAAAATCGACGGGCGCGAGACGGGCGCGAGACGAGAAAATCGCTCCTAGGCCGTATCACGATTTATTCTATAACTACGCGTCTGGATTCTAAGCGCTATAGTATAAAATATTTAGGATATATGCCCCTATCTTTCTATAAGAGGATTAATTAATTACTTATAATTTAGGCTTAAGGCCGACCATTTTCTGGACCGTAGGTTTAGCGTTCTCACATGCCCGCACGGATCTAATGCGCTCGCTAAAAAATCGTGTTATAACTCTTGTTTTGCATATCGCTTGTAAGCCTCGACAACTCCACTACTCAGTCCTCTTGGAAGTTTCTCCTGTCCATCCATCACCACGTCCCAAGAAGTCACGCTGGAGTTGACCGATCCGCTCTATCTCAGCAGATAGCAAACACGAATACTCTGTTGTCACAGATGATGCCATCCTGCCTAGTCTCCATCACGACAAACATCGCTCGAGCATGGGTGTCGATGAGGTATTGAATCTGCTAAAGTTGTTTTCAAGCAGACGCCAGTCGTGACCGAGTACCTTCTCTCGTCCTTCCCCTCTCTCGATGCTTTATATAGTCTCTGAGACTGGCAAGTGTGGGGCAGCAATCGAGATTATCTGGCTGCGCTTGCTTGCAGAAGTTAACCCCCCGACGATGCAGAGGCCCGCTTTGTTCCCAAACCAATTTTTAAGAAACAAGTAACAGGTTGCAAGGCAACCGTCGCAGTAGCATGGCATGCGTGACTGGTGGCTGGAATCTAGGAGATCTACAGGAGCCCAGATTTCAGCGAGCTGCGTGCATGCGTTGGCATCACGCGCAAGTCAGGAGTGGGCATCCCCATATCAGTCGGGCGTCGAGGATCGGGCTGCGATTTGTCGTTCGGCTCTCGAATCGTTCCCCCTGTCTATCCTTTGATGGGATATGAGATGAGAGTGACTCAATGAAAGCTATTTATGATGGTCTCTTCAACTAGCCATAAGTCGACTCCTGCATCCCAAATTCCCAATTTAAGTTCCTCATCACAGAAAAAGTACTGAACAACAAAAATTACAGCATGCAGGAGACCAACAGAAATAGCGCAATCACTCCATTCTCAAGGTCTTCGACCCTTGTAAATCGTTCCGTGTCTATTGATTCGTAAGCCCCTGCTTCTTCTTATTGATCGCTTGGCTAACGAAAGGTAGGTTTGAGACCGTCGTTCCAACCCTCCTTGGTCCTGACAAGATATCGGATCCTGAAAACGCGGAGTTAGAGTATGGTCTTGACTTCAATGAGAACTACTCATCTAATTGTAAATCAGTGTTTGGTTTGTTCATGGGCTCACTGGTAACCGCAAGAAGACATGGACCCATGAAAATGGTGTCTTCTGGCCAGAGCTCCTAGCCAAAGACTTTCCGAAAGCTCGAGTCATAAGCTATGGCTACGATGCAGATGTTGTGAGGTTTGCTAAGGACTGGGCAAACGCGAGCACAGAAGGCCTCAAGAGCTATGGCCAAGGCTTGGCTTACGCCGTTCGCAACGAACTGCAAAACAAGACCGCCCGGCCCATCTATTTCATAGCACACTCGCTGGGTGGTCTCGTTGTCGAACAAGCCCTTCTGGAGTCTATCGGACCAGACGCTAGTCTCAACAATGTTGCTCAATGGACAGCCGGGATTCTATTCTTCGGGGTACCTCATCAAGGATCTCATCTTGCCAAATGGGGGTCTGCCCTTCGCAAACTCATTCCTGAATCTGTTCGCAGCACCAACAAGAAAGTTTTCGAAGCACTCAAGACTGATTCTCAGGTTTGCCAGAATCTGGACGAGGATTTCCAGCATGCAGCAAAACGCGGGAAGCTCAAGAACCTCCGGCTCATCTCCTTCTACGAAACTCGCAAGCTACCTCTATTCAAGAACCTAGTGGTGCCCGAAAGCTCAGCTGCTCTCAAAGGCGACCCCAAATGTGCAATTGAAGGTGACCATAAATCAATGACCCGTTTTACAGGACCAAATGACCCAGAATACTGCAAGGTTAAAGGACAGCTAAGTTCTTGGCTGTCACCAGAAAATAAACCCGTGGTAGAGGCGCCGAAAAAGAAGAAAAAGAATCGGAGCAGGATGAATGTTCAAGGAGCCACAATCAGTGGTGAATTCCATGCGCCGGTCTTTGCACAATCGATGTTCGCAGCGCGAGACTTTAATGCCGCACTTGGTCCAAATAGCCATCAGAGTATTCACTATGGAGGTAATGGAGCCAGTCAGGGTGATTCTGACGAGTACGGTGAGCCTTCCTCTAGTGGAAGCGATACTGACGAGGAGGAGGATGATACCGACAAGGAAGAGTGATTTCATATTGTATATTGTTGGAAAGCGCTTCCACGAGTGAAGAGTCTCCCGTTTCGGTATTGTAGTTTCATAATTATTAATCTTTCATGTTTTATATTCCTGTATTCCATACGAATCATGTTAGAGGAATTTTCTGCAATGTCCCTTCAATTCGGCAAGGTCTCAGCGACAGGATCAACAGATAAGGCACCTACGACAGAGAGCTGTACAAGTAGTTCGTGCACTATTGCCATCACGCTGCGCTTACAGTACATCCTGGGCGGCTCCTCTAAAGTTACCCCCTTCTCGCATGGAACCAAGTAAATCAACTATGGACAATAAATCACAAAGCATCATAATAACCTAAGATTACATGAAAAGACCCAACCGTAATTCGCTCCTATAACGAGGAGTGAAGATGGTGTAGCTTGCAGCAAATAAGAAGTGCAGTCGCGTACCTGGTAGCTACATCCCCCACATCCGGGTATATCATCTAATCATATGTTGGACGAGTTGGGGAACCAGATGTGAATTGGAGTGAGAAGTAGCGTTTAGGTACATACAACTCTTCAAAAGTAGAAAGATGTTTTGATCTAAGCTTTTAGATCTACACATTGGCCAAGAGCTTGCAGTTTTGCCACCTATAAACCAATTGTTTCCGTCCCGAATCCAATCATGACAACAAAATATTGATTAACAACAAAGTCTGCATAGCTTAGGTAATGAAACAATGTATCCACGGTCTCGTCATATGGTAAATGAAATTAAAGAAAGCTGAGAACTGAAAGACTTGGCAACTGCCCAATCAGCTCATCGCGAACGTTGTAAAGAAATTGTCATCTCCGACAAATATCCTTTTCGGTGCCCATTTTGGTCTGTTGCGGGTAGCGAAGCTGTTGCCACCTCATTATATATGGCTTTAATGTGGTCTCGCAGCAACGGAAGCTGCCCCTGAGCCTAGATCGTCGGCCTAAAAGTACCCCGCATTTTCGGCTTCGGCCCCTTAATGCGGGATACACACTCTCTCTCCACTGAACCACACCCCACCTCACCTCAATATCCATGCATCGACTCTCATTGATATCTAAACCGAAATATCCAATAAGAAAAATTTATAAACTCTTCCATCGATTGCGAATACTTCACACTTCTGTAATGCCTCCTGCCCAGAAACCACCACAACGGGTCGATGCCCCCTCAGTCGGGAGTTCGAAACCTGCAACATTCATCTTCCTACACGGCTACGGCGATGAAGGAGAAAGTTGGCTCAGTACATCCCCACATGGTCTCTTCAAGAATAGGGCAAAGCTAACAAGCACCACAGACATCGCCCAACAATTCCACTCCGCAAACAAGCTCCCGCATCTCTCCTGGCTCTTCCCCAACGCCCCACACAACCATGAAGCAATGAGCACCGCCTGGTACACGCCAACATCCTTCTCACCCATCCCCGTCGGGCGCTCCTCAAAGCCCGAAGACGAAGATGAAAACGACGAGTACAACGAGGAGGGCGAAGATGAGATTTTGGAGAGTGTGGAGTATGTGTGTAAGTTGGTAGATGAGGAGGTCGAGAGGGGGGTGTCGGTGGAGAGGATTGTGGTTGGGGGGTTTAGTCAGGGGTGTGCGGTGAGCTTGGTTTTGGGGCTGGTGAGTAGGTATGCGGGGAAGATTGGGGGCGTAGTGGGGTTGAGTGGGTATTTGCCCAGAGGAGCGAAGATCAGGGCTGGGAGGGAGAGGTTTAGGGAAAGTGGAGAGAGGAAGGGAGGGATGAAGATGTTTTTGGCGCATGGGACGAGAGATATGTTGGTTCCGATGAGGGTGTTTAGGGATACCAAGGCCAGAGTTGTGTATACTGTTGGTGAAGGGGTGCTGGAGACTCATGAGTATGAGGGAATGGGACACGTTACCTGTGGGCCCGAGTTCAGAGATATGTGTGAGTTTTTGGAGAAGGTTTTGCCTGAGTAAGATACGGGATGAGAAGAATAGTAGATGAACGGGGTATAATAAGAGATGATGTTTTGAGACTGTACAGTATATCATTTCTGGTATAGAGATAGAAAGAGTATAAGTACGTTGTAAATCCATTCGAATCTTCAATGGTATCATGAGAGTATCAGTAGTTGAACAGATCGCCCACCAATGCAAATAAACGCCATAAAGATCTTGCAGTACTTGCCGCAGCCCATTACTGCGGGCTTCTACCTCTGGAATCCATCTCGAAGGCCTCTCCATGCTTAGGAATATGCATAATGGGCACGCTCATCGGTCTACCATCATCTGAAACACTCCTCCGATGCTCTCGATATGGCTCAAAACCCTCATCACCCGGATTATAGCTCAATGGTCGCCCAGATATTTCGCTCGTGTTCTCGCCCATATTCGGCTTGGCATATGGTTGATATTGTGGAGGGAAGGGATATTCGGATTGAGGCACCTGGTATTGGTCAGGAAGATTCGACTCCGGATGGGAGACAGGTTTGTATGATTTCGCTTCTTTTCGAAAGCGGTGGTATATAATTCCAGCATATATGAGCGGAATCCAGAAACATAGTCTGCACAAAGATTAGCATCTGGAGTCCAGAGAAGAGAACCAACGTACAATAATGCCCCTTCAATAATGATCGCAGGCACAGAAGCAGTATGGTATTGATGGATATCCACAACGGACACAATTTCGAGGACGAATAGAGCGAGCCATATGGTTGACTTGATGACATTCGTGATGAGAAAGTGAAGGGGCTTCAATTTCAGGCGTGCGAAGAGAATGACCTCTGCAATTGTGAGAATGAGGCAGACGCATAGTATTCCAAGCCAGATTGGAACAATCCTATTGTCAAAGTCAGCTCCAATCTTGAGCCTGATTCTAAGCAACTCCATACCGGTGCTCAGCCACATTCAGCGTATTGTTATCCACGTCGTAGATTTCTCCATTGTCGTCAACCACTTGATCATAATCTGAACCATCGACATAGGTCGAGAGATAGCCGGCTGCGAGTGCAACAACTGCAATCATAAGAAGTTCGAAGCCTAATTGTAATGTCCAGAAGGGGATGAGTATGGCTTTGCGCCACGGCGCATGGGAATGATATGAAGCCGTCATTGCGACATATGATTAGTTCTCATTGTGGTATGATCAAAATGAGATAAGAAATACTAGACACCACAGTGGCCTCGTGTGAATATAACCTTACAGTTGGCGAGGAGGTGGGGATGCTTTCAACGGCGCAGCAGCGGCACAATCTGCACCGCCCATTTTCTGCATCGTCGTCTTTACCCAAATGCAGAGAATCCGCCCTCGCTTGAGTTCCAAAGTAACTCAGCCATGTCAACTTTGACCTTCGTGTTAGAGCCGCAGCCTAATTGAGAAAGGCTCGCGTTTGCTCAGCTACGGTGATTCGTGACTCGCGAGGGAGCGATAACTTCGAGAGGCATTTACGTGAGGTCTTCGGCCGACGGCTGTCGTGAAACTCAAAATGTACTGTACACAGCCTGCTCACGGGGGGATGATGGTTGAATTCGGTCGCAATTGGACCTCGGCTATCCAAATGGACCGGATGGGTAGCTCTTTGGTGGACAGGATGAAGTTGTTTCAATGTTTTGGTAGAGGATCAGAAGAAGCGGAAGAGGGCGATCAGAACACTGCCACTGCTAGCCCAAATAGGCAAAGCGGATATGTCACATGATGATCAACTCAGTTCGATCAACTTTCGCCCTTCACCTTCCTTCTCATCAATCGACAATCCTCCAGCACATGTCTGGTCTTTCTGTACAATTCATCTTCTCGTGTGCTCTACAAAATCCTATAATTGATCTTTTCGATCCTAGCGCGTCCAGGGTCAGCGTGGACCACTGACCAGCTTCGTTTCCATACTTGCTTCCGCAACGTCCATGATTGCAATCAGTGCCGCAAGTCACGCAGGACATGATCACATGCCGAGTTTCTATTTGGAGCGAATCTCTTAGTAGGATATCGCATGACTTCTAACTTGCTTCTTAGCTCTTCCGCTCCGCGCCTGCTTTTTTTTTCACATTACTCTTGAATTAGAAATGGTACTTCTGCCTAGTAGCCAGCTCTTCGCCTATCACAAAGCTATGTCTATCTTCTATATATTCTACCCGTGTCTAGGAAGAGTTCGTTCTGCACAACTGTCCATTCTGGGTTGGAAGTCCGTTTGTACCTACCACCTCCCAAGCCTCACTCCCAACAGTCGATGGCGCCCAAAACAACCCCCACGGATCTCTTTGCTTCTTAATTGCCAACAACTTCTGATAATTATCACCAAAGAAGCTCTGCTGCCAGTCTGGTTCTTGGACATCTCCTTCATTGATGTACGAACCTGAACCCGGCGTTGCAGCACGAATCTTGTTCATTGAAACATTGAATACTGCATACTTGTCTATCACTGCCTGGGTAGGTCCTCTAAAGGAAGGCGTGGCAAAGTCAAATACATCCGCGTGCATAATTGTTTTCCGAAATGCTGGGTTGACAGCGTTGTTTCCTGGATATCCCGCAACTTGAACCCATGGCTTCATGCTGATTCCGTGGAACACGGATCCGGCTTCGACAACTTGACGAATCGAATGCATTGTGTTGTTGAACAGAGTGCCGTTGTCCCAATTGCTGTAGGGGAAGAATCGGCTGGCGAAACGCGCATCGCCCGGAGAATCACCTTCACCATGTCTCGATGAGCCCCAACTGCAGAAAATAGAGAGTCAGCGTTGGTTACTCCTTGTGGTGTTTGAAACTCTTTCTCTCTTCCGACTCTGGGGCTCACCTAGTAGATGAAGTCGGCGGTGTATTGTTCACCGCTATGCCAAGGGCGTTGAGGGAGTCAATTAGTGGCTGTACGAAACCGAAGATTTTTGGCATGGAAAACTGAGGCATATCAAGTGTCGTCGTGAAACTGAAAGTGTTGTTTCTGCGAGGAGCGATGTAACTGTAAGCCGTCCCTCCTCCATCGACTATGTCTTTGCTGAAAGCGTAGACCATGCTAACGCCATACCAGAAAGTGTCAAGGTCCTGGATGTTTGCAGCCACTGGAGCTGTAAAATTCCCCCATATTGCAACCGAGGAGTGGTTGGAAACCAAAGTGGGCGCCGATATATTTCCACCCGTAAAGGTAACGAATGACTCGGATATATTGAGGGGAGGGAATGCCTTAACGATGGCCGAGGTGACAACGCCGAAAGTGCCTATTCTTCAAGTCAGATTATGGTCTCCATCAGATCTCTACTTGACTGACCTGGGCCTCCGCCAAGCAAGGCGTAGAACAAATCCTGGTTTGTACTTGGATCTGCTGTTACGAATCTCCCATCTGCAGTCACAACCTGCAAAGAAAGAGCTTGATCCGACCCCAATCCATAAGTGGAAGCCAAGACCGAATGTCCGCCACCCAGAAACCATCCTCCATAGGCACCAACTGTGCTTCCACCTGGAACGATAATGGTTATGTTATACTGGTCCATGTACGCGTATAACTCCCACGCTTCCAAGCCAGCACCAACTCGAGCCGCTGCAGCGTGATACGGACCTTGATCATATTCTGTTAAGAAGTCGAAACTCTTCAGGTAATGGGTCCAAATACTAAGAGAGCCTGCGCCAGTTGATCTGCCACTGAAGTCATGGCCTGTATTTCTGCTCACTGTTAACATTTTCAGAGTGAGCTGAAACAATGAACTCACTTGATAACCAATCTCAAATTCTTGTTCCTCGCGAAGTTTACTGCAATCTGTATCTGCTTCACAGTGGTGACATTCACGACATATGTTGGGAATCCACCCTGTGTGCAATTTCCTTGCGGATTGAAAGCCACGGGACAAGTTTCTCCTTCGGGCCACTGCGTGAATACGTTGAGTGGGTCATTGAGGAACACGCGATCTCTTGACCCATTGAATAGCAAATACCGGCATCTGGCCGGATCTAGCAATGTTCCGTTGTAACACACTGCTCCAAGTGGAGTTGGCTTTAGCAACGCCCCTCCAAGAGTGCTGTTCAGGTGGTTCCATTCCTCGTCAATTGGCCAGTCTGGAGTTCCAGGAAAGGCTCTGCAGCTCGTTCCGTTAGCGATCGGCGCGGTGGTGTCGCCGAAAGCTATAGCAGAGAAGTTTCCTACGTCTGCGTCCGTCAGTTGTATGGACTCGTAGGGAAGTTGACGCTGTCCGTGCAGCGCGCTGTCGCAATGAGAGTGAGAAGTGAAGGGATGATTAGCGAACGCATGATGCTCAACTCTGCTGATGAAGAAAAAGGTTGAGAAGAACTTTTTTTCTACTCGGAGCCTCAGAGGATCCAGCTTTATCTATGCTAGCACCTTCCACCTTCCCACATTCCTTGCAGCAGTTTGTCTGCCCTGCCACGGCACGAGGTACCTACGCAGGCTGCGGATGTTATTTGGTGCAATGATTCGTCGGTTGAATACCAGAATCTTAGGTCTCCCAACATCGTGGCAAGGACCAATGTATCTGAACGCAGCGGAAAATGCTCAAATGAGACGAACATACATATTGGTACATACATCGGTACTTGGCAATTTGATATTGGGGGCGCATCAGCCTCCTTGTCATTGCCGAAACCCCAATGCGAATGTGGGGAAACGCCCCACGACCAGGGAATTTCAGCAATGGGCAGGAAAGACGAAAAAGGCACGACGTGATGTATATAAGCACCTATCATCTTTTCGCCTCGATAATAACAGCCACCCTGTCCACCCCGAACCTTGAGAGCATACCACGTGCTGCATCCCACCTCATAACCGGCAACAGAGCCGACACTGAAACTTTATTGTTGTTCGGCGAGGACTACGCTTCCAGGGCAGTTATCACTGATGAGGCAGCTTCTCGTCTTCACACCTTGCAGCGGGTAAAAGGGAAAAGAGGAAAACCCAAGGACGCCGCCAATTGCCAGCTTGCCCTCGTACTGTCACAAAAGTTTGATGTGAAATCAGAACGAAAATCCAGACACAGAGTATATCTCCAAGTGGCGCAGCCTCTTTCCACAGCGCCGGGTCTGAATCCACTAGTTGGGCTGTTTCTCCGAACTGCTGGGACAACGCCCGTCGCTTCCACTTCAGTAGGTATACTAATCACTTGCCTGCTCCATTCCGAGCTTACCGCCAGGAACAATATGCCGTATTGGAGCCCCCCCAATACCTGTTGGCGTTCGGGCAGATGACGGGCCTCGGGTCGGAGCGAGACCGAAACGCAACAGTTACTGTAGCTTATTTGCAGACTACTGTGCCCCCACCCAAGGTACTTTTGATATTAACATAGGATCTTGACAGATTCAGTTTATCAGCTCCAAAAAGTGCATAGTTCTCTTCTAACGTCCTTGTTCCATGTTAAATGAACCACCTCTGATCAAACCTAATGCAGACCAACGACGACACTCGATTTCTGCCCACCCGGCACACCCAGCTGGAGTCGCAAGTTTTCGAACTAGCATTTCTTTACACACAGGTGGAAGACTTAAAAAGAAGGATTGTGTTTTCCCATCTACCGTTCATTTGTGGCATTACACGCAAGCTAGATGTTTGTATCGCTCTCGCTGGTATGATACATTTGTTTGCTATTAGCTGCTTCCCAAGCTTATCCCTCACATCCTCATCCCCTTCCTTCTCGCGTACCGATTTCTCTCTCCGGACCCCGCAGCCCAAAGAAGCCAAGGTGCCACTTTATCTTCAAGCCAACAGTAAAGAACTGCTCGTCTTGAATTTTCTTGTTGCATATCGCACCGCGGCCGAAGGTCCGCGGAACGGAACCGGACGCCTCGGTCGTCCGCGCGCTTCGTCCGAAAACGACAGACTCCGCCGGTCCACGCGTCTTCGTCCGTCCGTCGGCCGTCGATTGCTATGTGCAACAAAAATTTTAATAGAAAGTTTTCACTTCGAATCTTCTGTTAGGTGGAGCCGGCATGTTCCGTTTGGTTGAGGGGCGTGGGGGAATTTGGGAGGCTGTCTCGATTCGCTCATTGGTGTGGAAGTTGGGTGTTAGAGGCGATATTAGATGGCTGCATCGTAGTCTATGTTTCATTGCAAAAACACGAGAGCCAATGTAAATCCGAGGTTACAGTAGCTTCATGGTCTTATTGTACCAGAGCTGCCTTCAATATGCAGGTGGCTTGCAACAAGAAATATGATTCCTGACATTCACTTCGTGTATGCTTCCATGTAAAGACTGAAATTGTTCCCTCGATGTCCCAGGAACTCTGGAACATGGCAGCAGTTTGCAACAGAAGACAATCGAGCATGTCATTCACTTCAAAGTAAAGAGATCAGATGAAGCTTTTTCTTCGGATGATAAAGCATTTTAGAACAGTTACTTTAGATGAGAGGCCACTTCAGACTAGAGGCTACTTCAGACGAGAGATGCAATACTTCCTTGATCATATTGTACCAAACCAACTTCAGACGTTGATCGAATTCAAAACAAAACTCCTTGGTATCAATTCGCCCCTTCTCAGACTATATTCTCCCTTGAAACTCAAACAACCCAGCTATATCCCTCTCAATTTTGTTACAACTTTGCCATCTACACATTCTCAGCTCTCTTCTCCCCATATTCCATCCTCTCCTCCTCCGTCCCACCCGCAATCCCACTAGACTCCTTGCGGCCCCCAGCCTGCACCTCCAAAATCTTCTGATCCAACAAACTACCCCCGGGCTTTGTATGCCACGGCCTCGGCCCTCCCTTGCGGAACATAATCTCGATCTCCTCGAGCGTCTTGCCAGCCGTCTCGGGGTAGGTGAAGAAAGCCTGAATCGCGGCGCCGATGCAGAGCACGCCGAATATGATGAAGAGCTTCCAGGAGATGTTTTCGAAGCCGGGCGGAATGAAGAGCCCGATTGCGAAGTTGAAGAGCCTTGGAATTGTCAGCAAAGAGAATATCAGGTCATTATGTTGACGGAGGAACGCACCAGTTCGCAACCGAAGCCCATGCCATTCCGGTAGCGCGAGTCTCGAGCGACCACACTTCGGCAGCGTACACCCACGCAATGGGAGCCAGGGTTAGAGAGTATACCAGGACAAGTATATAGGAGAAGGCGATGACGGTGTAGGCAGGAGATCCTCTGACTTGAACTCGGACGCTGAGGTTCCCCTTCAAGCCATTCGGGAGGTATGTCCCGTAGCTTCCGAGCACGCCTCCGACGACAAACATGCAGATACCCATCCCGATTGCGCCATATATCTAGAAAAATCAACTAGTCAGCCATCTGGACAGGAAGACAGGGGTTGAGGTGACCTACTAGAAGGGGACGACGACCGGTTTTGTCGATGAAGAAGAAAGTAGCCGCGGTACCGACGATGAAAATCGCATACTGGATCCCAGAAGAAATAAGACCAGTGTTGCCAGTCAGATTCGCCATCTCGAAGATATAAACCACATAGTAAGTCATGACGTTCGCGCCACTCAGTTGCTGCCATGCTTGCACGGAAGTTCCAGCCATCGTTCGTCGCCACATTCCGTTCTTGAAGAACTTCCGCCAGCCCTTTGGACCTTCGCGTTCTGCGGCAAGGACGGTGGTGATTTCGTCCCACTCTGCCACGACGAGGGGGTCATTGATGTCTCCCTTGGCTTGGATGTTGGCCAGCGTTTGGATGGCCTCCTTCTCTCTCCCGACCTTCGCAAGCCATCGCGGGGATCGTGGCAGGAATGGAATACCAGCCATGAGGAAGACACACGGTACGAATTGGATGGCCCACGCGGTTCTGAACGATGCCGTTGGAGTAGTGGAGATGAAACTGCAAGCATAGCCAATGAAGTACATGATGAAGATGCCCCATTCGATGGCCCACTGCTGGATAACGATGATCGAGCCTCGTGTTTCTTTCTTCGATATCTCCGCCAGGTACACAGGGACCTGTGAAGAGGTGACACCCACACAGATACCATTGATGAATCGACCGGCGACAAGCATGCCGATGCCATTGCAGGACGCCTGTAGAGCGGTTCCGAGAAGCCACCAGAAACAGGCAAAGAAGATAGCATCTCGTCGACCGATTCTGTTTGATACGGGACCCGCTATTATGGCACCGATAACTGACCCCCCTGCGAGGGCAGCACCGATACCTCCTTGCGTGATGCCATGAGGATTGTCAAAGTAATTGATGTATTGTTGGGTACCAATGATAGCTGACATGGAAGAAATGTCAAAGCCAAAGCTATATATTTCCCGTCAGTACTATAGTCATCGACATAATGATAGAGCAATCTCACAGCATGCCGCCAACTGTTGCGATGGCAGCTAAGAAGTAGACATTGTTGATCTTGGGGAAATGGACCATCTTGTCTGATTTCTAAGTCGCAAAATGCGAATACCAACTCAAATTCAGAAATGATATGGAAAACAAGAGAAGAGAAAACAGGCTTGGCATTCCACCCCCTTTATACCAGGTCATCGCAAGCATTTGATCCAGGGCGACGTCGCTCAGGAAGCATCCAGTCGACCAGTGACTTCCCCACAAACACCCCATCTTCAATGACGAAGACAATTGGAGCGCATCTAAGATACGAATCAGACGATGCCAAACCCTTTCCTAGAAAAGTTTGGTGTTGTCACTCTAGTGTTACCTGACAGCTGCCACGGCGCCATCTCCGTCACTCGCCTCAATGATCAGCGTTGATCGGCAGTGGAGAACGGGGGGTATTTCATCAGCCCCACGACGACGACATTCTAATGGTCTTCCAAGAATTCTGATAGGGACGCATAATCGGCAGTTCCTCGCCGTTTGAAACAGATTGGGTGCAGCTGGAATGATGGAAACAGCCCTCCAATGACATCTCTTTGGGCTCGCTTCCAACTTGAAGACCTCACACCAGTCTTGGTGCTCGTTTGTCAGTAAGGGGACTGACAGGTGAGGATTCTGGTCGCAAATGAGATAGAAATGCCTTGACTTCATATACTCAGAACCGAGAGTAAAAGCCTATCGCTCTTGCGGTAGGCAAAGTACTTGTCCTGGCTTGTCTACCACAGTAGCGAATTATCTGACACCAACCATTTGTACTTGCTCACATAGCTTTGCGGTGCTGATCAAAAGAATTTTAGGACACTTCCGGCCCGTGCATCAAAAATTCTGAGAACAAATCAAACCAAACGCCTCGAATGTTTCGCTTGCAAGCAACTACATAAAAAGCTCAATGTTCATGCGTAACAGGTGTTATTAGAACTTGGCTCTATCAAATATTCCACGGACACCGAATACACCAAGGTTGATTATTCAAGGACGAACATGCCTCCATGCCATCCATAAGCTCGACTCAGGCGTCGCCCAATCCGTCTCGCAATCCGAAAAGGAATCTTCCCAGCCGGATGTGGCTCATGGAACTGAATGCTACGGTCGACATCGAGAGTCGCAGGAGTAAATTGCCACACAGATCCATATAGCTTCTCGGGCGCAAACCCCGTCGCAGCCATAGCAAAGAGAAAGTCTGCCCAGGGAATTTCACCGGGCAAGTCATTCTGCGAAGGGTTGAAGAACAAGGCCTTGAAAACCTTGAAGGCGCGATTTTTGAGAGTAAACACAGGTTGCTTGTCTTCAACTGGTGCTGGAGTGGGTTCTTCGACCATCTCTGTGTTGTCTTGTGCAGAGCCCCTCGTCTTGGGTTTGACCTTTGGCTCAGTGGGGATGAACTTGGATGATTCTTCGGACTCAAGTCGTAATGAAGTGAAGTGGTGATCCAAGTTGAGATCAGGTTGGTTCGCAGAGGGCTGAGCTGTGGTCTTATTCTTCTTCTCTTTGACCGGCTCGATCCCTGTGAAGCGTGAGGGTTAGCAATTGCCTGACCATAATGTTTACAGGAGACTTAGGTCAATGGTTTGGGAAAAGTCATGAGGCATGCAAACTGAGAAAAGGATCCTGTAATGACACTTACACTCGGGGGTTCGTTCGAGGGGCCGGCGCGTCTCCTTGAAGATATGATGCACGACCTGATCAAGCGACTTGCCAAGTTTTCGCTTGTAGTGGCTATCAATCTTGTCCCAGAAGAGATCCAAATCAGCTTCTGCCTTCCGTAAACTTTGCGTGGTAGCCTTTGTTCGTCGCTTGTCAGATGGGTAGTAGAATCGGCCATCGGTTGGGCTACCGAACTTGGCGACAGAGAGACTTTGGAAGGTATTGTGAATATCTGCGAGCACGGAAAACCGTCTCGGAAAGTCTTTTTCAATCTCGTCCCGAAATTCCGCATACCCATTGTCGAAGCCGGAAGCCCACGGCTGATATATCTCCAGCTCGTGTCGAATTCGAGCAATCAGACCTAGCTCAGAGAATACTCTAGCAACCCAGGAGGATATTTTGGCTTTCTCTTTGGGGTCGCTTTGGATATGATGCTCAATCTCGTCTATTAGGCCCGGTAAGCCCAACAGGTTCAGTTGAGTCTCAGTCCAAAGATTGCTGAAAAGCCACATCAATTGGTCTGGCTTAGTTTTGCTTTGTAATCGAATCATATTCGACCCTGGCACATGTGGTTCTCTGACAAATGTGGAACGATAGTAGGGCGATGCCGGCAGTCCCGTCTTCAACTGCAGAATCGGACTCTTCTTCGATTGTTCCAGGGTGTATCGAAACTTCAACAACGCCTTCAGATACTCTTGCGGAAGGGTCTTGTCTGGAGTGATCACCTCGGAATACTTTGTTTGCAAAGCAGCCAGCTGGGTGAGTTGCTCACTGATGATATCCCAGACAACCAGTCCGCCGTATGCATCTGTGACAACATTACCTATGACTCGCTCCCAGAACAGTGGCTCATCAAGCACCGGATGTCGTCTTCTATTAGTATCCAGCAATTTTTCTTGGCGATGCTCGCTCCAGTCTCCTAGGACATCTGCGAAGTAACCTGGATCTTCTCTTAAGCCGCGAATGTGATCTTCAACACTTGCACGTTTTGCATCGACCAAAGCCTTCAGGCGGTTGAAGTCGAGTAGAGCGGGAACACGATACGGAGCTTCGGCAGCAATATTTGCGAGAGTTGGATATTCTGCACCGTCCGACAAAGGAGATGGCTCTGGCTTGATCACTCCTTCATTGATCATTGCATCGGGATCCATTTCATGGAGAATGGAGTAACAACAGGTGACGAGGAAGCTTAGTAGTCTCTGTTGAATTTCCAAGATCATGAGCCCCATCCCAGGTAGAAAGCCAAGACCATTGAAAGTCTTCATCATTGCGTCCTCGTCGTCATTCCAGGAGACTAAACGTCCGTATGTCTCGACTGCCTCTCCTTCGAGCAACATCGTGTATAGATTGAGAAAGGGAGGCATACAAGCACCGCTCACGTGGCCCACACGCATCGCTTCGAAGTCTGCATGAGCGAACATCTGTGGTGTATTTCGGCCTCGCGAATTCAGAAGAAGTAGCAAGGTCTTTCCCTTAGTTAGATCTTCGATGTTGATGTTGGGCCACATGTATGCTTCTCGAAATCTAGTTCCTTCGGGTCGTTTCACTGAGGGGTTCTCCTTCCGCATGGCTTCGTAATCTGGTCGATGCGCAGGTGACATGTTCGGCCAAGCTTTTAGGACGATGGCTGTCCTCTGTGTTTTGGTCTTTTTCATCCATCGTTTCCGAATGACATCCTCGTGTCTCTCCAATATCTGCCGCAATTTGTTCCATGATGATAAAGCTTCCGTCGAGCGCTCTCGTCTGGGTAATGGTGAAGTCAGCATTTGCTCTAAATACCTGGTATGGGAAGCCCGAGAAGATAGTCATTCCAGAAGTAAGAAATGTTCATATGAAGTAATAAAACCTCCTCTTCAACACCTACGCCTCTCGTTGAACTTCTGCCGGAGTGGGAAACGAAGATGGCTGTGGCAGGTTGAGGTCTGAGAAATCCCCTGCCACGAAACGCTGCATCATCTCATCGCTGACATCCTCACCCCCACCGCCCTGCGAGTCCCACCCGAGCGGTAAGCCGAGCTCATCCAGCTGTGGGGGTCGCAATACATCGTCCATAGCAACCAAGATTGTGTAAAGGTGGAGAGAATAGCATGTAGATTGGTGGATGCAAACAACAGCTGAAGTCGCGACTCCGACAAAGGGACGTGCACGCTGACGCCTCGTCACGTGCAACTATCCAGTCTCGCGTTTCTAATGTCCCAGGGTCAAAGCCAGGTATATATATCAGTTAATTGGAGGCAGAAGGCTCTTAATGTTGCCTGAAAGCCAACGCCCAGGGGAGTTCTATAGGCACTTTAATCGGTGAGGTAGGTATGAGAGAAGGATGTGAAAGAGACCACCTTACCTTTGAACAATGAAAAGGTAGATGTAGCCGCTCATATTTCAACCAGAAATGAGGTATGTTTTTCTGTCAGTCTCTTTTATTCTCGATTTTATTGTCGCAGAGTCTTAGACAATACCTTATGTGGACCCCTTTATCTACCCCGCCCCCTTTCTTATACTTAAGCGAGATTTTAGTTAGTGAAGCTCAACTGATTTAGAATTGACTATAGATAGAGGAAGAAATCGCAAAATCGCAAAATCGTGCTCGGCTTGAGCTATCGAATCAAATTCTTCCCCTTCTACTCTTTCAATTTGTCCAGGCTCACTTGCCCTCTTCTCCTATCAAATCAACCTTTAGCAATCCTAAGCGAAGATCCCCTATTCTCTCGACTCACAAAAGCATGTCAACAAAGACAAGGCATGTTCTTGGAATTGATTTCATTAACCAAAGAAACAACAGCAATCTATGTAGAGTGATCTAGCCAACCCATATCCATCATCTAGAAGCAAAACTCATCAAACCGCCATCCACAAAAAGCAAAACATTATCAAAAAACGATCTCTAAGAAAAAGGTCATCGCATCATCCCTCCAACAGCCGTCAAGTCGTCACAATTATCTGCTTAAACTCGACTTAAACCGTGAACCCGACCCGTCAAAAACTCATCACTTAATGAAAGAGAAAAGGAACTCGTAGCCTTTCACAGTAGCCTTCCAACCCTCACTCTCGGGCTCCGAGCTCAAATCACAGATGTGGCCTACATCTCTCACCAACTCCATGCCGCTTACCACCCCACTATCCCTCAAAACCTCGTACGTTCCCTGCGTCATCTGCCAGGGAATCAACTCGTCGTCCGTACCATGGATGAAGAACGTCGGGGTCTTATAATTCCCCTTTACGATCTGCGCTCTCGGACTACACTGCTGCAGTTTCTCCTCAGCTGGCTGCGGTTGGTGCATAATATCAGCACTCGATTTATTCGAAGCGGCGAGTGCAGACTTGGACGGGAGACCGCCGATGATCACTGGAAGAGTCTGAGCTTTCCAGTTGATGTGCAGAATAAGGCGGAATCGTGGATCTGTTTGCACGCGCGGATTATCAAAGGGTTCCCAGGCGCCTACCTTGTCATAGCTGGTGATTGGCGAGTCGTGCACACCTTCGAGGAGGTCATAGTCTTCGCCTGAGTCCTCGGCACCGCGCGGTTGGATTGGCGTTCGCCACCCTGTCATGAAATCAGCTCCACTCTGATTCAGTGCAATAAGGAAAGGCGGGAAAGACTCACACTCATCCTCATAATCTGTCGGGCTATAGAACGCCAGCACCGCGTCCGGGGGCTTCAGTCCCCTCTGCGGTGCTGTCCAACCCAGGCTCATCGCAAGCTGGCCACCCGACGACCACCCTATCACCACGACCCTCCTGCCATCGATCTGTAACCCCGGAGAATTTTGAAACTTGAGATACGGAAGTTCATAACGTGCCCATTCGAGAGCATCGCAGACATCGACCATTGGGCCTTCGGCGAGGGACACCTCTGGACAGAGACGATGGTCAATGCTGACAGGGATGAAGCCGCGCTCGAGGAGGAGGCGGGTTTGTGCTGGCCGGACGTCTTTGCGTGAGAAGATCATGTGACTACCACCGTGGATCATCAAGGCTTTCTAGCATTAGCATTCATTGTTCTCAAGGGCTAGATACGGCCGACTTACCGATTGGCCTCTTTTCAGGAGATGGAACAAGAGGGTAATACACATCGGCATGAATCGCCAAACTCCCCAATTGCTTGTAGATCACGGCCTCCATGCCGAACTGAACTTTCTTCTCCTTCAAAACCACCTCTTCTGGTCTGGCAACAGGAAAACCAGCAATAAGTCGAACAGTCTGAGACTCAGGGGATTCCCCGTCACTCCAACTCACGCTCTCAAAACCAACAATCTTCAAAACCCTCTCCCAATGCCGCTCATCAACCAGCGCATGCGTCCTCTCATCCTCAAACAACCACCACCCCTCAAACAGGCCCCATGCAATATCCAGACAAAAGATATTCTTCGTCATCTCAACTAGAATCAACGCACCATCATCCCTCAGCATCTTCCTCACGTTACCCAACGTCTGCTCAAGCCGTCTCGTAGCATGTACACAATTCGTCGCGATAATGATATGGTAACCACCAAGCATCTCACCAAATGGCTCTTTCTCCAAATCCAGAGTCTTAAACACCATGCCCTCCACGCTTTTGAACCGCTTCTTCGCATCCGCGACCAGGCGAGCCGAGAGATCGGTAAATGTGTACTCGAAGTCAATCCCATGCTTCTTGAGATAGTTCACCATGTACTTTGTGGTCCCACCTGTTCCTGCTCCGACTTCCAGGATCTTGAACTTTCCGCGTCCGCTCGACTGCGAGAACGCCTTGAGAAGGAAGTCTCCGAGCAATAGAGCGGGAGTGCGCAGCAGAGGCCAGTTCTCGTATACATCTTCCAGATTCTCCTTGTTCGTTTTATTGCCGAAGGTTAATTGCAGCACGTCCTTCTCGCCAGTCAAGCAGGCCGCGAGGTGAGCACCAACATCTTGCACAAGTTTGTGGAGATTAGCGTGCTGTGGATGTGACTGGAGGAGTTGTGCGTAGATGGCTTCAGCCGGCGTGGTGTCGACAGCGACTTTGGTGCGGATATATCCGTCTCCACTGGTGCAGATGAGCTGCCCGTCTTCTAAAATGTTGTAGAGCTGCCGGACTAGACTCTCATGCCTGGGCAGAGCTTGTATTTCTGGAACGGACTCGCCGAGTTGAAGGGCATTCACGTCGCACCCAAGTGCTGCGAAGCCTTCGACAACGTATGCAAGGACAAGGCGTGCTTCATCTGGATAGACTGCATCCCAGAATTTGGCTGCTTTGGTCTCGATTGCGTGTTTATCAAACCCATACTTGATTTCCTGAAACGACTGGTACGCATCATCCAGCGAAGGTAGCGGAGAATCTAGTGGCTCTTCCAGCTCCTCAACAGTTTCAGGAAGCTTCTCGATGAGCTCTTCTGCAGTAACACCATGCTGCTCAGAGATACCCTCCGAAGACGCAGGTGTATTCAAAACAGGAGAAATGCCCAGCTTCGAATCAAGATGTTCCCACGCTGCCCGCATATTCGGGAAGAATAGCAGTGTGGTAAGGTCAATCGTAACACCGAATGCGGCTCTGACATCGTTCAGTAGCTCCGTGGCCATCAACGAATCGATCCCAAGATCATCCAGCGTTGAATCATCTTTGATCTCTTCCAAGGGAATATCCGTAACATTATGTAAAACAGTGAAAAACTCCTCGCGCTTGCTCGACATTCCACTGCTGTCGCTTTCGAAGTCATCGTGAGCGATCTCAAGCTTCTGAGGAATGGCTTTCTTCGCTGAACGCGCAGGGTCATTTGATTGATTGACCCCTTTCAACATCCTCGCCAACAGTGCTTGGGACATCTTCGAGAACTGGCAGCCAAAAGCTGCGAAAACCAGCTTCTTACTCGCGGGATCAAATACATATGCGTCGGCAGCTGCATCGCCATCGTCGTTTTCGGTCATAGTCGAGTAGGCAATCCACTCCTTGGCATCAGGAGAGAAACTGCCGCCTGTCTCAATGCGCTCAATCTTGCTGCAGATATACACCTCGTCCAAATTGGTATTGTAAAAATAGTTGACCAAGAATCCTGCAAAGCCCATGAAGCTTTCTGTCATGGGAGTGTCGCAGAGACGCTGATCAGCCGGTGCTTGGGGGTCGACTGGCATGACAACCTTGCCAGCAGCTTCGAGATGAACAGACGATATGCTTTTGATACCTCGGAACTGTTCCCCATAGTGGACGATATGGTTGAATGCTCGATACAGATGATTTCCCTGCATTTTCTCCGCATCGGGATCATCTATGATTTCTTCACAACGCCGAGAACCGATTAATGTCTCGAATCGCTTGAAGCTCCGAGCAGCGCGAGTATCATCTCTTCGCTCTAGATAAACTAGGCCGGTGGTGTGCTCAAAGCGCTCGCTGGTCATTGTTCCATGGGCTTGCGTCGAAATGTTGAATGACCAAGATGGCTTGACGTCTTGTGTGCGTCTTAACGTAAGAAGTATGTCTTTTTTCTTGTCCAGCCCGATTGGAGACTTCATATGCAGTGATTCCACGCACGGGACATGAGAAATGACAGCCGCTTCGCCTTGGAGGAACAATGCAGCTCGAGAAATCAACTCAAAAGATAATGATGCTGGCATCAGAGCTTGGCCAGCCATGACGTGGCCTTTGACCAAGTACTGGTATCTATCGCTTTCCGGACTGACGCGAAATACAGCCTCCTTTTTGGCACTATCAATAAACTTGACAAAGGTAAGAAGCTCGTGTTTGGGCGTCTCTTCGATAACGAGAGTTGCTGGCGTTGCTGTTCGATCCGCGAAATCTAGCCAAAGATTTGTCTTCTCGAATTGATATGGTGGTAGGCTTAAAAATTGATACTGCGGTTTGCAGCTTCGATGGAATGGCCAGTATTGTATTGAGTAGCCAGCCCTCCACAGATTAACAGTAATCTCAATCAACGAGTTCTCATAAACCGAAGTCGAGTACTGAGGTGCTAGCAGGAGACTGTTTTGAAGTTGATTTGATGCCAAACTGCCTTTAACAAGGTTAACGAATGATGGTGAAAGGCCAACATCGAGCCATGTGCACGCCCCGTACTTTTGGGCGAGTCTTTTCACAGCTTGTTCGAAGAATACTGGTTTTCTTGTATGATCTGGCACTAATTGGAAGCCAGGCTCACTGACGCTTCCACTGTCATCGCAAGTCTCCAGATGAATCGTAGGCTTATTCCACGTCAGTGACTTTGCTAAAGATGAGATATAAGGAAGTAATGCGTCCGTAAATTTGGAGTGGAAGCCGTGGGTGACTCTCAACTTCTTCGTCCGAATTCCACGCAATGAAGCCTCACTGGCAATATATTTCTCTAAGCTTTGGATCGCTAGTGTAGAGCCGACAGCGACATGGCTCTCTGGGCTATTATAGCATGCGATCTCAACATAGTCACCGTTCAGCTTTGGGTTCAGCGAACCGAGGATGTCAGAAACCTTCTGTCGATTAGTTCCCACCCACAGCATGTTTCCTCGCTCAGGGCCCCAGTGCTCAAGCATAATCGATGCTCTGCCTGCCACAAGCTTGAGTGCATCTTTAAGGGAAAGACAGCCGGATATGCAAAGTGCAGTCAGTTGACCAAAGCTGTGGCCAATCACTGCACTGACTGCAAGACCGCAATCCATCCACGCTTTAGCTGAGGCATACTGCATTGAAAAGAGCGCCGAGTGCAAGATCACGATATCTTTAATCGACGTTCGCTGGAAGAATGCAGGAAAGATGCTGTTGTAGCCGAGTGAAAGCAATATATCGTCACATTGCCGAAGATAGTGGCGGAACAGCGAGAACGACTGGCAGAACTCTTCCGAGATTCCAATGAAGTCGTTTTCTTGGCCGCTGAACACAAGAACGACGGGCTTCTGTATCTGTGGACTCTCAGTTCTGAATTCAGTGGACGCTGAAGCAGCTTCTGCGAGCTTATTCTCGAGATCAGTGACATCGGTGACAGTTGTTGAAAAGGTATACGGTAGTGAGTGGTTGGCTCTGTCAGCTAAATTGAACGTCAAGTCTGACAGCAATTCAGGGTATGTTTTCTGCGACTTAATCTGTTGGATATAGCCGAGAAGCTTCTCGCAGTACGTTGACAGACTATTTGGTGAAGCGGCTGATATGAAAACTGGATACTGTGACACGTGCTGAGCAACGTTCGAGACTAAGCGGTGTAAGTTGTCTGGCTTCTGTCGAACTATGACTGCGGCATTGCTTCCAGCTGCCCCGTAGCTGTTAACGCAAGCAAGACGGACAGGAGGAGACCATTTCAAGATACTAGTAGGGATCTCCATCCGGTCCTTCTCCAAGGGTGGAATGTTCGGATTCAAGGTCTTGAAGTTTGCTTGAGGAGGGATCTTGCTATGCTGCATCATGAGAAGGACTTTGATGAGACCAGCTATACCAGCTGTCGCTTCAGTATGCCCAATATTGCCTTTGACAGAGGCGAAATGCAGGGTCTGATCTCGCTGAGGGCCACCAAAAGCATGGCGGATGCTGTGGCATTCAATTGGATCACCCACGCCAGTACCGGTACCATGGGCCTCAATATAAGACACCGACTCGGGTGTGACACCTGCAAGGTTCATCACCTTATTATAGAGGTTGATCTGTGAGCCTGAATGTGGTACAGTGATGTGACTAGCATGATGATTCTGATTCATAGCTGAGCCCACAATAACACCAAGGATGTTATCATTCTCTCTGATCGCATCCTCAAGCTTCTTGAGGACGACTACACCGACTCCTTCTCCACGACAGTAGCCGTCACCTGAGCCATCAAATGGCTTGCATGCTCCTGTCGGGCTTAGAAAGCCCGCGGCCTGGAGATTTCGATAGTCGAAAGGGCTTGTGAACACGTTGGTACCGCCAGCAACTGCTCTTGAACATTCTCCAGATATGATCGCCTTACAAGCGGCATTGATAGCAACCAGTGATGATGAGCAGGCGGTGTCGATAGTCAAAGCCGGTCCAGTCCACCCAAAATGATGACTGACGCTGCCGCTGAAGAAACAACGCGATGTCCCGATGGTAGCATACGCTGACGGTGGCTGACAGGAAACATTGTCATACCAGTTGCTCATGACAGCTCCAACATATAATCCGTAGTCGTTCGGCTCCGGTTCTGAGTTTGCTCCAAAGTAGCCAGATGACTCCATAGCTTCATAGACCACCTCCATCAGAATTCTGGTCTGCGGGTCCCATGATAGAGCTTCTCGAGACGACTTCTTGAAGAAGCGGTGATCGAAAGTCTCAGGATTTCGTAAGAAACTGCCCCACCATTTGGTGCCCGTCTGATCATCAGCCTTCGGCAGTTTAAGTCTCTCCGGGGCTGGTTCAACGATAGAGGTTCCAGCAAGCAGCAGATCCCAGAATTCCTCAGTGGAGTCTGCGTCCGGAAATCTGCAAGCCATGCCAGTGATGGCGATTGAATGTGGAGGATATTCAGACTCTTTTGGCTGTATACTCGGCAGAATCCCATTCGTAGATTTGTGGATGCTATTGATGGAAGGGCCATTATTGAGTCTATTGGGAGGTACTTCAATTGAGTGTCTTGCTTCGGGTACTTCCTGACCAAGCATCAGAACCTGTAAACCTGGGGTTTGCAACAGCGAAGCTGGTATGTGGCTCCCGAATCCAACAAATCCAGCAATTTTTTGACCCCAAGGTATCTGAAGGAGAGCGGCCTTGATCGTTCCATACCAATTGGGTGCCTTCAACAACATGTTTTCCAGTGCTAGCTTGGACAAAGATCCTGTCGTGACAATTTCCCCGTTGAGACTAGATCGCAAAGTGACTCGTAATTTATCAATATTTGGGAGCCTGATACTGCTCGAAATATTGCAAATCTTCATTATTTTCTCCACAATAGGGGCATGAACTGGTGAATGGAAACGGCCTTGAACATGGACGGTTGACACACGTAGACCACGTGACTGGAACTTCAGTGTCATATCAGCTATATCGGTAGCTCGCCCGGTAATTGTGACGCAAGCATCGTCATTAAAACTAGAAATATATGCCTAATCCATATTGTTAGCTCTTCATGTAGTCTGGGTCGACTGTCTTCTTACATCGCAATATGATTGCATGATCTCGACAACCTCGGTCTCTTCAAAACCTGTCCTCCAGCGAACGGCGATACAGGAACTTTGATTCGGCGGGTCACCCAACAGGCTATCTTGGTCCACATACGCTCCTACGCAAACAGCTAAGCGGATGGCGGTGGCGCCTACTTCTGCAATATCATTCTCATTCTCGGAACAATTGACCACAAGCGCAGTGAGAAACCCGACGCAGAAACCCTGGATTCCACCACCTTGGATATGCTGAAGGACTTTTTGATGTGGATTCTCGATCTGGAGCTCATTCAAGTACCGTATGTAAAGTAGTACCTGCATGGTGACCGTGAGAGGCAATGCGGATATGTTTGGCAGACTCTTGAGGTGTTGTGGGAGAACTCCATTGTCGATCCATTGCAAAAGATCACCAAGATGTTCGGTGCCCTGAATTTGACTCAAAGTTGGATCGAACCCGGTCACAGTCTGCCAGAAATTTGGCAGGTCTCTTATGGCTTTCAACAGTCCGTTCATTTGAGGATTATCAATGAGGTCTTGACGTAGCTCAGCAAGAACTTCGTAAGAAGGCAAGTTCGTCTGCGGCCCAAATACCAATAACGAAGGGAGACCCGCCATTGGCTGCTTGCTAGGAGGCGCCATGATGGCAAATTCAAGTATGATAGCTCTGAAATAATGTTAAAATGATCGGGACGGTAATTACAGCTAGCTAGTGAACGTACTAGGAGCGCAAAAGAAACTAGTGCTTGTCGAGCTCGATTGCTGCCACAATGACAAGGCTCGAAGATCTCGTGGTCTAGGAATTGGAGGGCCGTTAGAGCAAGTTTGAACAACCAGATGGAGAAAGTCGACGCTACTAGAAGGGCTGCTTACTCGAAACAAGGAATAACAAGGGAAGTTTATCTTGGAGGATGGTGTTGAACCTAAGATCGACAGAGGAGGCATGGGCGTTTATGGTGGCTTATTCGAATTCCGAGGAATTCGGTAAGATGCTTTGGTGACAGTGACGTCGACGTGATGCTTGTGATCAAGTCCAGTTCGCCTCTAAACCTTCAGTCGTTATTGTGAAAACTCCACAGGAAGACAGAACAGGAAAGCCCCGGTTATAACATTTGCCAACTTCCCCTTGTCATACTGTCCGACATTTCCAAGGCAAAGTCCGGCAGAGACAATCTGATAGAAATGCTTCAAGTGTGGCACCAGATCTCGACGATGGCTTGGGTCATCTATATTCCGTTAATATGTGAGGCTTTAACTTGTTACAAAGAACACACAAAAAAGCAAATACGCCAGTCACAGCAAGACCAGATACCACTTCATAAGGTACCGGGACTCTTGTCGGCACCGAGTCCGCTGGGAGTGGGGTGAGGTAGACGTGGCATTGAAGCTGTGGTGCCGGTACCATTCAACTCTTGCCTCACATGTTGATATTGCAACGCTGCTGCAGCACGGCAAGCAAACCCCAAAGGGTAGCCCCACCCGAGCCCGGGGGTACAGGGCACCCAACGGCGCTTCATGTACGTGCAGGGAAAATAACGGGCGAATGGATTTGAGAAGGATTGTCTTCATGTTGGGGAAAAAGATAGCTGGAATCATGGACACGCTCGCCAAGCAAGGGGGCAGGAAGGGCCACCTACATCTAGAGACAACCGCTGCACGTCTATTTAGGACCAGGTCCCGATGCCCTGGAAAGGTACTTGTGAAGAGAATTGTCTGAGCCAAAACGTAAAACTGGCGTAGTGACCTCACCGTTCATCTCGCCGTTAAAAAACGTACAAACGGCGTTAGCAATCATGGACCTCGGACTACGAAGCCGCCGCCTCTCCTCCTTCCGTATGGAGGCAAGACGTAATGAGCGGCCCACTAGGTTACCAGCCAGCGTGGCACCGCATGTCCTTCGCATTAGCGGTCGCTTGCTCCACCACTCTCATCCTCTGGTTGTGAGCACTAACCAATCCAGCGGAATACCGATTACGCACTTTGTCTCCTACCTGGAAACAACAGTATTGATCAATCAAGTTCGGATCGGCCCATACTGTTTGTTTGAGGGGGGAAAGATAAGTAACTTATGCTCGAAGTCGCCTCCAAAGTTGGTCCCTCGAACACAGAAATATGCCAGTCGGAAGAATTGGCACTCGTCATCTAGAGAACTTCGCAGGCTGCCGAGCATTGATGTGAAGTTGCTTGGCGATGCAATGAGTGGGGGGGCATTCAAACTCGCTGGGAGTTTTGATATGCATGAAGAACGGGCGGTGGGTTCTGCAGCATGTAGGATGCGCATGCATCCATCCGAATTCCAAGTCTTTGGGCCAATCTACTGTTTCCTAGAGAAATGGTCATGCTGCTGGCATCAGGGAGGGCAATAAAATCTGGCATTCGAGCGACGGTTGGATGGCCGGACAATTGAACTTTCAAGTCCTCTCACCGCCAACTTGGGAAGCAACACCCTAGGGAGAAGCAACCGGATCTAAATCGGGCTTTTTGCATATGGCGACACACTGCCCCGCGATATAGACCGAATATGCTCACTTAGTTGAGTGGGCGTAAATAACGCACTGCCGCAACCTGTTGCTGCAGGATGGTATGATTTTAACATTCGATATTGCTCCCACTGTATTCATTGGTCCAAAGACAGGGTCGCCTTACTCGTGGACGTGCATAGAAAACCCGCGCTACAGTTTCCGGACGATATAGATACCTCAGTAGAACTCCGAGAGTGGCAGATGGCAGGTTTGCGAGGACGGTAATCTCTCCCGGTGAGTGCATAAAGCTTCATCCTTGCCATCCCCCGAAGATGGATCAACTTTCACTCAGAGTGTGTGATGCAGCCCCGCCTAGGTCAGCATGTTGTAAGAATTGACCCGAGGGGAAGCTCGAATTTTTAGTGAACTAATTTGACGATTCAGCTGGGTAGGTTCACTGTGCAAATCTCCACCTCTTCCTTCCGTAGAATGAGAAGGGCCTCAGCTCTGCATCTTGAAACCTTCCCTCCTACTGGTCTTGTCCGCTCTATGAGTGGTCGATCTCGAACCTGAATCGTCCGTGTCGGCTTGCTCGCGCTTAGGTAGAGGAATGTTGGGTGGTGTAGTGGTATGTGTCATGGCGGTGTAAGAGAGTCGTGATAGTGGGGGAAGGCTTGCTGGGAGGGAAGCAGAAATCGGAGAATGCTATAGTGCAGAAGTTCTGGTCTTGAGGTTAGTATGATGATTCTTGCTCGCGCGTATGCCTGATGCTCTGCCATATCCGTATGCTTCGTTTGCCGCTTTGTAGACAATAGCCGCAGAGTAGCTCTCGCAGAGAATGCTATCATGCCTGCCTGCGGTGTCGGCAGAGACGTTTTTGACTTTCACCGCGATGCCTGGAATTGTCTGTGTTGTTGCAGCCTGAGCATGTTCTGGCACCGATTCGCACGCTCACAACAATCTGCCTCCCTCAACCGTTTGGCCTTGGCCAGATCTCGAACACTCTCGGCGTCGCATAGCTCCGTCAGTGAGAAAGCCCTGGGAATGCTTCCAGCGCGACATCCGCTTGTCGTCAACATCGAGCCGAGCTGTTGGCTTTTCATTGCATATGACCATGCCGTGTAACCACACCAGATCAGCCACCGATGCGAATGCGATCCAGTACCCAGATCAGCCACCGATGCGAATGTGATCCAGTACCCAGATTCTCGGGAACGAAGGTGATGCACTTCGGCATTAGATCGTGGCAACGATCGCAGGGGCGGTGGAGTTCCAGGTACGGAGATTATGGTAAATATCGTGTCTTTCTTCGAGGTTGGGGATTGGAGACAGTTGATGTCGCTCTAGAAAATTCGTCGCCGTGGTTTTGGTTGCTTCTTTCGGGCTCTGCTGCAGGGAAGTCGCGTAGCAACGACGGTAGGTCTCTCCGCCGCCTGTCAACCATGCATGCCACTTCTCGATCCCCAGAGCTCTAAATATGCCTTACGAGGCCCGATCGTTGCTCGAATCTTGCGAGGGATTTCAGTCAGAGGGTAAGTACCGGATTGGCTTGCTCTGGCTTGGTTCCTAGCAAAAGTCAGCGTCCGTTTGAAGAGAAGCACAGGGTGTGGCTGTCTTGATGTTACGATTCCGCATGCCAACCAACATATCTACAATCCTTGCTTACTGAAGATATTGAAGTATAGAGCCATAGATGTGAAGTGTCAGCACAGCCTTCATAGAACTTCATAGAAGTCCAGCCTACTAAGTCAAATGTATTCTGCAAGGGAACCTTTGTACCTTAAGACCCAAGCGGGCAGGGCTGCCACTTTTCCAGGATGTACCTTGAATACACCGATGCCAGCAGTACATGTCGTCGATTGCCTTGAAGAACAAGCATCATTGCGGACCCTCCCGGGTCCATCAAACCCCCAACGGATGATAGTCATGGACAGGTTACATTATTGTTACTTTCCCAGGTTACATTGTTCCCTTCGCTCGTGGCCCCTACGATGCCTCACACGGGTTAGGCTCAGACCTAGAAAAAAGCTTCATCAGTACTTTTGGGCATCATTTCGAAGATCTGTCTATAGACCTAATTTCGACAAAATGTGCTTATGTCACTTCACCAGGAGCACGCCTCGAAGGGATAACCAAGTGGGTCACTGGCTGCTCTTCCACTCTTGGTAGAGGATGAATGCCTTGCGCCAGCCAGTCAGAACTTGTAGAGCAGTAGATTGAAGTGCAGCTTGAACATATGGAGCACGGAGGACACTTCCAATTCTGCTGCGCCCTCCGCAACAATCCAAGTAGCAACCACGGGGAACACTGCCGGCGCTACAGGATGTCAATGCAAGTTGAGGGAGCAGCAGCCGGCCCACCAACCCATGGCGCTGCGTCTTCTAGACCGCAAAAGACGATGATATGGCAGCATCCCACCGTGCTCTGGACGTGGAGCACGGGGAGTGACGGGAGTGACATGCTCAGCAACCATGCAGGAGGACAAGAATGCCGGTTGCGGAAAGGTGCTATCGATCGTTCTTAATGCGTCTGTGCCTTACTGTACTTCAGCTTCTTGGTGTGCCCCGCTAGGCATGTCTTACAGTACCAGCATGGCGAGTTGAGACCCGGTAAGTGGCAGTTTAGGGCAGCTAGACTGCAGCAATTTCCTTGATTTCAGGGGATCAACCGGCAGTAAAGACTCAGAGGGTCGCTACGCACTGCGACTAGTCAGCGGCACTGCTTGGATGTCTCCCCGCCATGGCATTGTGCACACACCATAGTGACCAAACACAGCTGAAAGATGAGCAGCCCCGCTCCTGTGTCTCTCAGCAAGCCAGCCGGCAATTCGCCGAATGCGATCTTCACGCCTCGAGCAGCCGAGGGCAAATCTTCACCAGCTTGGGTCAAGGAGTTTCACTGCAACGTCGAACGGCGATGGCCAACTGCACGCCTGCCGGTCAGAAGCTTATCCGAGTGCATGGGACCGAGGGCAGCATCTGGGCTTGAAGATATACCCCCTGCGGGTGCAACGTGCTCTGGCTTGCGCCGAAAGAGACTTCGTGACATGGAAGTGGGGGGGGCGCGGCCAACCCTGTTCGATGAGGAGCGAGGCTAGCTTCGCCGCCCGCATTGTTCCTCAGACCCCTCAGCTCGTCAATTCTTTTCAACTGGACATTCGCCTCTCTCCCAGCTCATCACTCTCATCACTCACTCCCATTGCGCAAACACAACACCGAGGACGACCCCCTCGACCTTGCCAGATGGACACCAGCCTGTGGACGCGACCGCCGATCCTCCACCTGTAGCACCCTCGCTGGCCTGCCTCCGACCCCACGGCCTGCGCATGCAGCTTGCCTTCATCACGCCGCACCCTCTCTCGCCTCCACTGGGTCGGAATGCTCGCACGAATCACCATCGCCGAAGGAGCAACCTGACTAGGACTGAGGCTGGCCTTTCGACTCATGTTTGAGAACTTCGTACCACCACACCCGTCATGTCGCACCCCAATCCCAACAGCCTGCGTCGTCTCGTTCCCAAGATCGAGGCTGCCCGCACTCCGTCAGCATCTCCGACCGATGAAGGGTCGACCGCATCGACTAAGCGAAGATGCATCTCCAGCGCATGCATGCCCTGTCGCAAGAGGAAATCCAAGGTAAGCGTCCACCATCATCGGACTTCACATACGATCACCGATTTCTATATTATTTATTGGCTTTGGACTTCGGCTGAACCATTCCACCGCAGTGTGACGGAGAGAAGCCTGCTTGTGAGAGTTGTAGTATCGTCTACAAGACGCAGTGTACGTATGATATCGACAGTGATCACCGCCGCAAAGGCGCCCTCAAAAGAGATATCAGACAGCTTGAGGAAGAAAACGAGAAGCGGGACATCATCCTCGATGCTCTCCGCAAAGGAAACGAAGCCGATGTCGACGACATCATCCAATTGGTGCGCTCCGACGAGCCTTACGACTCTATCATTGAGACTATCAGAAGAATGCCTATTAAGCCAGCAGCAAAGCCGGAAGCATCCCCCACGCTGGAAGGGGAACTCGCTGCATTTGCTGGTAAACCTTCTCTGAAGAGAGCGGGAGACAACAGGCACTACGGCCACACATCCAATCTCGCCTTGACAGGATCCGACGATGAGTTACCCATGGTAGCAGTTGATCATATCGGGACATGGACCAAGGTCACCAGTGATGTAGACCTCATCAAGCACCTTCTATCGCTCTATTTCACTTGGTCTCATCCGATATATTTACTATTCTCCGAAGAAGTCTTTTTCTACGCCTTGAACAACAAGAAGCTCAAATGGTGCAGTCCAATGCTCGTCAATGCTTGCCTGGCCCTGGGGTGCAACTACTCTGATCGGATAGAAGCTCGAGCAGATGTCAATGACCCGCTCACGGTTGGAGACCACTTCTTTGCCGAAGCGAAGAGACTGCTGCAAGAGGATGATCGATCTTGCTTGACAACTGTCCAAGCGTTGGGTGTTATGTCCTGCCGGCAAGCAATGATGGGACAAGATAGCAGCGGGTGGAAATATGCTGGTCAAATGATGACAATGTCGATTGAGCTTGGATTACATCTCACATACAATGTGCAACCCAATGGCAAGACGACAGACAGCGAGATGGAAGCCCGGAGAATTACTTTTTGGGGCGCCTATGTACTCGAGACGATATACGCCATGTGTGTGGGACGAATTTCTGGCCTTCCACGCACCGCCATTCAGTTGGAGAAACCAATACCCCGGGAAAATCTAGAAAAGAAGATTTGGAAGCCGCACGGAGACCCACGCTTCCTCCACGAATTGAGTGGCCTCGAGCAGCCGGCGTTCACCTACACTGTACTTGTCCAGTCCAGTCGCCTTACTGAGATTGTCAACGACACTCTCCAAATGTTTTATGCACCAAAAGATCGGATCACGAGTCGCAAGCTAGAAGTACATCACGAACGATTCATCCAGTGGCACAACAAACTCCCTCAAAGTATGGTTATCAAGCGTGATGCTCCAACACTGCCTCAAGTAATTGCACTTCAGTAAGCACCCTAGAACTATGTTATTGTATCTTCTAATCAAAACACAGCATATACTATCACAACTCCCTAATCCATCTCTTCCGCCCCTTCCTTCGGGTCTCGTTCGTCCACAACACCAAAGGCCCTCACCAAATATGCACCGATGCAGCCATCACCATCGCCCAATTAATGACCGTCTATTCTCGGACATATGGCATGCGTCGTGCATACTTCATATTAGTCCACTGCGGCATTAGCGCTGCCATCATACACGTCGTCAACATCTCTCGGCCCGACCCAAAAACACCACAGCTCTGCGCCCAAGCCGCCGCCCACCTCACCGATATAATCCACATGATGCACGACATGTACCCGACTTACCCTCTTATGGCACGCTACTTCAAAGTCATCAGCGGCCTCGTCACAAAATGGGTACAGAATGTTCCCAGTAATGTCCGCGACGCTCTACACACCATCGACCTCCCATCTCCACACTCTTCAGACAGCGGACCAGGGCTCAGCCCCCCTGATCCCGCGACCTCGACATCCTATTCCACCGACTTCGACGAGCCATCCACGCCAGTCGTCGAAATCAATGGCAAGCGAAGGAAACAGTCCGCTCCAGACCTGACGCAGATGACGCCAAACTCGTCTGCTGGGAAGGGAGCGCTGACTGCGGCCGCAAGAGAGTTCCTCTGGACGCCGTTCCCCGAGAGCATGGATGGGATGCCGGTCATGCCGCCAGAGCGGCGGAGCAATAATGATAATATGGACATCAGTCGCATGTTAGATTCCGGGGTTGACGGGGACTGGGCGCAGCTGAATCGGGATGGGTTTACCATGGACGCGCGGAAGGAGTTTTGGGGCGTGTGACACGTCTTTACGAAAAAGGAAATTTTTTTTTTTTTTT